>KZ506139.1:269370-302214 GCA_002844005.1 Limosa lapponica baueri | reverse complement strand
ACTGCAGTTTATTTTTTACTTTTTTCCCTAAAGATAAACTGGCAGTTCCAGTCGCTTTATGGTATGCAGTGGTGGTAAAACATAACCTGACACTGGAGGTCAGTGGGGTGGAAAAGCGTTACCGTGGGTCAGCCCGCGCAGGGAGGGGAACGCAGCCCGCTCGGAGCTCTGGCACGACTGCGCTCTCTTTATTTCCCTCGTTAGTTCTGCAGCCCCACGATGTGCCCTTACGGGGTTTGTGCACACTTCATAAATGTAGAAGTGGAACTGAATTTGTCTGGTGCTCCAGAATTCTTGTATATGCTGTTTTAAACCAATATGTAGTGCCGTTATCCCTATTTATAACAAACAACCAATGAAAACGTGTTATCAAATATGTTCATAATTTTGGGGAATTGGTTTTGATTAACTTTTTAGTAGATTTCTTAGTACCAACAAAGAGATGAAATATAGAGACCTCCATATGTTTCATAATCTTGGAATTTGAAGGGACTCAAGATGTTAAATTGCAGTATCATGTAAACTGGAAGATTATTTTTCCCTGGCTGTAACAGACTGGCGTTGAGCTGCGCCGCACATCGCTGCACCGTGATTCCAGCCCTGTCGCGCTTGGCGGGGATTGGCAAACGCTGTCGGCCGCTTTCAGCCTCTCAATTTGTAGTCCAGTAAAATCAATCGGACTCTTTGCCCGGGTGAAGCCTCCGGTGTGGTCGGAACTGGTGTCCCCAGTCCTGGAGCTGGAGCTGAGGGGGGTTTGGAGGCGTCCGTGGCCCCCGGCCCTGGCAGCGGGAGGAGCCGGTGTCCGTGTGCTGGACGGATGCGCTGCCGTAAAACGCGGGCTGACAGATCAAAGATTTGAACACGAGGTCAGATAGATTTTGAAAACTTAATCAGCTTAAATTTGCTTCAGAACTCAGCCTCGTAAGATTCTGTCCCCCCTAAGAAAATATTTTTCTTAGACACCTGTCCTCAAATGTTAGAGCCGAGAAGAGGAGAGCGCTTTAGCAGTTCGTTTGAGGACAGCGTTTTGAGGACGGTCTGTCAATATAATAACGTGACACTTTGCAAGGAAAGTACACATCAGAATTGTGTCCTGAAATTAAATTGAAATTGTTTTTGAATTATTGTTACTATTGAATGGTATCTGAAATTAAATTATTTGAGGAAAAAACCTGCTTTTCCTCAGAATTATACAAATATTTGCTTGTTGGATTCCACTGCGACAAAGCAGCCTTGTTTTCAGTTTGTTTTATTCTTTCTCTCTAAATTGTAAAAAAAATGGAAGGAGAAGGAAGGAGCTGTATGTCCAGGAGCTCCCCCTCGGTTCAGCTGCATGTTGGGGTCGATTTCCAGTGCAATCGCCCCCTTTAAACAGGAAGGGACGTGCGATGGGACAAAAGGAGTTGCAGAGACCAAGCTGAGACCCGAAGCCGTGTCCCCCGTGTCGCGCTGCTCCCTGGCAGCCGCTGCCTGGGACCTTTTTTCCCTCCGCTCAGAAACGAAGCCACCCTGATAAACTCCTGAGTGTGTGTTGCCCCCCCCCTCTGCCGCACGCACACTCTCTCTCCCTTTTTCTTTTTTTTTAATCCGCAGAAGTCTTTATGTTTTTCTAATAATTGGCAGCAGAGGTACGATTTCTCCCCTCTTTTAAGTGATGAATAGTTGGCCCGAGATCAAAGGCAAGCCCTCGCGGTTTTTTGGCTGCCACGAAAGGGCGTTGGAGCTGGCGCGGGTCCCGGCCGCTCAGCGATAGGCATGTGGATGAGGTGCCAAGCGGAGGGGTCGGTGGCAAAGTGTCTGTACACGTTCTTCGTCTGAGCTGATCTGGTTGCCTTTTGTGTGTGTTTCAGGCAAACAGCCGGCTGAAGCAGACGGAGAAGGAGTATGGTCAGAAGCTGGCTAAATCCTCGCAGGTAGGCAGCGAGAAGGCAGGAACCTCACGTGAATCCATCTGATTTGGAAACTTGGTGAACTTCTGCTCTTAAGTGTGGGTCTTGATGATCAAGAGGAGCCATAACCGTTTCCCAAATCAAACATTCAGTGTCTTTCTTGCAGATTTTAACTTTTCAAATAATACAGAGCTGGCTAGAGGAAATGGGTGAGGGTTTTTTGAGTTCTAAATTTCCTCTTTTTCATCTACTTTTTCATCTCTTGAGGACCCAAGAGGACTGACTCTGTCAGTTGGTGTGAAGCGAAGGTAAGGTGTCCCATCAATGATCACGTCTCATAAAGTCACCAACCAGGACTTGCATGTCATGTCACCCGGAGGTGTTTGCCGGCAGAGCCGATGGCAGGATGGTGGTCCCAGCCGTGCCATCCTGACGTTTGTGGGTGCTCCAGCCAGTTCAGCTCTTCTGCCCAAAATCACACTTGGAAGAATGTTGGTGTCCCAAAGCCAACTGGTTTTGACTTGAGTTTTTGTTCTCTGATGTAGTCTTCTGACCATGGAAGATGAAAATGTGGGTTGAATTTACATATATGCTGATGATTTTTAAATATTTCAGCTCTGAGTTTGATTGACGGGCGGCACTGAAGTGTGAAAAATGACAGAGATGCAACCAGAAGTTAAGCTTTTAATAATAAGAAAATTGCCACAAGGGTTTATGAGGAGGTGTCATTCCTCTCATTCCTCCCAACCCCAGCAGAATGCCTGCTCTCAGCAGTAGGAGCAATAGTCTAATAATACTCTTTTTATATCAATAAAAATACGACAAAGAATGGTTTTAGAAACCTCAGACTAGGCAGAGGTGATCAGTGAGAGAATGACAAGAAACTGCAAACTTTACTGTTTAACAAACACTTCAAAATATTCTAAAAGTCCTGATTTCAGCTACTTTTGAGTCTCATTCTCTGTAAAACTTGTCCAAAATTGTGGCTTTAGCTGTTTCAGTGAAATTTATTGGAATATCACATTTTTTCACACCACATTTTTTGAGACAGCGTTTATCAGAATCATTGTTAAATGTAGTTTTACGTTGTATTTCTAAAACCTAACGTGTATTTTCTGCACGATTCTTTGCCTACAGAGAGGTTGTGGGGTCTCCATCCGTGGAGATACTCAAAGCCCAACTGGACACGGTCCTGGGTGACCCTGCTTTGAGCTGGTCTCTTCCACCCTCACCAATTCCACGATTCCGTGAGAAATCAGAGAGAATGCTCTCCTGCGTGCCTTTGTAGTCATTTGTTGAGAGCTCTATTTATAAGGAAAGAAAGAAACAATAACAAGAAAACCCCCTATTTTTTTATCTTGCCATGTGAACCTGAATAGCAGAAAATTGATAAAGCTCAAAACCCAACCATTAATGTGTGCCAGACCGTAAGGAAGAGCCCCTTTTCATTGCTAACTCGACTTTACCTTTTGGCATTGTTGTTTTTACGCTATTGTCCAGCCTCGTGGGTGTGATCAAAGATCAGGCTCTCCACAGCAGAAAGAATCTACTGTCCATGCAGAAATGGGTCTTGGCCCGTTTGTTAAAGACAGATGGAATCATTTAAGCATAGCTGAATTTTTAAGCAAGGGGTGAGGGAGATTGCTGTAGTTGTTACAGTGGGAACACCTAGGTAGCGTAGGGCAAGGTGGCAACTATTTAACCTAAATGACATAATAAATTTCGTCGGACTGGAATTTATTGGAATAGTTTCAAAATGGAAAAATTTTGAGCCGAGGTTTTTTTTAATCTAGGCATCGCTGTAGCTAATACAGTGTTCTCTTTATTGGGGAGAGATGGACCCAGTGACCAGGACTGGCGTTCCTCCGCGCCTCCCGTGGCAGACACAACACATACATCATGTGTCAGAGCGATTTGGCTCAATGAAGGAGTTTCACCCTGATGTCTGAATTTCTTTACTTTTGTGGGTTTGAATCAAATCCCTGAAGTTACTTGAACATAGTTTTTTCTGTAGCTCAGTATTAATAATAGGTCAATTGCAACTTTTCTTGTGGTCATGTTGCTGACAACATCTGTCTAATCTTACTCTCTGTGGCCTCTTGGAACATTCACTTTTAACACCCACACAGAGAAGATATTTCAAGAAATTTTCTCTGAAGTTTATACAAAGTAAACAGATTTTTTTTTTCTCTGCAAAGTACTGCACAAAGCAGATCTTTCTCCATCAATTCGTGCTGAAATTTCCTTGCATGCATTTCAGAACTCCGATGTTAGTCCAGGGTCTTAACCCAGTAAAAGCTTTAATTATCTTTTTTTGGGTTATATTAAAAGGTTTGTTATTTTGTTTTCTTTTTAAAAAGTGACAAAATGGAACATACACAAACTGGTAGAGATTTGCAAGGTTTGTTAGTTTAATAATTTATATGATCCATCACTTTCTCCCGCTTTCTCTCTGCATGTTACACACCGAGCAAAGCCACAGTTGTGCAAATTGTTTCTCATGAAAATGATGATCTAAATTGCAAAAGCAGTGCTACAGCTTAATTCTGACAAAGAGTTACACCTATCCAGAGAATCTCTAAACTTTGGCCCGTTGATCTCATTAAGAGCAAAGAGCCTTCCTTTTTATCAGTGTATTATCTTTTTTAGTATGTGTTTGGGTTGGGAAAATAAATACAGAAATATCCATGTAGGTTTTACTCATAATCTCTGTTATTTTCTGGGGTTTTCAGCTGGTAAAGCAGATAAATAAATTTACAGTAGAGTTTTAATCAATCCTTTTCCCCTTAGCCAGTGATTCCAGTACCTTCATTGGTAGAACATCCTTTACTATGTTAGTTCTATCCTATTAGTAGTTTAGGGGAAAAAAAAACAACCAAAAAAAACCCCACACCATTTTTTCCTAAATAACTGTGGTACAGTTAAATGTTTCAGTGAGGAGACCTTGCAGACACACAGGTCTGGGCACTCTGGTAGCCTCTCCCTGAGCTGCCTCGTGTGCTGAGGGGTCTTCAGGGTGAGACTGTATTACGCTGCTGCAGCAGCTTAACCTTAAGCGTGAATATATACATTGAAGTCAGTGGCCTCCCAGCTGTTTAAGTGCTTTGCTGGGTGATGACTTACATGTCAGCATAAAATTCTGTAAATAAGCCTGAAGGATCGGCTTTAGTTATGACTTTCCACAGTGATAAAAAAGGTGAAACAAGTAAATTTCAACAAATCACGAGAGAATCACGTAAAAGGTCTGGTTTACGGGTCCTGGACATTGAATCGGGTCCCCACTGTATTGCTGAGCAGAATATGTTCCTTTCAGCAGCTCAGAAATCTCACTGTCAAGTTTAAATTTCAGCCCAGTGTGTGAATTCAGGTGTTTTTCTTCTCTGCAGCACCAAGCTATAAAGTGTCCTTCTCGAACACCAGCACGCCATGGCTCTGTAACTGGGCAGGACTACTTCAGGGCCGTGGAGGACTGGGGACTTGCTCTAGTTTGAAGATCACAGATGTGCTTTGTTCTCATGAGTAAATATTTTGGAATGTCGTAGTGGAAACCCCTTCCAAATATTTTGCGTTCAGCAATTTTTGTCATTTGCAGCTTTACTATATTCCTTTTTCTCTGCGTGGAATTTCATGCTTGCTGGTGTGCAATATGTTAATTTAAAATATTTAACTTGCACAGCAGAGTTTGCCAATGCCATGCTTGTAGCAAGCATAAAAACATGCAAAATACATGCCTTTTACTGAAGAGAGCTTTAGCGTGCTGTTTTCGTTTTAGATCATAGCTGAACTGAAGACAACCGTTTCCTCTCTGGCGGAGGAGAACAGCCGGCAGCAGCAGCGGCTCCAGGAAGTTGTACAAAAGTTTGAAGATAAGAAGCAGCAGCTGATTACAGATAATGACAGAGCAATCAAGGTAATCTGGGGATTTTAGTCACTGATGCTACTGGCTGTTTGAGCGTAATTAAAAGTTCTGCAGTGGGCAGATGGGTGCAGGTATCACACAGCACACGCTAATTCCACTCACTGGACCTGGGCTTTGATGTAGCTGGTGGCTCGGGCGCCCCGTCCTCCAGCCGATCACGCGCCTGCATCTCTGGCCTTTCTCACAAAAGCTTTAAGAGGCTGCAGGTTCTGAATGTTCAGACTCTGCTTTGACACCCGGGTTCAAAGTAGAATTATTTTTTAAACATTTTCCTTTCAGAGTAGTAAAGAGCCATGGAAGACTTTTCAAACTCTGTAATCTGCTAGGGCTGACAACCAAAACACTTCATTAAAAGTTGTGTAGAAGAAGGAAATTCCATTTTTTTTATACCAAACAAAGTATTGCGTTGTTAAATCTAGGAACTCGTGAAAAAATGAATTCCTACAGTTTTTCTAACTTTTTGTGCTGAAAAGAAACCATGGGCATTTTTAAATGTTGGAACTATCTGATGTTCAATTACGGTACGGTTAATGTTGGCCTCTATATTCGAATGATTTGCATAAGGAAATTAGGTTGACATTACTATCTCATGATCTGCAGAGTGTTCTTTTTGCTTAATGGTGGGGTTTTTTTCCTCAAGGGAAAGGTCTGTATTTGTGTGTGTGTGTGTTGAGGAACAGAATTTTCTTTCTGGTCCGTCATTAGTCTCTTCTCTCAAAGGTACAACCACGCAGGTGTTGGCTATAATCTGTTATCCAAACTACAGGTAGCTTTTCTTATCACTAGGATCTGCAAATAGTTAAATCACATTATTTTGTGGTACAGGTGGATTTTTTCCAATTCGGAAAATGTACAATTTGTAGCTGTCCACTTCTCCAGTGGCCTCCTGGAAAACAGAAACCCCATGACAGTGGAATAGTTTTCCATGTAGTCAGAAATACACTGTCAATTGACAGTTATCAGGCATTGTACCTTCTTGAGTTGCACATTTGAAAAATATATATTAGACTATTTACCAGCTTTTTTTCTTAGCACCTGATGCAAGTGCTGCTGCTGAATTCATGGGTTCACTTAAACCAAGTTACATTCAGTGGAAATCATTCAGCTGTTGTTAACAACAGTTTTTGAACGCTAATGATGATGGGTTGTATGTAACCTGTGTTCAGTTATCATAAGCCTAATTTTGACATAATTACCTCAAAATGTAAGAGAATATATAAAAACCAAAGGGGAATTCTGCAGTTTCTGAGCAGCGTCCCAGAGTTTTTAGCGCTGATGCTGAGAGTATGTTTTGTAAGATTTGGTCAGTTTGGGAGGGAACTTGCAGGAGCTGTTATGCTTGGAGTTCTTGAACTTTGTTTCGTGTCATTAATATTGTACTTTAAAAAAAAAAAATCTTCCATTGAAACCACTGATTTAATGGAGATTTACTGAAAGCCAGATAACTGAACAGAAAATTCTTAGTAAGGTAAACTGTTGCGTATGCTTCTGGAACCAGAAAGAGGTGTTGTTAATATTCAATCACTTAGTATTTTTAGGAACCACGCATACTTCTAGATGAGCATATGCAGAAATACTTTGCTTTTTATTACCCTGGGGCAAAAAATGTTGCTTTTGATGAAAGTGGAATCCTAGACGTCCTAGAGATGGGGAACATCATCTAACCTAGGATAAGCTGAAGACCTTGAGGGATGGTTAAAGAAACATTCTAAAGACAAAGTAATTCTTAATATAGCATAAGACTTAATATAATATAAGCTATTGAAAAGACTATCGTTAAAAAAAACGGGCATTTGCTAAATATAACATAGATTTAAACTAACATTGAGGAACAGATTGCAATTTCCTTTATATGGTATTGGGTTGACTTCCTGTAAGACCTTCCAATTATTATTTCCTTTCAAAGGGAGAAATACATTTTTACAGAAACCAACTGGCTCTGGGAGAAGTTTTGGATTTAGTCAGTGAAGTGATATCCAGATGTGGATGCCATAATACACGATTTTGATGTTAATTCAAATTCCTGACTCTCTTTGCTAGTTAAAGGTTTCCAAGTTATTTCACAATTGTATCTATCTCCTTCATCTTGATTATTTGTTTTTAAATACTACCTTAAACAGTAGCGAAAAATAATAAATGAAACTTTTAAGAACATTTTGCTTCATTTGACAACCTGAAAACCCCGTCCGAGCAACCTTTTTTGGCTTCAGAGGGCCTCAGTTTGGGTCGGTTTGAGACAAGTGCTCACAGTACTTGGCATTCGGGGTTGCACCCTGATTTGTCTGGCCTGAGGGAAGTCACAGTTTGTGCCATCAGAGTCATAAAACCAGGGTAACATTTTTGGCTCATCATAATCCTTTCTTGTGGTTTACAAGGTAATGCCATCGCGTTGCGGTGTCTAATAGCAAGGAGCTAAGCAGCAGTGGTCAGCCACAGCGCTGGGCACCGAGTGTCTCCCGTGGTCTCCTTCTCGCTGCCGTTGAGTTTGAGCCTGTTGGGATTATGGCAGCGTTGGCACAGGGAGCGATCCCAAAAGCACAGCTTGCCCTGCAGTGCCACACAGGGATCTTTGCTTTGAACTTCCCAGGAGCTGCATTCTTTGGAGCAGAGTACGAGGACACTGAACTGGGCTGGCACGGGGCAAATCCAGCAAAGCTCACCTGCTCCTGTGCCATGCCTCTCCTCTAATGTGCTTACACTTCAAAGATCAGGAACCATTGGTTTAGACCCTAGGATTAGTTGAGAGCACAATTATATTAATGCCCTGCAGATGCTTGGAAAAGCTGCTTAAATTGCCATGTCTGTTAACCCATTTGTGATGCTTCAGACTGGGATTTCAGAAGGCACCCTCCAGAAAGGGTCTGGGTGCTGAGCTCCTGAGAAATATCCATGCAGGAGCTCTGCTGGTCATTGAATTGTAGTGTAAACTTATTAAGGCTATATTTAAATGAGCTTTCTTGCATCCTGATAGCAATCTGGCCACAACAACCCGGGGCTCAGCTCAGTCAAATAGTCGGAGCATTTACCTGGCTTTGCTGCTGGTTTTGGCAGTGGTTCCTGGCTGGACTCAGCTCCAGCACGAAGTTGATTGTGGTGTAGAGATACCTCCAGGTTATTTATGAAATCCCAGCCTTAGTTTTTTTTTTTCATGAAATCCTTTTGGATCCTGGGATTGAAAGTGCAAAACAATTCCTGGGATTGGGACTGCAAAACATGTTCAGAGCATTTTAATGTAGAAATTGATGGCCAAGTGGGGACTCCACATCAAAAAGTAGTTTCTGGAAAGAAAGGGGTGATGGAGAGCATGCAGTGACAAACCCACAACAGAAAAGGGAGAAAATGATGCTTTTTTTGCCAGAGGAACCACATTTGTTGTTTGGCTCATATTGCAGATTCTAGGATTCTGTTATATCCCCTGAATTAACACCAAAGTTTCATTTGCAAAACATGGTTTGAAGATGACATATTTCAACACTTTGTGTGTCAGCCAGCTTATGATCAGATTAATTCTGTTAATAAATAAGATTTAAAAGATTTCTAGGAAAGAATGTCATATAATAATGTTCCCCTTCGTGTGAAAAACTGAAACAATTGTTTTTCTTTGTTATGTTTAAAAATGTTCAGAGAGGGAAAAAAATCAAAAGTGTATTTTATAGTCACAGCAGAACAAAAGAGAAAACTTCTGGTTTTAAGTTCTCTGGACCTTTGTGGGCCTGCCCCCATGCCCTCCTTGGTTTATTTCATCATCCCTCCTCCTGTTCATGTTTGATTCCTGCTAAAAGTCAAACAAATTGTTTTAAACCTTGGGATGTTTTAGAGCATTCAGAACATTTCTTTAAGGGCACCTGATACCTTTGTTTCCAGAAAGTAGTTGTCAAAATATACGGATGGTATTTACGAGCACCTCTGAAATGCTGTGTTTTTAAAAATTTTGTGAACAAGTTAATTTTGCATTTAGTAATATTTCATTATCAGCCATGTTTATTACCAAATTCCACTTGTAATTACAAAAAATATTTTGTATTAAAAGAAGCAGCACATTATGGGAACATTAACAGGGTGACTGTAGTCCTGCAGAACTATTTAGTCCACTGTCCTCAAAATACCTTTCGGAATTACCACCATTTACTCTGCAACAGCCAATGCTGGGTTTAGTAAGAATTAAGGAATTCTGATTTGTTGGTTTAAAAGTCCCAAGCAAGGCTATCTCTCAGTGTTTTAGATGTCCTTATTAGTGCTTATTAAGGAAGGAGAGGAGTCAGAGAGCACACAGCCTAAATTGACCTCATTTAGGTCAATTTTAGGAGGGAGGAGAAGCAGCATTTTTGGTCCTGCCTTACAAATGAGACACTGGAGGGTAGAGCCTTGACCGTGCCCAAGGTTTGTGGCAAAGACAGAATTTAACTCCAGACTCCCGAGGCCCAGACCCGTGCGTCAGTTGGAGCATCAGCCCTTCCGCAAGAGCAGTTTCAGGTTCCAAACAGTCACAAAACGGGTGGGTGATTTTGGTGATGAGGTCGCCTGGTGCTAAAGCCACATCTAACAAGCACACTTGCAGTCTCCTCAGCCCTTTGGAGAAAGCTGGGCCAGTTCAGTTCTGTGCCTTTTTGTTAAGGCTGCTGACAAGTTTCCAAGCCATGGCAAATAAAGGGGAACAATTTACACGTTCAGCATTTTCTTTGTATTTACTGCAGAAGGACTGTAATGAGTGGTTGTTCAGAAGGCTCCGAGCATGTGTAACTGATAGCACCGAGGACATTCATTAGGAAAGAAGAACCTGAAAGCTTAGTGTAAACTAAAAATGAGCACCTAAAACTTAGGGTAAAGTGAAGACATACATTATTTCAAGGAATTTTTGTCAAGTGAGTCTTGACTCTCCTCTCCTCTCCTCTCCTCTCCTCTCCTCCCTCTCCCTCTCCTCCATACACAGACACAGTAGGGTGAGCTGTTACACTCTAGGCTGCTGTTGAACAGTTGCATAATAAACTTTTGTCAATAAGACCCACGTTATTTATAAGCTTTTTTAAAGCATTTAATCGTATTTTTTATTTAAACTTGGCTGAAGGTGTTGGGGTTTTTTTGGCTAACGGTGCCTGTAAAAGGGAGGTCAGCATTTCAGTGTTGAAGGTGACGCTGACTCAAGTCTTACGCGACATCTGGTCAGGACGTGCCCTACTGTCTGTGGTGGTTCGATGGCCACAGACGTGCCAAATTCTGTCAGTCACTGAAGATCTTCAGAGATGTGTGTGTCACAGAGTTCTCCGGAGGGATCTCAGATCCATCTAATTGCTTTTGTGGCTAAGCATTACCGCGATAAACCATTTGGCAAGGGGAAATAAGGAGTTTTAAGGGACCCTCTTGATGTTAAATACATGGAGTCATTTTTCATGGATCTCTATTTCTTTGTCACTGACTTTACTCTATAATAATACTAATAACTGCAGTGTCTTTAGTAGGGGAGAATTGCAAGGCACCAACATCTTTACCCTAGCATTGTAAAGCAGTCATTAAAATTTACCAGGCAAATAATGTTATCTTGCTCATAATTTCCTATATTCTGTTTGATCAGCAAAGGAAATTGTGTCTTCCAAAAGAATGGGTGGATGAAATCTGCAGGGCTTTTATGGTTTTGCTTTCTCTTTTACATGGTATCCAAACTCTGAGGCACCTGTTTTTCACAGACTTTGTGTAGATGAATATTAGTTTCACCCAAATTCAGTCTGTTAGAGAAAGGAGGGTTTAGCCCCAATCTTTTCAACTCTTGCTCATGCTCTGTCTCCTGATTGCATGACGTGGTTATCTTTGAAAGGTTGTGTTGGCACATTCATGATAAATGATAATAAAAATAGGCTGATTTTCATGTTAGGGTTAGATAGTTATTATTTGCAACTGAAATTTTGATTTTAAAAAGTCCTCTCTCCTTCTCATAATCATCTCTCTCTCTCTGTTGCTGCAGATGTTATTTCATTGTCTGCAGCGTAGTACCTTCTTTCCAAAATTACAGGGTTTCAGATGTTTGGCCAGTCAGGCAAACCGAATGGCTGAGCATCTGTAAGTACTTTATAATATCTTTGACATGCTTTGTGAGACAAAGAATTGAGTCATCTCTTTTTTCCTGCAGCAAGCTTTGCACTCTGGCATTTTTCTTGACTTTTCGTGTCTCAACACATTGAAGAACTTACCATGGCCAACAGCAAAATCATGCTTACAAGTTTTATAAAAGACTAGAACTAGCGCTCGCCTGGTCCTCTGAACCGCAGTCCGGCTTTATCCGGCAGGTTTAAAAGTTTGTATTTTTACTTTTTCCTCCATTATCATTGCTGTCCTCGAAGTTTTGCTTTCCCTCCAGAACGCACTTTGCTGCGTGAAGTCCTTTTTGTTCTTTTACAGCCCTAGAAGGGATGCCACCTTACGTCTCCCAGTCTCCGAATTATGGAATTAATGATTCCCTAAATGTGTAACAAAATATAAAATCTTACATAGCTAAGCTATCAGGTTCTTTTAGTGAGGTGGACTACACTACTTTTGCACTGGACAAAAGGTGAAAAGGAATTGAAAACAAGCCATAAAATTCACTGCTTTTAGCTGCCAAGACAGGAGTGGTAGCGCCGAGTGGCGTCGCGGGCGATCAGAAGGTGCAGAGAAACCCTCTGCTAGTGAGTGTTGAGTAGCACTGACATAAGCCCACGCAGCGAGTGAAGGGCAGACAATGCTTATAACTATGATATGAGAAAATGAAAATTAGCTTTTTTTAAGACTGCTGTGGTGGTTACCGTTTACTGTTGCATTTCAAAGCTATTTTACTCTCCAAAGAGCACAGGGGCTTTTATGTGGAGGAGAGAGTGGTGCTTGGAGAGGCAGAGCTGGGGAGAGACCCAGAAGTTAGGAGGCAGACTGCCTGGGAGGAAGAGCCTCTGCTCAAGAGTCTGGGGCTTTACTGGAGAGGAAAAAAAAAAAGATAAAGATTAAAACAAGTGTCTAATGTCCTCCAAACACAGGGCATCTGTAAAACAGTCTGTGCATAGGACTGTGTAGACTTTCCAAGGGCTGTTCTTTGTTCCAGTTCCAGTGAGTTCCTGGAACGCAGCCTCCTTCCCTGCTCCTGGAACAGCCTTGACTGCAGGGCTCCTCCAGCCGTGTAGGTGGAAACACAGTATGTGTGAACTATATATTCAACCAACAAAAGGTTGCTGGAGAAAATGACATCTTCAAAGCAAGCCTTCCATAGTCCACAAACATTTATTACTCTGTAGTAAAGACGTTTAAAGCCTGGCACAGTAACACAGGTTGCAGGGTTTGGCAAAGAGAGATTTGGGGATGTGGACCTGCTCTACTTATCAACATATATTTCCCCGAGATATCTTTCTTATGGTGTGGCTCATCCCGGGAGCAAGCTGAAATAGCACCAGCTTCACTGGCTGATTCCAGCAGGCCTGCACCATTGCCAGCATTTGTGTAAACATTTTTTGCAAAACTGTATGTTCTAATATAAGTTGCTCTTGGTTTTGTACTAATCGTGGTGCTGCTCCAGGGTTATCAGCAGGAGAGAGTCTCCGAGGATTTCAGCTTTATGCATTAAAATGCTGTTGCCAAAATTCGTGTTGACTTTAGAAATCTTCAGATTCCATTTAGAATTTTCTGCTGGCTCTCCAGCTTTGCATGTAACTGAAACTCCAGCAGATCAAATATCAGAGTACTTTTTAAAAAATGACTGGCAAACACTTTTGAATGGCAGGTCACAGTGAAATAGAAATAGCTTTGTTAAACTTACCGTTTCCATAATAGCTGGGCTTTTCTTAAGCGTAACAAGAGAAACCTGTTCAATCCGATACCTGCAGAGGGTAACTATTTACCAATATTTAAAGGCAGGGTAGCAGTGGAACCAAGTGGTCAGCAGCACTCTTACAGTATTTGGAAGGCATTCCCTTTATTTTCTCTAACTAGAGTGGTTTTTTTCCCATGCAAAATGAAAATACCTATTGTTTCCTTAGCATTAAGGATTAGTTACAAAGAACTACTGAAGGAAAGCAGCCAAAGCTGCCATATTTCTGCCACTTTCTTGCATCAGTGGAGTTGAGAATAAAGGAACTTTCCAAGTTACAGTACTGTACTTGAAAAAGAAAAAAGTATGCGGCGACTTTTATCTGTGTATTCAGTAGATCAGATGGCAGACTCCCCCAGACAGCCTAGCAGGGGAGCAGCTTCTGCTTTTCTCAGCGAGCCCTGAGTGGTGTGAAGCAGCACCAAGTACGACATCAAAAGATACAAATATGCATTGAGTGTAAAGTTTGGGTTTTTCAACATATCTGTCTAATTAGCACAACTTACATATTTGTGAGTTCTAGCTCTGACTTTCTCACAGTTTCGTGCTCGGTAGAAGTGGCTTTTTCATCTCACGCCTTCGTGTAAGAGGTTAAACCTACAAATACTGTCACCAAACCTGGCCCTTCGCATCCTTGATAAAAACCTATCCTGTTTCCCTCTAGCATCAATCGCTCCATTGTGCCCAGCTAGAAAATGTCAGATGTAGCTGTTAACCAAAGTTTTTCTAGAAGAACGAGATCATTTTAATTGGATGTTATTATCAGCCAGTTCTTGTGGTTTGACGTGGATTCAAAATGAAGCAGTTCATCTGCCTAAAGAATGCGTAGGCACTAATATAATAACCTCAGTAAGTTTTCGGATGCCTCCATCCTAAGGGAAGTTGGTTTGACTTGCCCTTCACTGGGAATGTTGAGTGCTATTGGCAGCCAAAATAGCACCAGTGTCCAGAAGCAGAAAAAAATCTGTTCCTGTATATCGTACTTTGCTGCTTTTCCCATTAAAGATTGTAAACATTTTCAGTTCGGCCCAGTACACCCTGCTGCCTTGCAGTTCAGGGAAACTGCCTCTCTCTGTTCCTGTAGTACCTGTGTATATAAGACAGTGAAAAGCTAGGTTAGTTTTGTTGAAAGTATACTTTACTCTTTGAGCCTTTTGCACGTTGATTCTGCATTTGATGTGCACGCTCTGCCTTACAGTGGGGTTTGGGATGCCGTCCCCGGGCACGGTTTAGTGCTGCTGATTCATGCACTGTCTACGCTGCATTGATTCTCTTTGTTGATGAGTAGAATTTGATATAGTAAATATTTATTTGTTGACCCTTGAAAAATGCATGAAGAAGACTGGGGGCTTGAGGCTGAAGTTTATGGGGAAGACTGGGAACCTCCAGGCTGAAGCTTTTTCTTAAGCTCATCTGTGCAGGCGTCAATAGTTTTGTATCTTTGGGCTCTTCAGAGAGCCTGAGGTCCTCCAGCAAGGAGACTATTTTATGGAGCAAAAAGACTTCACCTGTTTTCTTCTTCAGTTCTGTCTCTGAAATGTATTCTTGGGAAACTGAAATAAGTGTTGCCTGCAGGATAAAATTTAGGTCTCTAAATGAGCTTCTTGGCAACGTCCCCTTTGAAACTGCCAGATAACAGAGGACTGGAAGAGCAGTAAAGCAGAGATTAGTCAAGCACAACAAAAGCCTTCCTCCTCTGACACAACCACTTTTTAACTTCTTCTGTTACTAAAGCTGTCTCTGCTTATTTTTAGTTCAAGCTTTCACAGCCCTGAAGTCAATAACTTCAATTAAGTCAATATGTTAATAATTATGAAAGCAAGTCCTTCAGCAGTGGTGCATATTCATGTGTGAATCTAATCCCTGATACAACACAATTACCTGCAGTAGTGGTGAAGATACCTGTTGGAACTGCCTTCACCAGCTAGGCCAACCAACCACAAGACCCAAAATTTGTATTTCTAGTATTGAATATGTCTCCTGCATTTGGCACCTCAAGAGAAATATATCCTCAGTGAAAACCCCAGATTGCCGATTATGAAGAATTCATTAAGATCTGCTGAAGTTCAAAGCAAAAAGGCCAGTTCCTCGCAGGTCAGGGCAGCTCTTTTAATGGTTTCTGCTTTGCCTCCAGCAGCAGCTCATCTCCAGAACCTGTTTATTTTTCTGCCAGGACTGTTGGCAGGTGAATAGAGCCACATCAGATTACCTCATGAGTATTTTTATGCTGGAAACCTATGCCCTGAAAATGCCATTTTCCTGGGCCAGCATGGCATGAGATCACGCGTTTCAGACCTGTCCTTGTTGGCCTTAGAAGACAAAGCATGCAACGCACCGTTCACTTCCTTTTTTGAGATCTGCCCTGAACTGCGTTGGGGTTTACTCTCTAACAGTTTAGACCATAGCAAAGGAATGACGCTTGGTGTGTGGGGAGGAAGCAGAGCATCACTCCATCACGTCCGGAAAACAAAATCAGATCATTTGTGAAACAAAAATGAATGAAGACAAGTTCTTCTAGAACGAGATGAGGAGAAAACAGTCCCTTTTCCTGGGAAATAATTAGTTAGGACATGTCAGCACCAAAGCTTCACGCGGGCATGCTGTGGTTTGGGAAGGTGTTTGCCTCGTGTCAAATGGGCAGCAGCACTAGTCCAGAATTCAGCCGGGCTCCTGAGAGTCGCTGTCGCAGGAGTGCGACCTGTTCCTTCCAGCAGAAGGCTGTACTAGCTCTCTGTAGGAGAACTGTGGGGAAGACGGTAAATCCTCAAGTGCTGTAACATTTTCCTTTGTGTTTTCTACCCCACTGCTGAGGGACAGCCGTGGGTACCCACGTGTGGAGCCATGGTCCAGCTCGGCCCTTTCATTGCTGTTGCCAGCGTGACTCCCTTCTCCCCCAGCGTCCACCCTTCCACCACCAGGACTGAGCCTGGAGGAGACGCGGGCAGAGGACGTGCTTATCCCCGAAGGGACAGTGCCGGCGGGGTGTCCCCTCCGTGGCACTGCTCTCCCAGCTGCCGCTTTCTTCCCAGTTTGTTGTGTAAGAGAGGCTGAAAGTACAAACGAGAGAAAACTAAACATGAAAAGTGAGTTTGTTTGCTTACTGAGAAGCTTGGGAGGGGCAGAACGAGACTGTATAAATACAAATTCAGGCTACCAAATGTTAGGTACCTGCAGGAACGCCAGCAGGGATGGAACCAGCCAGAGCTCTGTGGGCAGCTCGAAGGAGAAATCCCAGACGTGTATTGGCTCTCTCTGGCCTCAGAAAAAAGCACTGTTTTTCTTGAGATGGCTATATCTAAATTCCATATATTTTTGTTACTAATGTTATTATCATTTCTATCCTCCACGCTTTTGCACTTGTAATTCAGCACGGGGAAACAGCAATTGCTGAAGATGATGTAACAGTTTCAATGGTATCAGTGGATTTTAATTGTCCTTTGACCACAGCTGAGCTCTGAGCTCCACGGAGCAACTCACACCTCATGTGATGTTTTCTCCCTCCTACCAGAATACACCTTGCTTCTGCTTACGTTTGTGTAAACCCAAAAAGCAAGAAGGACACAGGAAAATGGGAGCTGATGGATGAGCAAAGAATGCAGTGAGCTCTGTACTGTCACTGATAACGCTAATATTTGCCTCAAGTGTTTACCTGCTGCTTTCTCCATTCTGCTGTCCCCTACCAGGTCTCCTCTCTCTGCTGAATCACGGGGGGACGTGTGTTTGCACGTCAGGTTTGCCTTTGCTGTGGGCTCATTTGCTAGTGCCTGTCCCTGCTAATCCCGCCTTCGTGGCTGATGTCCCTTGTGATGTCCCTGCTCCCTCTTTAACTGGCTGTTTGCAAAACCTGCCTCTGCAGAGGACGAGCTTATTTCTGTTTCCTTATCAGATCCTGAAACTTTAGCAGTACCGGAATTCTTGGTTCTTTCACAGTGCACTATATTTTTTTTTTTCCTGCAGCTTATGTCTTACTTGTGCTAAGGAGATCTTTGAGTGTGCATAAAGTAGCTGGAAAGCTCCGCTCTTTGTGCTGCGCGGGTCTAATGAGAGACTGCACAAATGAGAAACTGGTGGCGCTTTAGAACTTGATCTGTTTTCTGTTATTTTTAATGCTTTTGCATTTTAAAATGTCATCCATATAAGAATATTTGGAACTACTTACATATTAAAAAAAAAAAAAAAGAGAAAGAAAATGAAAAGAGCCTGCCTTCCTTTTAGATGTGCCAAACAGGTTTGGCAGCCGCTGGTTTCGCATTGACCAGACGTTCCGCAGCCAGTCCAGCTCCTGCAGCATTTTCTACCTGCACAGAAATGTTCTCGCCAAGCATTTCTGAAACCAGAAGACAGTGGTTGGGTTCTTTTTCTTCTTCAGAGCATTTTGGATGATGACTAAAGTGTATTGTGGATATCCAGATTTGACACTGTCATTCAAAATCCTGAAAGTCCCACAGAAGAGAAACTGCAAAGATTGTTTTGGCTGAAAGAGAAGAGAAGCGTCTGTGCTGGGTCAAACTGGAGTCCATCTGCCTCCATCTTCTGGGGCACGGTATCTGATAACAGATGCCTAGGAAAGAGTAGAAGAGGCTGAAGATTTAGGGACATTTCCTCAGTATATTTTCCCCTTCTCCAGCAAGGTACAGTCAAGGGAGTTGCTGTCTGTAGTTAACAGTCTTGGATGCCTTTTTGCTCAGTGGACATGTGTGGTCGCCGTTGTGCCCTTAGCAGTCATGATGGTCTGAAGAAAAGCATCCCCCACTGTATGGTTTCTGGCCTTGGGGCACCTATAGGGAGTATTTTGACTGCCTTGTCGTGACCTGTGGGAGTTCCTTGGACGGAAAAGCAGAGGGATACCGTGGGCTGCTCATTAGGCTCACAACAACTCAACAAAAACTTCTGCTGGGTGGCACTGAGGTCCCCTCCTGTCTATGCATTTCCATGTAAGACTTTCCTGCCACAGCAGAAGGATCCGGTAACTGAATTAGCACAGTCTTTCAGCCATCATTCAGCTCAAAAAAGACTTAACAAAAAAATAGAAATAAAAATAAATCAGAACTCCCATTGAGATCAGGTCCTCTTGGTCACAACCGTGATAAGAGCTCTTGACATTCCACAAAATCTATATATGAGACATAGCAATAGCTTTGGCAAGTGTTTTTCCCCTTCTCATTCTCTTCCTGGTTTGCCTGTATATGAATTACACCTGATTTGTTACCTGTGTTGGTGAAATTATCAAGCCAAAAGATCAAATGCAGGGTGTGTGTTTGAAGTGCAGCCAAGCAGTCGCCTGGTGCAGTGATGCTGGTGTCAGGGGTCTCCATGGGGGAATCCTCCCTCTGATCTCAGCAGAGCTGGCTTGGAGGGCACGGACCTGCTGGGAGTTTGCAGACCAAAATCACCCAACACACATCGGTACCCAGTGATGCAACAAGTGTGGCTTTTAAAGGAAGGAATAAATTTAAGCTAGACAAATGCTTAATTTTTTTCCTTGATGATTCCGGTTCAGGAAAAAAGATTACTTCAGAGCTAAAGAAGTCGGGGGGTGGGTACTCCCAGAAATGAGTTCTGCAGGAATTAGAGTAAAATATTTTAATAAAAAGTTAGCAGAAACATTTAATATGTTGTGGAGCCTGACATTGCTCTTTGCTAAACGTGTATATGTCTGTCTCTCTAAAATATTCTGTACTAATATTCTAGAGAGCTAACATGGAAAAAAAAAACTTCTAAAGCAGCTGAAATAGATCTTACCCGTGTCTAATCTTGGAAAAAATACGAACTTAAAGGATTTTAGAAATGTTTAGAAACATTGGCATTATGACAGCAAGTATCTCTGTCATAACGTCATGTGATTAACTAGATCAGAAACACTCTGGGATGTTCTGATCAGTTATGTTAATGCCTCTTTTAGAAAGTATAAAGCCAATGCTCTATAAAATAGATACTTGAAAAACAGTTTTCGTTTTCCTCAGGCTAGTGAGATTAGAGTTTCGTAATCTGTTTGACCAGCTGCAGAGGACGTTCTTTTTCATTTTTTCTTTTTAAGTAAATGAGCTTCATCTCAACATGATTAAAAAAAAAAAAAAGAATCAAGCTTCAAAAATGCTCAGTTTTCAGACAAACTTTTAAATAGGAGCAATTGCATTATCATGTCTTGTTGCAAATGTAATTGGGTTGGAGGTCATTAAAGACTTTGAATAAAAGAATTTCTAAGTTTCCAAGTGTGCATCCTCCCCTGTCAGGAATCATCCCGTTTTTGGCTTACAGACATAATTTTAGAAGATATTACTTTGCTGCCTCTCACATCTTACATGTATTGAGTTGTGCAGGCACCGCTGAGTCAAGCTCGCTCTTGTTCAGTTCAAAAAGCAGTGGTTTGCTGTGCGAGTTAATATTGTTGATTAAGGTTACTTTGAAAGGTATAAAGACATTATTATATTTATTTTTTTATGTGTGTATAAGAGAATGTGTGTTATTTTATGTAATGGGGAGGATTCCAGCAATATTGGGCAGTCTGCTAGTTCATTGCACAAAATAAATACTTTTCTCTTCTTACTGGGAATCAGATTAGGCTATCGATTAGAAATATCTGAGCCTTTCATATTTACTTTTAAAAAGAGCATAGGAAAATAAGATGTTTTGTAAAGGCAGTTAGAAATGTTTATATTTCTAGGTCTTCATGCATCTGTGATGAGAAATACGTTTTAAGGAGACATTTGTAGAGCACCAGGGGTCTGCTGGAACCTCTGCTCCATCTCCAGGTGTAAAGTTTCCAAACACCCACTTAAAGTGGCAGTTTGGTGATAAACTTAGAGGGGAACGAAGCCCCCGGCAGTGAGAAGATTGCCTTGTTCAGCAAGCGATTGATAAATATGCTTTATCATGAGTCAGATGTTCTCTAAATCACAGCAGGAAATTCAGCTCGAACCCCTCATGTTTGTTTTTGTAGAGCTGTTGGTAAGGATACAGCGAAACCCGATGTTTTACTCGTTCATTTGTATTCCCAATGGCAATGTTTCACTGGCACAGTATACCCACTGACACGACGTTTTATACATTCTTATGACATAGCATCAAAAATTCAAGAAGTTGTCTGAAAATGTTGAAGCCGACATCGGGTCTTCACAGGAAACCTGCTCCGAGAACGGCAGGCTCCTTGCCGTTCCCTTTGATTGCAAAGTGTGTAATAAAAAGCAAATTAGGAAATGCAAATTGTCTCATGGATCAATCAGGCGCAGCAGTTACGCCTGTTCAGCATTATCTGTCAGACATTAACCTGATTGGGAATGTTTTATTTTGTGTAATAGTCTCAAAATCAGACTGAAAGGTTGACTTTAAAAATACCTGATGTATTTTGTGTGTGCTCTGAGGCTGATAACAAACTCTGCAGTTCAAGTTTTAATAACTAAGGGGGAGCTAAGAAACTTCAAAAGGTTTGTGATAAATGTTTTTGACAATGCGTCAGCTGAACATTAGGCAGAATCGTGGTAAATCCTCTCATAAGTGGTTTAAAATGGAGTTTTGAACTTTTCCTTCGTAAGTGTATGCTTAAGATGTCATGGTATCTTTAGGTTTAAAAGATTCATTTTATCTGGTTATACGTGAACCATTGGTGTTTCTGTCTACGCCTCTGAGAGTGACAGGAAAAAGTTGAGCAGTTTTCTCCGTTCGGCAACCTCTGCCCCTGCTCTTGACCGTGAAACTCGTGGAGGCTGAAAAGAAGGAGCCGCCAGTTTTAAGGCATACAAACAAAAGACTCCAGGTAAATACAGAAAATCTTGGGAGCTGACGAGCTTTCCGAATGACTTCATTGTGACAACCCTAAACCGTCCTGGTAATAGACAAAGCAACGCTTGCACATGGCAACTGCTCGTGGGCTTTTGTGGTTCACGGAGAAGAAGAGATGAAAGCAAGTTTATTACTGCTCTTTGAACCTTGCCTCCCTCCCCCTCTCCTATCACCCGAGCCACTAAAAACAAAGCGAAAACAATTCCTTCCTTGGCTCCCCCTGAAAAAAATGCCTAACTTTACAATTTATACAGCTCTTTTCTTTGAATTTTTGTCTTTGCAGGACTTGCTCTGCCTTATGACATCCTTTGTGTTTCAAAAGAATTGAGTTTATAGTGCCGTGCAGGGAAGCCCTGACTCAGCAAAATGCTTAAGCCCTTGCCTAATTTTAAGCCTATGAATAGCTCTGCTGGTGCTGTCGGGGTGCTTTAGGGATACATGGCTAAGGACTTTGCAGAAAAATAGTCCTAAAACTTTGGTGAGTTCAACTAGGTATTTACAGAAAATGCCGAAAACACACCAATATTTTATAGGAGGAAAGCAGGAAAAAATAATGTGCGTTTTGACAATCCTAACGGTGCTCGGGGAATCTCCAAAAGACGCCAATCCAGATGAAGTCTGATGTGAAATAGTGTTAAGGGACTAATGCTGATGATCCACTCAAGAGCCAAAGCATATAATATACTGCCAATCAGACTCTTGCCTATAAATTCCAAAAAATGAAAATAGTGTAGCATTAGAGCCTACCACACTGGAAAAATGTTTGCATATATGTTTATTTTATGTTAAGTGACCTACTTTTAATTTTTTCACTAGTACTAGAGAGACAATTTTATTTCTACAGTCAAATTATTCCCTTCCTTTCTGAACCCCTTTCTTTCTACCCACACTCCCTCAAGGAAAGAAATTCTTGTACTTCTCAACGGCATCTCCTACTGGCAAATCTCAGGAGCAATACAGATGGGCGCAGGAAGGAGCTGCTTGACTTGCTCCAACAGGCAAAGCCCACTCCCATTTGAAATGTCAGCCAAGCGGGCCAGGC
This sequence comes from Limosa lapponica baueri, assembly GCA_002844005.1. Lineage (NCBI taxonomy): Eukaryota > Metazoa > Chordata > Aves > Charadriiformes > Scolopacidae > Limosa > Limosa lapponica. The sequence continues at coordinate 279,763 of KZ506139.1, read as the reverse complement.
TTCCAGGCATGCCCAGTGTATGGGTTACACATGATTTATTTCAAGTGGGAGTTTATTAATTCTGTACCTTTGAAAATTACACCTTTTCCCTGATTCCTGACTGAAGAAACCTTCTTTTCGTAATGATGGCAGAAAATGGGCAACCAGCTCTTTTAGGGGCACGTACAAAAAGGTATTGCCATTTGCATTTTCATTCTGTGTTGTAATTTGTGTTCATTATTCATGAAATAGTGTTTAGTGGTTATACATTAGGCATGGAGATTCCCAAATTTGCTGTTCAGGCATTGCGTAGTAGGACACCGTGCAGACTGGTCTTTGCAGGGCTTCTCCTTTCCCCCACCCACCCGTAGCTGCTGGCACCTTCACCCAGGCAATGAAGTTGAACTGGCGGTAAAAGGTTGGGAGGACAGTAGAAGGAAAGTGTTCAAGAGATGTAAAATATCACCTAAGGTGTTATAATGATCTGTTCCTGGGGAGCAATAAAGCATAAATTTTCAATACAGTCATAATAGTAATTGTAATGTTACCTATAGGATGGAAGAATGATTTGTGTTATTAAACACCATAACTATTTTCAGTATAAAATAACAGAGAGATTTTCTTTTCTGTTGCAGTAAAGTTGGCCCTTGCATATAGGTTATGGAAAACTTTGTTTGCAAAAACAAAGCTATTGTTTTAACAAAAACCACAGAAATTTTGCCTTTCATATTGAATCAGTAGCTTAATGAGTAGTGGAGCAATAGTTCAACATCAAAGGAGATTTCTTGGATATATAGTGTGTTGCAACAACAACGAAAAAGTTCCCACCAGAAAGGAATTTTGCCATATGTGAACAGCAGACATATGTATTAGGTTAAAACCATAAGATTTCCTTTGCTTTACACCAAAAACAAGAGAGAACTTAAGTACAGAGGTTTTCAAACAGTCGTGCGCTGGAACGCAGCACCAAGAACGCGCAGTGTCCGAGGTTCGGAGCAGTGTCAGTGGGCAAAAGCTCTATGAAAACCCGAAAGGTTTGAGGATGCACCAACAATTTGGCTCAAACATCAGTATTTCACTTTTTAAAAAAATACGTGTTTTGCTCTGACTCATGGCATTACATCAGAGATCTTCACAGATATATTTTACGAATTTATTTATAGTAGTAATAAACCTAGACAAATTTACTTATCTCCATAAAATATTTTATCAAAAATATTAATTACTTTTAAAATTCTGAGATGAATTTTGATGGGACATTTGGCCTGCTCTCTTTGAATAAGAGTTGCATTTGACTCTGTCAATTGTGAGACCACCAAGTATAAAGTTTTTGCCCGGACAGCCCACACTTACAGCTCCCTGGAGAGATAAAGGCACTCGAGATTGAATGTTTCTATGAAAAATTTTTGAAGTATCTATAGATATATTTTTCTGGAACAAAATTTGCTTGACTTTTTTTTAACGTTCACATGGATTTTCTTTAAAAAGTTCCAGGGCTGGGTTTTCTTCTCGTGAACAGGGAGAGAAAACACATCAATGGATGTAATTTGAATTTAGAAGGCACTTAAAGAGGGGCCTGTATTCAGAATTATTGTTGGCACATGTTTTGAGGATGTAAAGTGGAAGCCTTGTTCTGTGGGCATTAGTAAGGAGATAATTAAAACTATAGTAGGTAATTATGGTAGCTTTTATTACTGCATCTTTCATTAACTAATTATATTAATTTGGTAATGTTTGAAAAATTCTTTGAAGATGAAAAATGCTAACTATTACTACCTTTAGTTCTGGTATTACTCTGCACTGGTCATAAATATTGAGGTCTTTTCTCGATACAGATGCACATCCGTGTGTGCAGAGTTGCTGGCACAGCTAATAAGAATTACGTATATATATCAAAAAAAGACTCTGGCATAATCTGATCACGATGAGCAGTGATTTTCCTGCTGACACTTTTTGTTTCAAAGTGAGAATACATTGGTATTTAACATTTTTTAGAAGATTTTCCTTTCCTTGTAAGTGTCACTTATTTATTCAACCCTCAGTACCAGCGAGATAAATCCTTGTGATCCCAGAGGTGCCACTGATGTGACGGGAGCAGGGATCGAGCCCTGTCTACTCTCAGGAACACACCAAAAGTTGGAAATTATTTCAGGCTGAAGAAGCAAAACATCACGCCTTTAAAAATACAGAGTCATCACAGTAATAATCAATGCCAAGTAATTAAAAATAATAATGATTTCTGTTTATGTAATTCTTCCAGAAATGGATTTTCTTTCAGGGAATCCAACACTTCTTTTAAAAAATATGCTGTGGTTAAAGGATAATCAAATCAGTTTTCATATATTAAAGACTAAATCCTTCATATATTCCCATTTCATACTTGTTCCTGTGATTCTTAGAACTCTTTCTCTTACCAGCTTTTAGTTGATTTAGATTAAGCCCTGTAACTAATGCCAAAAATTTATTCCTGCCTTGAAAAGGGATTTTGTAATGCTGGCATCGTACCTTTTTGTCTCTCTGTGGCTCCTTGTCAAAACTATATGCTTTACAAGTTGATTTTTTTTTAACCCCCCCGCCTCCCTTTGCAGCCTCAGGCTGGCACCAGGACTCGGGCTGGATCCCTCCGGTCTCGTGCATCGTCCCAGCATCTCTGCGCTAACGCCACGTGTGCTGCTCCGCTGGCTCCAACGTGCTCCACGTTGCCATGAGCAGAGTTGGGTTTGAAATAAACTTCATTAAACATTTTGCTGGTGATAATCAAGCCACAATAGAACACTAGGGGGAAAAATTGCCTACCCAGAAATGCGGTTCAAATGTTCCTTTCTCTTCTCATACCAGCCAAACGTTTGGTGTCTCACGGTGACAGTGATGGGCTCATCCCCCAGCTCCACTTGGGGTCCCAAAATCTGACTGGGACATTTCAGTGGCGTAGTCTCAAAGCCGTTACTTTTTCCTTCCATCCTTCTCGTGTATCTCAATGTTGTATGCTACCAAAACATTTACAATATGATTTTATTTTAGGATCCTTTCCATTTTTACAAATAAATCAAATGAATGTTCCTTTTATACAGCTGTAATTCACCCACATTGTTGCAGTAGAGCTTATTATCTCATTTACATTTTTAAGTGCTTTTCAAAGTGTAGGATATCTGGGCTGGAAAGCAAAACATTTCATTTCTTTGTTCTCAGGCCAACACAAAGCACTTCCAAGGTCAGGTATGGTGTAGACTTTCAACAGCAAACATGTTTACATGGCATTTGAAAGCCGGTTTAACTGAAAAAAAAAATACTGTCTTTATAACAGTGATGTAAGTCAGCTTAGCAAAGCTGAGGCATAGGGATTAATTCTGTACCTGGAAAAATTTAACTAAATAAGTTAGACTTTGTTTTCCATTCAGGGAAAAAAGCCTCTGACACTTAAAAATTGGCCTGTTTTTCTAATTTTTTTATCCCTATTTCTTCATCTCAGCAGTTATTAAACATAAGCTCTGTCAGTCTTTGGGCAAAATCTGACACTTTGAAGCTGTAGAATAAAAACTGCGTTTCTAAACAAAACACACCCCATTGTTTAATAGTACAAAGATGTTCTGTGGCATACCTGGGGTAAGTCCTCTGCTGTTTTTAAGAGTATTCTACGTGACAAAAGCTTCTCTGTTAGATACAGCGAGCGACTGGGGGGAACTGGGTGGCTTCAGAAACAGCATCAGCATTCAGGCTCTGGCCACTCTGTAGGAAGCTTTTTGACAATAGAGAGAATTTTCAGTGTGATCTTCAAAAGGGCGCATTATTCATGACATCCATCATGAGTCCTTCTAGAAAATTAAAATCATGGGCAACAAACTTGCTTATTTCTAATTACTATTTTCAGAGCTAATCATATGCAGGAATCTACAGCAACCATGAGATTTTGATGTTACTTTTTTTTTTTGGCCATGGCTTTGATCAAATTCTGGTCTTTTGGTTTTACTTTTTTGTCCTTGTGCTGCTGGGAAAGCTGGAATACCCAAATGAACATTAATTACTCATGGAACATCCTTTATACACAGAACTAGATTCTGCAAAGTGGCCAGTGGGAGAGCTGGCGTGCGGCACAGCACCAGCCCAGAAACGGTCGCCTTCGAGGGACTCATGGCTGAGCCGAGGAGTTACTCTTTTTTTCTGCCATCCCAACACAAAAGGTTCCGACAGCCAGTTACCATGTGATTGGAAAACTCTGTAAACTCATACAGTATATTTTGGGTTGGATATTTGATGAATGGATAATTATAAGACTTAACAGTTTGCTATACTTTTACGCTACAGTAAAAATACCTGATTTCTAAATTGTACTTGACAATTTACGGGAGCAGAGTCTGCTCCCATAATGGAACACAGTATGTGCTCTCCAGGCTGGCAAACACTGTCTAGAGTAGCTGGGCCTAACGAAGACTGTGTGTCATCTGAATTTCCCAAATTAATTAAGATGCATTGCAAATCCTCACTTTCAAAGGAACTTCTCGTTTTATGCTCTACAAATATGTTTGTTTGTTGTAAATAAGAAAAGTGAGAGTGGAGACGGGAAGGACGGGCAGAGCAGTGCCCCCATTCTCCTCTTCGCACCACGTGGCTGCTGCCCTGACCAGGAGCAGTTTGAGATCCTGTTCTGTGTTCAGTTCTTGCGGATTTGTGTGATGGAGCGTGAGAGAAATCTGTTCTCTGAGACAGATACGTACGCATCTATGCATATACGTTTGTACGGTAAATGCATATGTGCTGTCTCTTGACCATCTTCAGAGTCCTGTGACAGAGTGAAACGTGCTCTTGAGCACAGGGACGGAGCCCGGGCAGGATGGCTGCTGGGGAGAGAGGTTTCCTCCCTCCTTATTTTTCCCCATACGAAGCTATCTGGGCCGTATAAGCTGATCACGTGGAAACAGCAGAAGACGGGTCATACTTGGTAATTTGTCCAAAACATGCTCTGTGAATGTTCCTGAGAGTCGTCCCATACCGGTTATGTCTGGACACTCTGGAGTTATAGGAGGACTTTTGTCAAATTAATTGAGTCTTTGGCGATCTTTCTGATACCTGGAACGGCCCTGCCCCTTATTACGGTTCTATGTTTTAGTTTTTAAATCAAAGTATGCTTGTTTGTATTTTACCTTCCAAAATTAGATGTACAAAAAGCCTACGGTTCACACATATATTTCATTACATTAATGCAAATTCCTAGTACTGCAAGACTTGTTGAGTATTGAAGATAGGTTATATATTCAAAGCCTGGATTTCAACATTTCTCAGAAGCGGTGATAGCATAAAAGTCCCTGGGCAGATTTGAAGTTCATGCTTGGGTCTGGTTAAATTTTTTGGCATCAGAACATGTAATAGTCTTATAGCTAGAAGACTTTAAAGTTAATGCCTGGCACAACTTCAAAACAATGTGCAAGATCTATCATAAGTAGTCCTCTTATCTTATCTCAATAGCAATTTTATCCTGTAAATGATTTGAGAGTACAGTATTTCAGTGCCGTGGAAAAGAGCAAGGGGTTTTTTTTCTGTTAAATCTTTGCACTGCGAGTACTTTTAATGATCCGGGTTTATGTACGGGTGTTCTCCTTGGAGGAAGCAGATGCTAACTGTATGGCAGGTTCTGCAAAGCACCCTGAGAGTCCCTGTCTCCGAGTTGGTCTTCCCTTTCCAGGGTGCTCTGCAGAAGGGGTCCGTGCAGCTCCGCTCTTTAAAAACCAACCCTGGAGGCGCTTTCGGTGCCTTGTGGTGTCATTTACAGCCTATCTATCTCCAGCGCGAGCCCCTTCCCAGGCCCAGTCCTGCCTCTGCCCGCGCGTTTGGGCTGATGGGGAGCCGTGCCCTGGTTTCCTGCCATACAAAAGATAACTCCAGATATTCCCTTTCTGCTGCCGCAGCCGCCTCTGTGCCGGTGTCAGTCTCACATCCACATTGTGCACTTTGCCTCAAGTCAGCACTTGCCGTTAACAATGCCTTTATTCAAGCTGACAACATAACTAAGCTTTTAGTAAATGGGTAAGTAAATGTTAAGTGTGTATTCAAACATTCAACAATGACTAGGAAACTTTAAAAAAAAAATCTTTGAAACTTTGTATTGTTTGTTTGGTGTGTATCTGTTAGAAATAACATAGACTATCGGTTCCTTGGGGCACGGCTGTTCTTTTGTTAAGCGTATAACAAAAAGATCAAGGCTCTGAGGCACTGCCGTAATAAAAATAAATATATATGAAGAACAATAATGACAAAATAAATTTGTCAATGCATTTTATGAGCTCGATTTAGAAGTGATTATTTCTGAACTAAATAAAGACTGGATAGTTGTGGTAAAGTGACATGATCGTAATATTCCTTTTATTTATTGCCATTTAGACTTCATTTGTCGATCACATGCTAGACTTGACTACAGGGAGGAAGGGGAGCCCCTCGTCTCGGCCAGCATCCCGTTTCAATAATATGGAATACATTTTCACTGCAAATTCCAGACATGGTTTTCCAGAGAGAGGATTATTCTTCTGGCTTAAAGGAGAAGTTATTGGTACACAAGTGTTCATAGGAAGCACAGATTGTACAAATAAGATGATAACAAAAATCTGAGATGTTTGCAAGTGCAGTTGTGGCAATTGCAACGTTTCCATTTCCCTTTCAGTCTTGGAGGATATTTATTACATTTTCAGTATGAATGCTTGTGGCCTATATGAAGACAAAACCACTAAGATTTAACGACTCCTGTTCAATCACTGGTCCTACCTCTGCAGAGTAACCGTGGCCAAACTGGGTCTGTCCCGTGTGGCTGGAAGCGGCTGTAGCTGCAGAGCTCTCTTCTCTGACACTCTTCTCTTAATCAGCTCATTGAACGACATTACCTGTAGGTTCTTCTGCCGTCCCGTGTTGCTCACGCGTGTTTTGCACTTGTTGCTGTTGTTTCAGGCCTTACAGGACGAAGTGGAAAGTTACCGCCATCAGGTGCGGGCAGCCGAGAGGAAGCTGCAACGCAGGGAGCTGGAGGCCCAAGAGCAGGTACCCGGTGCTGTCCCCCCCGGTCCCCTTCCCTTGGGCAAGGCGGTTCCATGTTTAAAAATAATATCTTGCTTCAAAGCAAAAGCACATATTTTCCGGCAAAATTTTCAGCTAGCTTTCTTTTCTATGTTTTTGGTAATAAAAGAGAATTAAACTGTCTGAACCCTGCAGGCAAATACTTATCTCATGCTCTCTATTTCAAGTTGGTATTTCAACTATTCTAGCTGTTAAATGGTGCATTTATTTTGAACTGTTTTACTGTTTTAGTAGAGGTTTCTGAGACTGTTCTCACCTGTTGTTTAATGGCTTGTATGAAGAGACTTATAATTGGACAATAACTGAGCTAAAAGTAATCATTATTCCTGATCTTTTGCATTCATTGTCCTCGCATGTTGTCTGTAAACAGTTCCATATGATTAATAGTGCTAAAATTAATCTGGGCACTTTCAGTGAAATCAGAGCTTTTGTGTACTTCAAGCAAAATAGTGTATGTAGTCTGCAAACGAGTATTGAAACGGAAAGTCAATGAACTGCATTCAAACCAGATGAAATTGAAGTATTTAGGGAAATATACAGCTGGTGGATATCAGAAGCACCTACAAATTTATGGATTTCTAATACAATCAGTTTTTGCAGCATTTGAGAACTTTATTTGGTGCTGAGTAAATAGTATCCATGACATGTATCCTATATAAAGCATTATTTAAATCTATACCTGCAGAAATAGTAAGTTGGGGTGGTTGTAGAAGAGCAATAATCATTAATCTCAAATATTTTTTCCCCAGTTGTTGTCGTCCCACTCGTACATGGGAACCCTTATCCACCCTGGTGCTTATGTTCACGTATGTCCTCCCGGGAGAGTCAGCAAGTAGCTTTTCTGCTCTCTTCCCCCTCTGCCTCCCGGATGGAGATGTTGGTCAGGGTCACCCTTAGCTGCACCGCTTGCACGTCGGAGGCGATGGCTGTAAGGGGTGAGCTGGCCTACAGGCATTGCGTTTTGGCTGCAGAGAGTCTCCTGGAAAAGGAGGAAAATGAGCTGTTTGGTGCCTGGTTGTGCCTCCCAGGGACCAGCACTGGCCTGCACGCTGTCAGAGTCCTCTTCCAAATCTCTTTATTTTATTATTTTTTTCTTTAATCTTTGCCACTAGTGCTTTGCTTTTTTACTGACCCATTTTGAGAGAGGATCCAGAAGAAGAAACAGAAAATGACTTGTGGGATACAGAGGTGGAAGGCTGGACATGCACGTTCACAGGATGCTCCCCCCTTTGTGCCTTTGAGGTTTTCTCTTACATGAACACCTCGTCCAACCCACCCCACAGGGCTGTCCTGTCCACGCTAAATGAATGCAGGACTAGCTCAGCTGGTAATGTCCCCTTCCCCAGTATGAATGGAACAGAAATGTTATTTAAATGACACTGCACCGTCCAGATTGGAGCTTTTCCTGCACGGTGGTAATACATTAGCAGAGTTCTGGTTATCTCATATCTGAGTTCGTTTATGGTCTTGTCTCTGCCATTCATCCCTTGGGACGTTCTGAAGAAGCCGGGGCCATTGAGGATGTTTTTGTTTAGGTGGCTTTGGTCTATTTTGCAGACAAACATTTTGAAAGCTGTTAGTGTGTCTTCTCTGTGAGTGGTTAATCCATTAGTTATGCTTATCTCTCCAGAAGGAAAATGGAAAAGTGACAGCTCTGACATATGGCCAGTTATTGTGTCTGGGCCAGGCTACCTGTAAACATCTTCATCAAGTATTAGCAGTAGCTAACGACGCATCAGCCAACCAGGGAACTGAAATATTTAAGGCAGTAACTTAGAACTTGCTTTCTGCTTTTACCAAACATTGTCTGAATCAGAATTGCATAAACCATCACAATTTGCGCTGGCGCTATTACAAAGGCCACTCTTGTGAGCTTTTACATGTCTATAAATAAGGAGGAGAGAGGGTTAAAAAGCTTCTGTTTTTCATTAAAAGGAAAAATCTTGTGTTTTGATTCTATAACAACAACAAACAAATGAATGAGACATGAAAAAACATTTTGTTGTGCTTTTAATTAAAATTAAAAAGCTGTTTCTCGTTATGGCTTGTTGGGTGGTATCTTAGTGCTCCATGTTTGTCCTTTTTTCAGTGCAATGTCCTTACAACGCTCCAGTCTCTAGGAGTGACTGACAGATGCACAAAGCTTAACTCTTTGTTACAATAACCCTCTGGTGGTTGCACAGAGTTAACCTTTCTGTATTATAATTACCCAGAGAGACAAACGGTCCTATAAATAAGGGGGGGAATATGTTGGAAGGGCTCTGATGGCAAGCCCTGAGCTGTCACGTGGCGCTGCAGCTGAAGATGAGCTGGTGTTTTTATGGAGCTTTTTCTTTCCAATACTTCATGTTCTTGTATGAACTTGCGTTTAATGCTGTTTACTTTTCCCTCTTTGCAGCCTGAGCAGATGCAATCATGTTAGATGTGTGTGGTTTCATCAGAGGTGCAGTACAGCACCGGTACCTGAACGATGAGTTCCAACCCACAGGAAGGGACGTTTGTCAAAAGTGCCTGGGAACTTCTCCCACTTTGACTACCCTAAATAATTTTATCTATTCCGCAAAGGTTCTGCTTTCTCTCCTAAGCATGGTTTTCTGGACAATGGTCCATGTGTTCAGCGATGCTGCGCTTCTAGATTGGAGCCTCAGAACTCTGTCATCTTTCTTCATGTAAAATGCTGGGTGTTTCCTTCAAAAATTAGATGTTCTCCTTCTTGAGATGTATGAATTGGATTCATGGAAAGCGGCAAACTAGCAGTAAATAAAGTGTAAGTCACACTTTAAATATAGAGATTTTTTTATATAGGGTTTTTGATCTATAGTCCCAAGACAGTTGGGCCTAGAGCAGTCTGGGAAGGTTCCTGGGAAACCTGGGTGTGTCCAAACCTTTTCCTTGCAAAGCGATGCTGGTGTCTCTTATCTCAGTCCTGTGGAACTCCGGGAACCAGCTTCCTGTCGACTGACCCCGCTGAGGCTGTGTTCCTGCACCGTGTCTCTGGTAGGGTGTCACTGGTTGTCTCTGATTCCTGCCTAGGTCTAGTGTAAGACGAGATTTCTGAAAGACCTTTCATTCCTGTAAAAATGTTTCTCTTTCTTGAGTCATGTGGCTTTGTGCAGTTGTCAGTCATCGTTAAAAAATCGGAATTGTTCATACAGCAGACTTTACATCCTGTGAATGTGTAATTAAAAATGATGCACATCACTGAGAGCTGAAGCGTGTGCCTTAATGAATCAGGGAATTTAGGCATGTGCAACAAATTTTCCTGAATTGGGGCCCATATACAAATGAACAGTAGTGATCTTCTTGCTTTATTGCCTAGATTTCTTTAGAATACCTCATTTCATTTCAAATTCCTTTT
>KZ506139.1:249480-268017 GCA_002844005.1 Limosa lapponica baueri | reverse complement strand
GAACAGCCAGCACCCACTGGAGCTGGTGATGAAACTCTGCCGTTTGCTCCCGTTGCTTCAACCCATGTCACTGAAATGCTTCCAAAATCTTCCCCCACAGACCGATTTCTGCTCCCACAGAGCTTAGTCTCCATTTGAATGATCTTCACCCCGGGAGAGATGCCCAGCGAGCAGCCCTTGCCTGTCCCTGCCTGCGGAGCAGGCGGTGACCCCTCGGGAGGGCAGCCCTGGCACCGGGGCTCCGCAGCCTCTGCTGCCATGGGGAAGGAAGTGAGAATCTGAAAGAAGTTTCCACTGTGACTTTCAAGAACAGCGACACCAAATATTGTCACATTTAAACAGTCCCTGCAGTTTTGGTATCAGACCAGCATGGACCAGAGAGGCTGTGGCTGAAGAGCGCCTGGGTTTCTGCAGTTCTGCATCCTTCCCCTCTCCATCCCTTGCTCTGCCGGCACCCCAGGTCAGGAGGGGACTGCGTATTCCAGCTCTTTTCCTCCATAAAACATCTCATATATGTATGTATATAGTGAAAAGTGTAGTGATAACCAGGCAGGGTGGCGTAGCTCCCACAGGCCGGCACCTGCAAATCTGCTGGTTCAATGTCTGCAGACAGCACAATAGGAGATTTCTAACTACTTATGGTCAACAAATTTCAAGTTTATAACGTTTTTATTGAAAAGAAGATGTTGGGGAGCCTCATACAAGCAGTGAAGGATCTGATGTAAGCGGGAGCGTGCTGGTCAGGCTGTTTGGTGTGCACAGACCAAGACATTCATCCCCAAGTATGTTGTTCTCTCTTCAGACTTCCCGGCAGAGGCTGTTGGGGAAGAATCAGGCTGATTCAGGTTATATCTCCATAAGGGACCTTTCATGGATATAGGTGCCCCTGGAGGTGTATGGCAATGTTGACAAAGGTACCATAAAATGACTACTGGCATTTGGAGCCCAATTCTACCACTTTTACTTTGGTTAGTGTCTACCATACATGGAATTCCATTGAGATATTAATTAATCATTTTGATACAAAAGCGCCCACCAATTTTTAATTAAGACTGAGATTGCTAGAATAAATCATAACTTTGCATTTGATGTATTTTATATTTTGTATAGCATTTTCTTTAACGGCCTGCTATGAAAGGAATGCAGAATTAAACAGAATATAGGAAGTTACACTGTATAGCACCAAGTTTCAGATTAGCAGAAGGAGATAGAAGCTGAGCTTCAAGCACAGAAAAACAGATTTGCAGGTGGGATTTGAAAGGAGCTGGAAATCAATGGAGTTGAAAGTTCCCAGGAGCTCCATATGGCAGGAACTGCGGGAGAGAAGGCTCTCACCAACTGTGCAACTGTCAAAGGGAAAAGAGGTAGATGATGATGATGTATGTGTGGAAGGCAATGATCAAATGTTAGCTTTGGTAATCAGACACAACTGGAAAATACACAAATACATACCTACTTCATAGAACAGACTGATTTATTGGAACGAAGTGGCCAGCTGGAGAAAAACAGCAAAACAGAAACTACAGAACAAATAATTAAAAGGGAAAAGAGAATTTTTACCAGAAAAGAGTAGAAGCATATGCCGGCATGCAGGAATTAGAGAGTATTTTAAAATGTCATTTTTCTAGCTCTTCGTCTTAAATAGTAGTGAATGAGGAAGAGATCTTTCTTTTAAGAGAGCAGTACATCATTTTAGAGCATCTGTGATTTGCTGGCATATTATCAATTAAGGGAATTCTGTTCTTTCAGAAGTGTTTAAAGTAGGACTACGAGGGACAATGGTGCTGGTATTTAATGCAGGGAACTAACGCCAAAGAAGAGATGTCAATGGATGGAGGAGGCAGTCGGATGGCAGAAGAGGAGAGCAGAGACAGCTCATCCCCAGCGCGGGCTCTCAGCGATGGGGGCTCAAATAGTGAACTGTCCCATTCCTTTTTTCTAGGTGATAAGGTGCCTGGATGGACCTAAAAAGGACTGGAAAAGGCCAGCTTTATGCTGATCTTTAACATAATGTAAATTCTGAAGTATTATTTTGTTTGCAAATTAATCAGCACAAAACGCCATGGCTGGGACGTCCGTCCGGGCAGCAGGGCAGTGGCCGTGTCCCGCGCTGCCCGTCCTCACCCCTGCCCAGCGCCGAGCAGACTCCGGCCAGCGGGGACGCTCCCCAAGCCCGGCAGCTTGTTTTCCAGTTGAGATACTGATTAGATGTTTCTTCTTGAAAGAGGGGAAATGGTGATAGCAAAAGCAGCTTCTGATTATTATCTACAAAGATTTGCTTGTTCACACAGTGGGTGTGAAAGCACTGGGCTCGTCCTGCGGTGGCGGGGCTGTGTCGGCTCTCCCCGGCGGGAGCCAGCACTCAGCGCCTCCGCGCATCACACCCTGGAACCTTGACTTGCTGCACCCCCCGGGATGGAAAGGATTACACAGAAGGTAACGCATGCCGGAATGCAGAACCGAAATACAGAGATACGTTCCAGTGGTGGTGTCGGAGATGCTTGTAGCTTTATTTCAGACTTAATTATCTTGATAGTGTATTAGGAGCTGGCGGAGGCAGAAATGAGCCCCATGTGTTCCCAGCTGTGGCCCAGCAGCACCCGTTGGGTTCTGTTCCTCCTGCTCGGGGGTGCGAGCCGTGGCTGGGTCCCCCCGCACCCCGCCGGGGGCAGGACCCCCCTGCTGCCGGAACGACCCCTCCGGCCGGTGGAAGGGCGGCACCGACGAGGGATGAAGGAAACAGCGCTCGGGGACAAAGATGGCATCTGTGATGAGTCATTGGGAAGGAGGGGAAGAGAAGTCAGGGATCCTCCAAATCCCAGCTGGAACAATAGCGGAGCCCCAGAGAGGGGGAGAGAGAACAGCGCGAATTTTCTAGCCGCAACATTCCTGGTTGTTCTATGGTGTTGACAGTGAAAGCTTTTATTCCTCTCCAACTCGCGTAATCCCAAGAATGCTGCTCTTGCCATATGCAGCCCACTGGTGATTTTTTGTTAAAAAAAGCTTTGCCTGCCTTCCCTTCCTTTGCGGCTATGAATTATATAGACTTGTATCGCTTAACTACAAACAGGATTTTCCAGGTGGGAGATCGTGGTTAAGAAAAGAAAGATATCGAAATACAAGCCACTGAAGTAGTAAGGCCTCTTGGATGCAGGTTGGGAAAAAGAAACACAGTGAGTTATAGCAGAAAGCTGAGCGTGCAGCGAGCAGCCCGGCGGGGCTGGAGGTCCCCACGGGTCACTAAAACAACAAGGCAAAAATGTTTTGGACGCTCAGATGGTTTACTAGCTAAAGACAGAAACACAAAGAGGAAAGCTATGCCACCAATTTATGTTTTATTGAAACTGTCAGAAGAGAGGAGGTTCTCCAGCAGTATTTTCTCAGTGGAGAACGACATGGTGTACACTTGACAAAATAACAGGCTCATCTGATCTTGCTCGGTTTCTGTTTTCAGCTGAGCCAAATTCATGCAATTTATAGTGTTCGTTACTTTTCTTTAGAACTTGAGAACATTTGTATCAAATTGCATTCTATTTCTCTAAATCTGGAAGAACCATATTTCAACGTACATTGCACAGCAAGAACAGAAATTCTCGCTGCCTGAAATAAGAGAGGATATGGACTGCAAAGCAGCGGATATTCCTATTTGATTGTAGTGTGAAAAGACAAAGGGCTGGGACTTGTTCTTCATGGATATGTCATTAGGAAAAATTGTTGGGAAAGATTTCAAGCTCTAATTAAATATACTTTTCCAACAGAACCCCAAGAAATCTGAAATTTAAGGAAATTGCAGATTTTGGTAGATCTAGTTCCTCAGTTCTAGCCGTTGCCCAGCATCCCCCAGAGCAGCTGGTGGAGGAAGGGGCCGTAGAGACTCGTGGCAGTTTTGGGGGAGTAGAGCTGTGCTCACTGAGAGGTCAGGAGTGCTGAGAAGCAGAGGAGGAGTCACTGCAATTAGGGAGGACACAAACGAGCTGCGATTAATCATTACTTTGACACTCATTGGATTGTTGTTTGGTTTTTTGTTGATTGCGTTTTTTTTTTAATTGGGATGGCATCGTAGTAATTTGTCCCTCACTTGCCCTTTTCAAAGTGCTTTGAGAAAATTACTTCAGCAATCTTCAAGTTGACCTATGCAATATTATTATTATTATCCTCATTTAGGATGAGACTTTAGTCTGGGACTAAATGATTTGCCTAAGGCTGAAGGAGTTATTTTTACCTTTTTGGTACCCTAACCTGTCTTCAGATTTATTACAGAAGATCTTTTACGTCTCCTTTCAGAGCTGTGTATTGCAGAAACAGATGCATAACCTTTATAAAGAGATTTCTCTTTTAAACAACATCGTAACATACCTTTATTTAAATAATGCAGGAAAGGATTTGAGAGACAGGAAAGTATTTTCCTCATCCTACTCCCCCTGAAATGTGGAGAAAATTTGATAACAATTATATGATCCTAATTATGCCTTTTGGTCACTATCCTAGTAGTTCCTGGCACATGTGGAATTATTATCCTCCAAAAATATCATAAACAGGCAGAAATTAAGATACTAAAAAAACCACAACACCTTAGTTAAGTGAACTGCCTTTTGATTCTTATCTGACATAAACAAAACGTTAACTTTGTGCCCTTTGAGAAAGATTGATTTTTTTTAAAGGAACTTGAACAACTCCTCTGTGGTCCCTTCACTTACTTTGGCAACGTACACCTCAGAGGTTCTCTTCCATTTTCCTTATGCTCCTCTGCTCCAAACCAAGTAATTTACAATGGGGAGATCTGGAGAAGATTGCATTTGGTTTTATTTTTTAATTATTTTTTTTTTAATGAGACGGGGATTTTGCACCAGGGCCAGTGTGTTCTGGGTGATAAACTCAGCGTCACAGAGCTCTGGGGAGGAGGAAGGGGAGAGCTGGCATCAGGAACCCGAATGAGATACGGCGTGGTTGAGGCTGTAGAGCAAAGCATAGAGGAGAAGCAGAATATCCTCTGCTTTGCAGGCCGGTAGCACTTGGACTAAAATGCATCTGGTCATCCTGAAAATACTGTATTTCTCCTGGATGTGCTGAAGTTGTTTCTTTCAAAAAGGAAGGAGAGTGAGGCCAGTGCAGGTAGGTGCCAACGGGATTTGTTCCTGATGGGTCCTGTGCTCCCTTCTGCGTCTAACCCAGCGCCACACACAAATGATGAGTAGCTGCAAAACTGAATTGTGCCACCTGAAAACTCCCTGAAGTAGTAAAATTGAAACTTGTCTTACCGTACGAAAAGCCTTGGGCCAGCCCAGACTGCCTGGCTTGGAGAGCTCAGTTTTGGATATTTCTCTCTTGGGCATCAAAACCAACTTTTATCTCTCTTGACATGCCCAACTTGTCAACGCCCAACTATGACAAGATCTCACGGCAGTCTGTGAAATTATAACTTCTCTGCTTTTTGCATCATTTTGTATAACTGTGCGAATATTTGTCTCTTTTTTTTCTCATTTATGGTGTGACTAAGCATACATGAGCTATGTGTGGCGACTTCAGCTTTCAGTTGTTGCTACTGACACCAAAGATGATTGATGGTACAACTCTAAACCTCATATGTTAGCCACCAACCTGAATAAACAAAGACCAGTGTGGCAGCTTAATATTAAAAGCTATAAAACCTTCCTGGGGGTTCATGGATTAAATCAACTCACCAGAATGAATTTTCAAAAAAAAAACTTTCTCAGGATTGAAGAAAAACGAACTCAACAGTAAATGAAATAGAGCTATCCTCATCCAGCAGACTAAAGCCCTCCTGAGGGCTGAAGAATTGCAATTTTAAACATCTCTCAAGAGTGCAAGAGGAGACACAGTATTTGTGGATCCTAGGGAGGCAGCTTGAGGCTATAAAAGAACAAAAAAGCCTTTAAGGCACAAAAAAAAAAAAAAATTAAAAAAAATCCCTGCAGACATGGCTTTCATTGGTCAAAAATAAGTGTTAAAAAATAAAAACCTTCCCCCATTTAAATTTGTATACATTAGCCCCACTATTTTTCAGTTGTAAGAAGTGATTTAGATTTTTGCCATGCACTATTTTAATCTCTTGGGTCAATAAACCTTGATAGTAACTTCAGCCAAAAATATCAGCATGTTGTTTGTCATAATAGGACAGGAAACAGCTGGGATCTTATTTTCATCTTATTGTGATGCAATTATTAGTGAGCACGGTTGAAAGTAACTTATTTTGTCTTAGCAAACAAACAAATTGCAGTTTTATCCCAAAGAACAGTTTTCACTGCAAAAAATGTGCACCTTCTCTCTGAAATAGGGTAAGAAATCAGCCCCAAGCAATATTTCAGCTACCAGGGCTTGTTTCTCATTTTCTTTCTCCATTTTCAGCCAGCCCAGTAATATGTATCGGTACTTTAAAGCACAGAACGTATTTCTTCCTGATTTTCCAAGAGACACCTTTGTCAAAAGGGAACAATCCCTTTGCTGCTTTGCCGAGTCAGTAACAAACATGAACAGCCTTGTGAAAGCGTGTGTTTGGAGGACACTTAGTAGATTAATCTATTAAAAGCAGTGACTGGTTGAAAGAAGACTGTTGCACAATTAGAACATTATTATTGTACTCACAGAGCTGTATTAGAATTGCTGTTCTATCGACTTGCAATGAAACTTGCTTGACTTTCCTCTGGGAAAAATTATTCTAAGAGGCTCTTGCTGTGTGCTGGGCACCTGCGGGCGCCGGCGTGGGTCCCGGGTGGGTCGTGGGGGGTGAGGGATATCAGAGTCCGGGCTCAGCTCCCGACGTCTGCATCGCCTGAAAGCACGGAGCTGGAGTGCGAGTCAGGCCCCGCAATGGAGTTTCTGGGCTGGTTGGGTGACCCCAACATACTGGGAGATGATGGATCATCCAGATCCTCTTAATCGTGAAATAGATCTTTATCATTCAAAATTTAGGAGATAAAAGCATTTTGCTGTTCCAGCTGCCCGTTTCTGCTCCCGTCACACCAAGAACAAATGTCAGACGTTGAATTAACTGAAATATATGTTCCTGATCTATCAAGGTCCCACCCAAATGAGCTGTTGGCTCAGAAAATATTTGTCCTGGCAGAGCACCTATGCGTAGCATTGTGAGCCTCTTATAGAAGGAGTAGCATGAATTTCTTGGAGTAATTTTCAAAAACATACATTTCGATCCTGGGTTATATACCAGCAGAGTTCAAACAAGGATTCCTGTCTCACCATTTTTTTCCCCTTTAGATTTGCATAGTGGCATCACTTATTGCAGCTTACAAGGAAAGCCTCTAATTGCCTATTTGCATAGAGATTTGGAGATTTCTTCTGGATGTTGGAATGACTCATTGACAGAATTTTCCTAAAGTTTCATCAGATTGTTTTATTCCTTTTGTATTGATAATTGGAGTGTGCATAATGCAGATTTTGGCATGACCTGCTTTTTCTGACAGATGGTAGTTGGCACATCTTGCAGTGAACTTTGTGTTGGGTTCCCACGTGTTTAAGCGTGTGCGCCCCTCGCTCCTGGGAGCTGGAAGTTACAACTCGTGGCTCCGTCGCGTATAAGACCGAGGTTTTGATTTGTGGTCGCAATGGTAGATTTAAGCACTTTGGTAACTAAAACAAAATTAGCACAAAATGGCGTCGGCATGTAAGTCATTAGAAAAAAGATTCAATTTGAAAGTTTAAAGATATTTTATAAGTTAATCTGATATTGATTCCCTTTTATCCTTTATTTACATATTCAGCTGCTAATCCAGAAAAACACCTAAATACTTGCTTAATTTGAATTAAGCGGTTAATCCTATTGGAAGTTAAGCTCAGATGTGAGGCCCTGATTCAGCCAAGTCCTGGTGTGCAAGCAGCCCTGTGCCGCTCGGAGGACGGAGCCGACACAGGCTCTCCCTACTTTTCCTGGGTCAAGATTCAGCATATACAGCCTCAGCGGGGAGATACGGAGTACAATCCTTCCAGCTGATCTATCTTCATTTAACATCGCTTTGTAACTGTCCTGTTTACTCAGCATCTGTTGAATAAGGTTATGGACTAAAATGTCCTCCTCTAGAAGGAATCATTTTGGTGTACACATCTGATCATAACCTCTAAGATACTCGAACCTATTTGTTGAAAGTCCCGTAGCACCAATGAGGTTGAGTAAGACGCAAAGTGCAATGAAAAACAGTCATGCAATATAAAAAAAGGACCTCAAAAGCACCTAGAAGTTGAGAAATTTCATAAAAAAACCTCGGGAAACAGTAATTCCCCTTGTCTAAGGGAGTGAGGGGCAAATATCCCTCCACTGACCTGGTTCCCATCCCACCAAAGGCAAAAAGAAAACAAATCAATTTGCAAAGTTTATGTCTGTATAAATGCTCTAGTGAGATAGATTTAGGAGTGATTATTGCTTCTTCAGACCATGTCCCAACAAATGCCGCGCTGTTTCCTTTTCATGATTTTTTTCCTTCTCTCCATATATTCTTTATTCTCATGTTTTCTGTCTCCTTTCTTCCTCTTTTTTATCTCTTTTGCTCTTTATAGGTCCTTGCTGATCTTTCTTCTCTCTCCTTCCCTTTCCCTTGATATCCCAATTCTGAGTTTATTTGGACTCCAATTTGGACAAAAGAAGCAAAAAAGTTACTCTCCAGCTTCCAAGAGCAGCCATCTATATATAAATCTCTTTTTGTTCGTTACAGATGACCCATATACGACAAGAATATGAAACCACATTCAAAGGTCTGATGCCAGCATCTGTGAGACAGGAACTTGAAGACACCATTGTATCTTTAAAATCTCAGGTAAATTCTTCTTATTCATCTTCAGCTTTTTGGACTGGATAAAAACCATCTAGACAATAAATTACGACCATCTAAAATTTGGCCAAAAATACTGAATAAGTCTCAAAACCAAATTATGCTGGACTCACATGCTTCTGACTCGGTCACCTTTCACAAGGCGTTTCTCCCCCAGTTTACTCAGCCTGAGAACGACCATATTGTATCTTTTGATCCCAGGTTTTACTTCAGATGGCAATTGGAGGCAGAAATTATGCTGTATTTGATATTGGAGGTTTTGTCTTAACTTTTCATATATAGCACAGTTATCTTTCATCTTCCTTACCCTGTTTCTGCCGAAGGAATCATTTAAAGGATGCATGTAGAAGGTGCAGAAGAGAATGAGAAATCATTTTGTTTTCTTTCAGCCCATATAATAAAGCAAATGGGATAATTCTTTTAAGGTAGTCGTCCAAATGATCATTGTGCTATTTCTACATTTTCCAATATAAAGAAGCTCTAATAGACTTCTGTAACTGCTTTGTTTTTAATATTGCCAAACACTAGCTCATCTAGAATAATACAGAATCAATATCGTTTGTAGGAAATCGACTGTGAAAGTGGCTAATAGAAGTATCAACATGTCACTGTAAACAGGGAATTAGTAATGAATTGAGTGTGTTTCTTGTGCCTGGTTCCTGCAGAAGCTATCTGATGCTGTCCTGTTCGGTATATTAGGAGCTGGAAGAAAACAGAATGTTGTCATAGCCTGAACTCACACGAGGAAGGATAAATAGCAATAAAGAGGAGTGATCATAGATGTGGAATAATGGTAATCCAAAGAAAACACTGCCAGTGCTCGCGTATGGCCCCGTGCAGGACTGTGCATTTAATCGTGTTGGGAAGGACTGGGATCTGTCCTGGGCTGGAGGGAAGAAACCAGAGAAAGACGGGGCAACGCTGGTGCCTTGGAGCTGCCCGAGGGCTCTGGGAAGAGCCAGAGCCCCGAGGACACGGCACGCAAGTGCGGGCTTGATACCAGCGCACTCCCTGGACCAATTTCCAGGACCGTTTTTCCAGCAATTACAGATCTACAAACTCTCCATTTCTCTTTCTGGTGCAGTCTCTCTCTGTGGAGATAGTTCGTAATTTAATGTATTTTTTTTCTTTTTTTTCCCTTCTTTACAATGCATAAGCATTTTTTGCTGTGCATGAGACACTTCCCCTGGCAAAGTGTGCCTTTAATAGAAGTAGGAAGTTTTCATAGAGGAAACTTTTGTATTCCTATGTGCTAGTAGTAACATAATTTCAACGCTGTGTTGTAAACACTCTGCTACGTATCAAGGGATACCTAATGGAAGGGATGCTCTTTCTCATTTAAAGAGTTGTGGGAAATAAAGAGTTAAGGATCTACTGGGGAAATCTATTTCCAGTTGATAGTAAAAAGCTATTTTTAAAGCGTGGTTGACTATTAGCACTGTCTGGGAGGAAGCATTACTCTGGAGCTAATATAATACCACACCTTTTAATGAGTTAAAAAAAAAAACTAGAGTCTGATGTCCACCTGCAGGGCTTCTGTCAGCAGCAGCAGCGTTTCAAAAGAGTAAAAGTAAAACACAGACTAAAACCTGGGTGCTCTCCCAGAAACACAGAGCTGCTGGCTGAGTTTCCTGCGGTACGCGGTGGGCGCAGACCACTCGGCAGCAGGGCTCCCTCTGAAGCACAGGTGTCCTGCTCTTTGAAAATTGTTTAAATTCCTGTTTGAAAACATCAGACAAGAAGGGCAGTGGAATCTCTGCACCTGTCAGGATTATTTATTGTTGGAGGAGGATGAAGAGGGTAGGCTGGGTAAAAACATCGAGCAGTGATAAAAATAAACAAACAAAAAAAAAGAAAATACTTGAGGCTTGGGCAAAGTTTTCTAGAAACGCTGCTAAATATAAAGTACGCTGCCAACTGTCTGCTCTTGGTCAGTCCTCCGAAAGTGGCCACGGTGTATTAATAAACATTAATTTCATACATTTCAACAACAGGTGAGTACCTTCATCCCAAGTGCAGGGATCAGAGCGGAGGCTTTGTATGGGAGCTGAGAGCAGCACTGGGCTCCCAGACCCTGCGTAACCCGTCTGGTCCCACCAGCTCAGCTTGAAATCTGGTTTGACTCTGTCCCTAAAGGAGTAGCGAGTGTGGGGCTGGAGTGGGGCCAGGGAAGCCTCGCTAACGGTCGTCTATCAGGTATCAATTCTAGCATCCAGCTAAAGCGTTATTGCATTTTATTTAGGCAGGATAGACGAGAAAAACACCCTTTATGAAATGAGTGCAAATTTATGAATTAGAATTTTGTACACCATTTTCACGTGGGATGTATTTTACAGGTCAATATTCTGCAGAAAAGAGCCTCTGTCCTCCAGGAAGAGCTGAACACCTACCATGCCAGAAGGTGCGTGATTATCTTTGATCAATTTGTACCATTTCACACCTGTGGATCCCACTTATTGAAGTTTTACAGCTTAATTAAAACACTCAAGTATGGTTGCAGTTTTAAAAGATCTTTATTTTCAGTAAACAAGCGCCTGAGAATTTTCCCAGTGCTTAGTCAGTACCATTAGAGCAAGATGAGAGGACTCGCAGGTGCATTGCAAGCCTGGGCTTTGCCTCCGCGCTGGTGACGAGGCAGTGGCTGGGAGCACAGCTGCAGCTCCGCGGTGATGCCACCTCCTTTTAAGATAGAAAACAATGATGCAATGCGTAATATTCCAGATCGCATCTTCAAAGCACCGGATCTTCTTGAGCCTGAGCTTTTTTTTTTCCAGGCGTTTACACCCTCCAATATAAATTATGGCAAGTGCTGCAGCAATAAAAAGCCTTGCTGTGCCTTTAGAGTGAGTCACACGGAGAGGTGAGTAAAGGGGAACTTCCTAGGAAAGCCACTCCAGCTCTTCTGTATTTATGGACTTTGATGATATTTGCATATCTCACACCAGGATTTCTGCAAATAAGAATGTGTGCTTGTGAAAATAGTGTAAACATTTGTAAGATAGTTAAACATTTGTAAAAATGTTGTCAGTGTGAAAGTTGCCTGAAAGTGCTAATCCTAAACTTTTTGTTAACAAGAATTAGCTAAAGTTTATTGGAAACTGAAAATGTCATAGATTCTTGGTAATGTGTGCAGCGCAGGGCACTGTTAGATCAATACAAATCTGGAACGTGGTCTCTAGATTCTCTCCAACAGCAGCGGTGGCATTGCAAGGGATGGGTTTTGTCTTGGACTTACTCTGCAGTAGTGTCGGCATTAGTTAGGAAAAGAGCTCTTTAAAAAGATGACTAATCACAGAGGGATAGATCAGCCCAGGCCACAGGTGACCGAAACGCTGGGAGAGGAAGGATCCCCAGCCGTGTCCTGCTGGAGAAGAGGGGCAGGGACGGAGCCAGCACGGCACATCCCTGCTCCTCTCCCGGCCGGGTGTTTGCTCCTGGACGTGGAGAAGCTTTTGTGCTGCTTCTGTTCAGGGAAATTTTCCTCCTGAACAGATCTTTTTTCCAAGACTACATTCTCACTACTTTTTGTATTAGCATGTACCTGACCCTCAGTCACTGAAATACTGATTTTTATGGCTTTACGCCCCCGCGTGCCCGTGGCTGCAGGAGTGAGGTGGCTCCTCGGGGGCCCCACACGCTCCTGCCCGCGCTCAGGCCCACCCGAGCCAACCCTGCGCTCAGCCTGTTGTGTTTTTATAGTAACAATAGTAAGCTGTAACTCATGAGAATCTCTTCATTTTCAGGTAGCTGCTGGAGCCGTTGGATTTCTTCGGTTGCCAAAGGGACTGCTTTGAATAGGTTTGAAGATTTGGCTCTTGTAAACTAAGATGCAGAGATGGGTGGCTGTGTGGTTAGCACATAAGATGTGATGAACTTCATGAGAACACACCCATTGCTTGTGCCACCATGGCTTTAGTTTTATCTTCCTCCCATTATTTTTTTTATCATTATCTTCTTACAGACTTATGCTTTCGATATCTGTGTGTTTGACTCCGTGCTGAGCTTGCTTACCGAGCAAGTATTCTCTACTAATAGTTTTGTTATTACTTCCCAGTACCATTCTTTTCACTTTTATACATGAAGAAAATCCCATTTTCTATTATTATTGTCCAAAATATTTTAACATATTTTGACCTCGTTTTGTGTCCATGTGTTTACATAATATTAAAATATTATTATTTTTTACTATTTTTGTTTTGACATTATTGTCCCTCTTGGGCATCTCACTCACCTTAGCAGCAGCAACAGGGCATATGAGAGTTTTGTTTGGCTTTGTTACCTGGGGAAATACGTCATGCTGTGTTTCAAGGAGAAATCTCGTAGCAAGAATGGAAACACTGTGATGACAAATGCTGCCACCGTTGCCAGTTAATTGCATATAAATCGATGACTGGGGTTGCATTCGCCGGTCACAGGGAAGTCCTTTGTCATTTACTGATAACACGGTTCTGGGGCGTTACTGAAAAGAGTCATAACCGGTTCGGCCGTGGTGCCGCGTGAGGTGCACAGGCTCTCTTGGGTCATCCTGGGCAATCCAGGCAGATTCCTGAGGGTTTGCGGGGATGAGGTTTGGGATGCGGTAGAAAGCTGAAGGACCTGGATGGGGAGTCCTCCTGGCTCTGCCTCCCAGGGAAAGGAAGGTTTCCTTATCGCTTGGCCATCCCAGAGCCAGGGTGTACGTTAGTACACTCATAATCTGTAAATTTAGATGTGCTGAACACAAGAATAGCTTTTTTTTTCCCTCTAGGCACCATCCTGCCAGCAGTGTTCATATCAAGGCACAGTTAATGTCTGAGTGCTTGAGAGGGGGCCAGAAATTCCTGTCTTCTAAGTCCAGCTGTGGCAGCGGCAGCGAGACCCTCCGTATCGCTGCTGACGGGGACGGCCACTTCTCCCCCTCGCCCCGCTGGCACCGGCGCTCGACGTGCCGCCGTCCGGGCGTAATTCAGAGGGTCCTGACCGCTTGAGTGCCGGCGGCTGGACACGGCTGGAGTCCCAGCTCTCCAGCTGCGCTCTTATCTCCTCCTGGCATGGAGATCAATGAGGAGAAGCTTTGGCAGGCTGGGCTCCATCCACCCCCACCTCCTGGCAGCGCCGGCAGCGAGCTCCTTGCCAAACACAACTTTGCCGGGTGCTCTGCTGGTTGTCAGGCTGGTCTGGGCCTGGGGAGGTTCTCCACCTTCCCTGAATCAACAAGTGATTCTTCTAATTATAGATAAGGGGTTGTCAGGGCTCTGATAAGCGAGGAGGTGCTGCGGCAGGTGCCACAAAGCCTCGCCCGGGGCAATGGTGAGTTTTAGTAGGAGGAATTTGTTTGGATGCATTTAGTTAATTGTGGGCAGTAAAATGAAGTGTGTTTACCCGGAGAGGTGCAGCGGTGGTTGGGCTCTTCGGGAGAAGCACCGAGAGCTCACAGAGCTGCGCACACTGGGATTTACCTGTGGGATATCGCCCGGTGTCCGACGGCAGATGCTGGGACAGAGAAATCTCTTCTCATGCGTGAAGGAAATGAGGCATTTTTGCTTCTGCTGTTCTGCTTGTGTTTTTGCGTGGTGTCTGGGTGGTTATTGTGCTTTTGAAAGCGGTAAGGGGGGTCCATCCATGAAAAACCACATGGACCCTCTTCTGGTTGGTTGAATTGAGGCCTCAATTTCCTTCTTTTTGATGAAATTGGGTTGCTGATGTCATTGATGATCAAAAAGCAGCTTGAGAAAAGTAGATCTTGGTCAATCTGGAGATTTAAAACTCTGGGAAACTCTCTCCAACATCAAATACCGAGTGAGGACCATTTTGAAGGTGCTTATGAACCTGATTAGAAATTAAATTCAAGGTTGGTTGGAGTTCTCCTGTAGTTGATGTTAACATTTCTGTGATCACTTTTGTAACAAGTAAGAGTCAGAGTCCAAATTGAAGGATTAGAAATGTTTTCATGCATATTACTTGCTCTCTACCTCTCTCTTCACCCGCTGGGTAGGGAATTGCCAGCTGCCAGAGTTGGCTTCATTGCCCATGAAACAAGCCCTGGTGAAACCCACGTGCGTACAGTCAGAGCGTTATTTGTGCTTTTTAGTTATTTAATTTTACTGATCTTTGCTGTGGGAGAGGAGATAGTTTCAGTCTATATAAAGGGCCACAAGAAAATGGCATCATAACATTTTTCACCAGTATTGAGGGAGGTGACCCTTATCGAGGTGGCACTTTATTTCAGTGCCACTCGCCGTTCTTGTGTTTCACGTAACAAATACACTCGTTTCTGGTGCAGTTGGAAGAAAAGGGATACATCCTCCCTCCTTCTCCCAGGCCTCTGCTTTCTTCTGCAACAGTGCTCTAATTGTGCTTCTGACAGCAGATACTGCTGCTACTTGCCCAAATCTCTCCCGACTCTGGGTTCAAACTGAGAAATTATTTTGCTGCACAGAAAAAGATTTTATTGTGACTGGAAGAAAATATTTGCGATCACTAGAATATCTTACAGTGGTTTATTGAATTTTCTGAAAAACACGCACAGCTTTGATTCTAACGATGAGCAGTCTTGATAGAGAGTGTACTTGGGATCTGATTTATTTTTTTTAATTATCTTAATGCACTGCGAGTCCTTCCCAAATCACAAAATGTACTGGAGGCACCACACCACTAGATTATACTTAGTTTCATTCTGAGGGTACAAAGGAAAAGTAAGACGTCAGATATTGTATGAAAAAGTTTCAGAACACAAGGTCATTTTAATTCAGACATTTTTTTCCAAGGAACTATCTTTTCTAAGCTTTGATATTTTGTTCAGAAAGGTCATTTCTTTTAAGCCTTTGTCATTAAAGAAGACTTGTTCTTTAAAGTGTGCTATCAAAGAGTGCAGAAATTGCAAGTTACTGAAACTAAAATGCACGATCAGTTTTAAGGCTGCCAACTAAAGCCCACTTAAAATTAGATGTGCTCTGGTACTGGTGGCTCCTTTGATAAAGCCGGTGGCAGATACGCAGTTGGTCAATTCAAGATGAAAAACAAGAAGATAATTAAATAAAACTTTTCCTCCCTAAATTAGAAATTATTTTTTGTGAAAAAGCACTGGAAGAAGTGAATAAGGATCTGATCCTGCAAAAATGTGAGAGAAAGAGAGTGTCTGTGCGTGTGCTGCGCTTGGGAGCAGTTTGTAACACTCACATAGCAATTACGAAGCTCTTTCATGTTATCTGACATTTGTAATAATGTAAATAAGTCAAGGCCCTGGACAAAATATCATTTATTTACCATTTACTACCACGGGATGATCTCTCCTCCACTGACAGACAAACCTGGTAACAGAAAAGAGTGAAGCCCTTGAGTCGTGCCCTTGCTCTGCAGCCCCTGCTCCTGATCTCTGCTGGTCCGGCCTCTCTCCCATCTCCCTGACGCTCCGTTACCGGCCGCTAAGTGCTGTGCTTGATTCAAGACCTCCTTGGGAGAAGAGACTTTTTCTCTCCTGATGGGTCTCCTAACGCTGTTGCTGGCAACGGTGAACTTAATTTTCATTTTAACCCAGATATATCCAATATTCAAGGTGGCGTTTTTGGAAGAGCCTTGGGAAGCTGGGCAGCTTACCTGCACACAAGGAGGGTTAGAGCTGTGACCTCCTTTGAGCAGCTCTCTCAAACAATTTTATCTGCACAGCTGGGTCCCAACAGCCTGTTGTGTCTCACGTGGTGCATGAACATACAGCTGAGTGGGAAGCGAGATGCACGTTGTGTGTGTCAGCACATGTGCCAGACTCAGTACTTAGGATGAAAACAAGGGAATGTGTGTTTGTAAAATGAGCAAAGTAAAGGGACACCTTTATCTCAGCTGGACAGTTAAATTATAACACAATACTTGCAGCTTCATAACGTCTATTCACCAGATTTATACTTTGAATCTTGTTCTTCTCCCACTTGAAGCCCATTTGATAGCAAAGGTTAATAACAGGGAGATTTGCCCATCATTTCAAAAGAAGGTTGTGGGTCCTAATTCTGCAGTTGTCTTATCCCAGCCAAACCAAGGCTGGAGTTAACTTTGTCCAGTTTTGCCCAAAGAAAGGCTTCAAGGAATTTATTAATGTCTTGGACCTAGAATCCATAAGAAATCTGTCCGTCAAAGTGATCCTGAGCTGAAATCGAGGACTCTGTAAGGCCACCCTTGTCTCTTCACTGGGCACCAAGGCAGGCGTGCTGAGAACTCCTGGAGGGTGCAGGACGGGTTTAAGGAGATTTAAGTGACAGTCTGTGTGACCCGAGAGGTAACACCAACCCCGTAACACACAACTGGTGCAGTTGTTGACCGGCTGGTTTCCTTCCCGCTGACCCTCCCATCAGCCCAGGCACAGACTCGGCCGTAACATGGCCCTGAATCCTGGGAGTTTGTCCACAATGGCCTGTGGATCTACACTTGACCACTCATTTTCCCAAGCAGGTGTTTTTAGGAAGGAATTCATCAGAAATCGCTCTTTCTCTTTAAATTCAGAGCCTACGTAAATCTCAGTAGGTTTTTATACAGTCAGGCTCTCAGTCTGCATCTCAGGGTGGTGGAAAAACAGACCTAAGAAGGCAAATGACTCCATATGGATTTCATGAACAGTCAGAGCCTGGATGTTTGTAAGGCTGTGTTTAATTGTGCTCAGGAATGATGTTACGTCTTCTGAGACTTATCGACACTTGCTTGTCATCTTCTTGTTTGTTCATGGCTGTTGGATGAGGTCATTGCCTGACTAATTTCAGTATAGATTTGAATCTAGAATGAAAACTCTGAATGAAAACTCTGACTTTAATCAGCTCTTCCTCCCCACTCCCTCATCTTCCCTGGGCAGTCGTAGATGAAATGTCCCTTGTCCCAGGTTCCTGCTGGAGGGGCCGTGAAGGGACAGGGAACTGGCCCTGGGAGGCAGGAGCTGCTCCTGGCTGATCTGTGCCCGATGGGGTGGCAGGGTGCGTTGTGTAGCCCATGAAGAGAAGGTGGTCACGGCCTCTGCCCTGAAGAGGTGCTGAACCTCACGTTCATGACGCTCCGTTGGATGAAACCTCAGAGTCCCAACTCAGCTGCGTATGTAATTGGTGCTCCCAGACCACACAGGATATCTTGAATGCTTTATTTAGCATTTCCATTTGACCTCACCAGCAGCCTGAGAACGCCCCCAGCCCACGAAGTCCCAGTCGGCTGCACCTCCGGGCAAGTGCAGGTGCCGCGGTGGCACTGGCAGAGAGCACTGGTGGCACTTGAGTGCCAGCGACTCCTCCACCAAAACCACCCGGCCCATGGCTCGTGCTGCCTGAACCAGCTCTGCCTCCTGTTCGGGTCAGCAACAACTGTATTTGCGTCAAAGGCGCTGTGCAGGAGTTTGCAGGCAGAGGAGGAGGAGACACTGCCCCTGTTCCTTGTCCCCGTTTGCTTCCCTCGAGAGAAATTCCAAGTTCAAAGAGCAGAGCAGCAGCTGGGTCTGCGTGAAGATGCTTTGGCAAAATAGAGTGAGGGAACTTGAGTTGTATTTCTTCAGCCTCTGCTGAACCCAGGTTTTCATCCTGCTGGTGTCAGATGTAGGTGTCGCTCGGGGTGCCAGCCCTGGGCTGAGGGGAACCGGCACGCAGCTTGGTGTCCTGCCACAAATCTGGTAACTTTGGGCATAACAGAAAGCTCCTCAGGCGTTCAGATACCTGAAACATATTGTTCTCATAAATTCCAGGCTAGCACTGTATGAAACTTAAATACCTCTCCACAGCCTGTAGCCGAGTGTTTCAGC
>KZ506139.1:230284-247721 GCA_002844005.1 Limosa lapponica baueri | reverse complement strand
CCTCGACAGATGGGCCCGAGCATCCGGGGGTGCGTGTGAGCGCCGGGGGCTGGACCGCCCCGTGTCCCCCCGGGGAACGTCCCCGCCGGGGCTGGGGGGAGCCCTCCCCAGCTCATGGCGTTTGCCCAGGGGCTCCTCTGGGAGGACGAGGGTGCTTCGCTCGGGCTGAGCCTCTGCAGCACGCACGGGGGCTTGGGGAAACGCTGGCTGCTGTTGTGTTGGACTGCAGGATGGGAAGTGCCTGGTCGGGGAGGGACCAGTGGCCCTTCGCCTCGTGCGGTTGTTACAGGAGATGCTGGGGTTTGCCCAGATGGTCGTTGTAAGGTGCATGGTCACTGTAAGGAAGAGGGTGAGAAATGCCAAGCTTAAGCTGAAATAATAGTTTGAAATTCACGAGACTACTGGAAGCTTTCTAATTGATATGTGCAGGTTTCTCTGCATCGACAGACCTTTATTTATCTCTTTTTCGTATGACGGCTATTGCCAAGTAAGTGTTCTTACACTCCTGTGAGTGCTAAGCTGTGAAATAGCTGCACGGGTGCTTAGAAACTTGTATTTGGAGATCTAAAGAGCAAAAGGGACTCGGGAGTGGCCTAGGGACACCGTCCCTAAAACTTCTTGAATTAATGTTCTGCTTCAAATCCAGTGGGTTTGGCTGAAATAGAACATCTCTGCTCAAAACAAACTACTACCCAACTGTTACCAAAATCCTCTTCTATATTCTTACCGACTGTGGTCAGATCCCCTCTGAATAAACCTTTTTAAGCAGAACAGAGCAAGTTCCCTCGATCTCCAACAGGTTGTAATTTCCTAACTTCTAGTTATCACCATGTTTCTTCTCTAAAATCCCAGGAAAAATAGTACCAAGTTAATTCAGCAGGACATTATTAAATAGACTGGCATCAACTATAATGCACTCTTTTAAATCTTTATTTATTGAGCATCAGTCTTTTATCCCATTTGGAATTAAACTCAGGGTTTAGGTCAATAATAACGTAGAACATCCCACATGGCTTTAAATGTTGACACAACAGGTCTGTCTTCAGCGGTGCCCCAGACCTTCTCCTGGGAGCAGGAGTGTCACGGAGCGTGGCAGGGGCCGGCCGAGCCGCGAGAGCAGCTTTTGGAGACGTCTTGGGCAGCTCTGCTGATAGTTGTGTTTTACTGCAAGATGTGTAATATATTCTCACGTTATGGTTTGCAACAGAAAGGTTTCATCTCCATTCTAACAGCTTGCCTGGCTTTTTCCCAAGCGCAGAGCACTTCTGACTTTTCACCATTAGTCTTTCATTCGGATCGCATAGTGGACAAGTATCATGCAAATCATCTTTCATTGTAATATTTTCTTAAAAATAGCTGGCCTTTGAACTGTCTTCAGCTCTGCTGGTTGGAGACTTGACCACATCCTTTTTCTTGACTTGTAATTTCTTCCCTGAATTTGGTGTATATTAATTACCTTATCTTTTTAATTTGTGATGTCTCTTTTTTTATTTCACTTTTCACTGCTTTCACTCAGTCTTTGCCCACTTTACTTGCCTGCAATACTGTTCCATCATTATAAAAACACAATTATATATTATACATTGTTTTGGTCTAGCTAAAAATATTTTCAGGGGTTGCAATTATCAGTCACAATATTTTGACAAAAGTTTCTTTCTAAGTTGACTTTTCTCCTACTTATTTCCAAGCTGGTGAAGAATAATGCTGTAAAACGTGTTTCTGGCAAGGGCCACCTCAGAGCTGCGTTTCCCGGGCACAAGGGATGAGGCTTGGGAGAGAACAGAGAAAATAGTGGAGGAAACTCTCCCTCACTTGCCTGCGGCATGGTGGCTACTTCCAGTGTCGGGGTGAAGGCTTTGGTTAAAGCCTTGCTCAAATCGCCCTCGACTGAGTCCTGGGAGTCCCTGGAGGCTCCCGCAGATGTCTGTCCCCCCGAGGTCGCAGCCTTTGCCCTCCCTCGCAGCCGGCTTTGTCACAGGGAGCCCTTCCAGGGCGTCTCACTTACTGGGCTGGCGGGTTCAAGCCTTTCCCCTCCGCAGCAGCATTTGAAGCTGTGTTTCCCAAACAGCGATGGGGTTTGATGCTTGCCTTGATTTGAATGCCCCAAGGGCTCTTTGATCCAGACTCTTCACAACCTAATGTTCTGCAAGAAACCCAAACACCCTCAGTAATTAACGATGTGCAATTATGGATGGTTTTATTTGTATCCTGACCTGTCAGTGAGGCTGTTTGTTGTGTTGGAAGGCTGGGGAGGAGGTTGAGCTCAGGTGGGTTTGGATCCTCCTCCGGGAATGGAACTTTTGGGGGGCTCAGGCCACAGCTGACCTTCAGGAGGGGATGGAGCAGGGGGAGGAGGTGTCTCACCCCAGCCAAATTCACATCTTACATCTGCAGTCATGGTCGGTTTTAACCTTTTCTTGCCCATGGAGAGATGAAGCCTGTGTCCTGGCGGGGTCTCTCTTTAAACCGGCAGGGTCTGTTGTTTTTCCTCCCCAGGCAGAGCGGTGTTGGGGTTTAGGTGAGAGCAGCCGGAGCTCCGGGGAGACAGCGGTGACGAGGCAGAGTGTTACGGAGGGACGTAACAGCTGATGTATTTACAGCTTTGCTGCTTCCTCGGTGTTCCTGAGGCGCAGATGAAAGTGAAGCTGGCAGCTGCTCCACGCGATGCAAATCGCGGCAGCCCGGCGGAGGATGCCATGTTTAACCGTGGTTATGCAAGACGCCGCTGCCAAACCATGTTTTCCTCCGTATGTGGCTTGACAGAACATTGTGTTTAACCTCAGACTGGATGGGATAAAACACGGTTTTCTGTCAAGGACTACAAGTTCGTATTTCTGTCTGCACCTAAGCTCTCTCTGCCGCTCCAAACGGTGGCTATTTCCATCCTGTAGGCAGGTGGAATATTTTCAAGGGGACATAGAAGCCTAAAATCTTGATCCTTTTAATTGGAATTAGGTTCCTAACTCAAGTGACAGGTCTCAGTTTATGCACCTAAACTATTTAAACACTTTTAAAAAATCTGTAAAGGAAAGTCCTTGCAGTGGTTTGACCAGCTTGGCCCATGTCTGCCCATCCCCAGATGTTGCCCTGGCTGAAAGCAGACTCCCTTGGCCACAGAGTGTTGCATCATGTTCAAAACGCTGTGTAGAGCCCTGTGCGGGGGTTAATGTCTGACAGGGCTCTCGGCTCAGCATCTCTGAAAGATGTCCAAGGCAAGCACATCCCCAGCCCACGGCTTTCCCATATGGAGAAGGGGTTCCCAGCTCCATCCTGTGCGGTCCATGTATGGAAAAGTTTGAGCGCTGATGGTCTATAGCACAGCTCCCCAATATAACGGTGTAATAATTAACAACAGCCTCTGTGGTTATACGGCACCTTCCATCCGAGAGTCTCCCAGCACGAGCCTGTTTCCCTCAGACGTGTGATGCTGGGTCCAAGAGCCCCATCTTGATAGATGATCTCCTCAGGGTGGATTTGTGGCACGGAAGATTTGTTGCTCGTGCTCTGACACGTCTGTCTGAGAAATCAGATCCGCGTTTCCGCTGGGTGCCAAGAGGCAGGAGCGGTGGAGAGGGCTGCTGGGGGTCTCGCACCGCATGGGCCAAGGCTTTGTCGGCATCTCTTTATTGTCAGCTCTAAATCTGGCCCCGCTCAGCTGCTGCAGGAACGAGCCCGCGACAGATACCATGGTCTATCTGCTCTCAGCCTGATGAATAATTAGCCCTTCGTGTATGGGAGCCAAGCGCGATGCCTTCTTCTGGCTGCAGCCTTCTGGAGGTGGTTTGATTTCAGGGCTCCTCCAGAACAGTGCAGAGCAACCCCCAAGTGTCCTAACGAGCCCCCTAATGAGCTTTGTTCGGGGGCTGCGAGCGCAGCTGCTGTGGGGACAGCTGGGAGACGCACGGAGCTCCTGGGCCCTCCATATGGATGCTCTTGACCTCTGAGGCCTCCGAAACTGCATGTGGCTGCTGAGGACACTGGAAAGGGTCAACCCCCTCTCTGCACCCCCAACAAAAGGAGGTTTTTGGTAAGGGACCAAGCGGTGAAGGGGTCTTAGAGGGAGGGGAAAATAAAAAAGCTCTGGTTTCCAAGGGGCATGGGTTTGCAGCGCAGTAAAATTCACTTTTAAATGCAGGTTGAAGAAAGGCAGCTCCGCGTTCGCAGCCCTCGCCGGGTGCCTGGTAAACAGGGCCAGACGGGTCGAACGGGGCTGGGATCCGGCCACCGCCATCCCGGGGAAAGGCTCTGGCAGCTCGCGTGGGGGCGTGGGGTGACTTTGAACCCCCTCCCCATCCCTGGCCGCTTTGTTATGGGGGCTATTGAGGGGCCGGCGGAGCCAATCCCTGCCAGCCCCGATTCAAAGTCCAGGTGCCAACCAACTTGAACTCTCCAGCATCCCCGCCGTGAAGCAATTATTCCCTCAGACACATTCATTGTTCTCATTACACCATAAATTGTGAATGAATTAAACATGCACTTACCACTATGCACCACAGCTGTCAAGGAAAATAACACACAAATATCGCACGGGGCTGGATCCTGCTCCCAGCCCTCTCCCAGGAAGGTTTGCCGCTCGCAGGGAAGGAGGCGGCAGCCAAGCTCGCTGGAGCTGGTGTTTCCTTTATGGCCGAGCCAAATCTCTGCTCTCACTCACAGCAGTGCAGGGCAGGACTGTCTCCATTGGATCTGATGTTTTAATTGTGGTGGTGTGTTCGGTTTTGGGGTTTTTTGGCTGTCTCTATATCACTGTTGCGCTGAGGGACAACTGGCCCCTGAGCTTCCTGAGATCCCAGTTTGACCATGTCTGTCTTGGGGCACAGAACCCTGCCAGGGGTGTGAGAGGACAGTTGAGGTATTGCTTTGGGCTGGCAGGGATGCAGCAGTTGAAGCCCCCCTGTGCCACCAGCAGCCGGGTGCATGGTCCAGAGCCCCCCATACATACATACATACATACATACATATTTATATACACTTTCCCAACAAGAAGCACAGGCACCTATTTATTTCCTAATCTCCGCTCCGTGTCCACGGAGCAATAGAGCCGGGAACAACCTCCTAGTGTGTCGGCAGATAAACCCCCCGATTGTCCCTGCTCCGAAGAGGGGACCTGGAGCTGGCGGGCACCTCGGGGCGCGGTGTCGGGATCCAGCAGCCGGGATTACGGAGGGGGCT
The DNA here is from genome assembly GCA_002844005.1 of Limosa lapponica baueri. NCBI lineage: Eukaryota > Metazoa > Chordata > Aves > Charadriiformes > Scolopacidae > Limosa > Limosa lapponica. The sequence goes on along the minus strand of KZ506139.1, from coordinate 242,549 downwards.
TTTCTTCTGAGTGCAGAGCTGGAAGTTTGTCTGCATTTCTCTTCTTGCACCGCATCTCCAAGGAGGTTTTCACTTTCTAAGAAGGATGTTACCCACTGAGCTATTCATAGTAGTTAAATGAGAAAAGGGGTTAATAAAATACATGCTAGAAAAAAGAAAATAAGATTAGAAGGACTGACGCTTTGGATGTGAGGCCTTCTGTGGGCTGCGGTGAGAGGGGGGAAAAAGGGAACAAGATTATTATTTTCTTTTCTCTAGCTCAAAGAACTTCATGGCCAGAATGGCACCACTAATCCAATTTTCTTTCTAACAAGTATTTTATCAACACCTCTTTCTTTCCCCCACTTCCATTCTTCCCCCAGTCTCTACACTGCCATATGATTAGTTGTAGTAAAGTTTCGACTACTTGGTGTCTCTGCTCTGCAGAAGCATCAGTGGGGCTTGAGGAGCTGGAGCCCCCGCGCCACTGCTCTGCTCCACACACACGCGTGTGCCCGTGCACACGCAGCCCTTGCGCTTTTGGGCACCTGGGGTTCTCTCACCGGCCACAGAGAAGATCTTTTCCAGCCGTTCAGCACCGTTTGGCAGCGGGTCAGGTCCCGGCCCCACTGAAAGCAAACAGCCGCCGTTCCCAGGGAGTAAATATTTCGCAACGGGTTACTTCAGTGTTATTTATTATGAACGTATTTTCCCCTTTTATTCAGGGATTTGCCAACTCTTCGGAGTCACAAAACCTCACCGCGGCCTCGTGAAGGGTGGCTGCAGCTCTCCTCCCCCCCGGCCATTCCAGGGGGACCCAGTAAGGTTTCTCCCAGCCCCGGCTGCCCCCCGGGAGAGGAGGAGGAGGAGGAGGATGTTTTGCAGGAGCCCGGGATCACCCCTGGCTCTTTTACCGGCTGGGGACACCTGAGACGGGAGATTCGGTTTAAGTGGTGGGTCGCATATCAGAGTAAGGAGAAGTTGCAGTAGGACCAGTTTGCCCCAATACACACACGGTACAGCGTTACGGGGGGCTTTTGGGGTGATATATTAGAGGAGTGGGTAAAACACAGGGGAGGGAGTTGGTGTCTCTCATTCTCTGCCTCCCCTCTTAAACTTGATGGAAAGGGAAAAGGGAAGATCTGGTGTAATGGAGGGTGCTGGAGGAGCAGTGGGTGAGGGAACCATCAAGGTGAGACCCAGGAGAAGACCCATTTATCTTGGGTGGGGGAGAAAATTAATTAAAGCCTTAAAAGAACCTGATTGCTCTTCATTAGCCAGACTCCTGTCTGGCTGTGGGAAACTGCTGCTACACTGAGCCCCCCCTCCATGGAGGTGTGATGGGCTGAGATGGCGAGAGGTCCTGCAGCTCCAGGCACCGCTCCTCTGAACATGTGGTGTTTTGGTGGCACCGATTTGTCTGTCAAGGGTTAAGGCAGCTGGTCCCTGAGATTTCCAGCGGCCGAGGAGCCAGGCTGTGCCCTGGCCATCTCCGGGCAGGCTGTCCAGCAGAAGCGTTATTACAGAAGCAAGGAGAACTTGGAAGTGTTTCTTTCTTCCTTCATTGCCTTCTTACATTCCCTCCATCCTGCCTGAGTATCCAGGTGCTGATAATTGGCCACACATCAGAGCAGCTGGAGCAGCAGTGAGTGGCTCAGTCCTGGCCTCGGGACTTCTGCTGGGCCAGGAATTAGCCGGGATAGGGATCCTCCTGGTCCTCCTGGCTTCAGGCATGAAGGGCTCTGGAGGTAGAGGAGCAATGACCCACAGTGGCTCGGTGGAAGCCATCTCAGGGTGTTCCCATTTGTTTCTAATCCGTCTTGGCACTTGTCTTTGCTAGAAAATTAGACCATGTTGGAACATGACTTTTCTGCAGCATATTAATTACTGGGATGATTAAGATAGGTCAGCAGTTAAGTGTAGACAGGCACGGTCATGCTCAATGTAACGTCAGGTGATGGGAGCTAATCCTGCCATTCCAATAAGATTCACTCAGGACCAGATGGTGTAATTATGACCAAATGAATTTTTTTTAGTCAAATTGGGATTTTGATGGGTAATTAAATTTTCTACAAAGAGAGAGGAGTTTCTCATTCACGCTTTTTCCCCCTCTGTGGTAAAGCTGAAACTCCAGGGTCAATTTCAGCCCAAACCCCAGAATGTGTGAATTCTGAAACTCAGCAGTGATCCGTGATGGGCATCGTGGTGTGGGATCCCTGTCCCGGCCCCTTCCCAGCCTCGCGCCCGCTCCCCGGCTCCCCCACCCTCCCCTCGCCCGAGCACGGAGCCCGGCCTCTGCTGGGAGCCGCCGTCGGGGGCTATGGAAAAGGGTAGAGCACGCGGCAGAGAAACTACAGCTCCCATGTTGTATTGCAATTTAAAAAAAGAAGGTATTTGGTTGCAATATAGGGTTTATCAGGATTTTTTTTTTTAAAGTCAGCTGAGTTTTCTTTGGAAAATCCTTCCTGCCAGTCCTTTTTCAACTGGTTTGATGCACAAGGACCAGCAGGACCCTGGTCTGGGCTGTGGCAGCACGAGCATCCTCCTGGGTGCATCGGTCGTGCCCTCCCTCGCTCCGCAAGGCCCAGCCATCCCCGTCTCGCTGCGCTGCTCTCGGTGGTTTCCTCACCCCAGACGTGGCATTTGATGTCCCCGCTTGGTGTCACCTCTTTCCCCAGACCTCCTGGTCTGGACCCGCGGTGCCACGAGCCCCCTCCACAGCCGCCCCTCGCAGGGCACAGCTCCCGCGGGCACGCTCCTCTGCATCCCGTGGAGGCTGTCATTAGCGTTTCTCAATCAACGCTTTCTCGTTAGTGACTGGGGCCAGTGGGAGCTTTGAATGAAGGTGGAGCCAAGCCAGAAAAAGATCCTCTCCTGAAAAATTATAATGAAAGCAATAATGGCTGGGTCCTTGAGCAATGCCTGCGTATGACAATTGTTGTCTGGAGGCTACCTTAATTACGAAACAGTGTTCTCAGCCTCAGGCTTCGTGGTCTCCGTGCCTTTACTCTCTCTTAAGCAATATTTTATTGCTATTGTCCTCAACCTATTTCGTATTACGTTCAGAGTATCTGAAAGTTATATGAAATACACGTTTGTTTTCTATTCTATTTGCACAAAATTCTTGTATTGTTGTTTTTTTGTTTTTTTATCAGTATCTGAAAGCCTAAAGCTGGGATTATCTAAAGGATTATAGGAGAATTAGGCACCCAAAGCCAATTGATTTTTCACTGTGAATTAGCCAAGTGCATTTGGAGGGCTGGAGACTTTGGTCTGCGCTCATGGTTTCAGGTCCACCTTGTACCTTCTCAGTGAAGAGACCTCAGCACCTCTGGGATGGCCTTAAAGGTGCTGAAGCAGGAGCAGTCAGTAAGAAACTGCAGGTACGAGGAGGTAGACGTGGCCCTGAGACATTAAACTGCCTTTGAAAACCTCCTTCTGACTCCCTTAGGCTCTTCTGAAAACGCCACTCTAAGTTACCATCAATTTCGATAATTAAGCGCTGATTTAATTTTAGAGTAACAATAATTGTCAACGTTTTCCAACCCAAGCACCTTAAATTAGACACGCAGATCCAAACGTTGGCACCGGATCAAAGGGAAGCGGCGCGATTTTGGGAGATGCTGAGCACACACGGCTCTCGCTCACCGGTGGTGGAGGTTGTGCTCAGGACTTCAGAAAACCAGGCCATTTGGGCTTGATCCCCTGCCAGACTCGGCGCTCAACAGGCGTTTCAACACCTTGCTTTAGGCACCTCGGATTAAAAAAAAGAATTGGCCAGGAGTATTACACCAATTTTCCCCTGCCAGAGTGAAAGCGGAGGGTGGGTGCCTTTCCACCGGGAAAGTGTTGGGTCCTCACAGGCTGGGACAGGGGATGTCACCAGCGTCCTCGCTGACAGCGGGCGGGCAGGACCAAGACAGCAGCCAGGTTAATTCTGAGCCCCCTCCCCTGGCCCTGCTTCCTCCAAGAACGGACTCCTGCGTCCCACAGCGGCTTTGTGGTGGGTTTTGGGAAGTGGGGAGGGTGGCCGAGGGCCTTCTAGGGGACAATGGGGTGCGGGTGGCAGAGATGCAAGGGCAGAGACCCTCTTGCTGGGGCATCCTACAGAGCCACACGTATCCTGCTGTACATCTCCCAGTGCCAACACTCGGCTCAGAGACCCCCTGCTCTGGGGTGGGGGGTCATTGCTGGGGGCCGGGAATGGCAGCAGGACCCGTCCCGTCCCCGCTGAGGCTGGGCAGGGTGAGGTGGCCGCATCAAAGCCGTGATTAAGCCAATACTTTAATCGTATCTCGGTGCCTCATTACTCGTCCCGCGCCTTTGATGAGGGCTTCACCTCTGCGTGCTCTCCCCACTCCCAGCCCCACCCCGAATTAGTGCGTTTGCTTTATTTTTAGCAGTGATTTGGAAATTGCTGGGGCTTTTCTCTCTTTCTCCCTTTCTTTCTCCCTTTCTTTCTCTCTTTCTTCCTCCCTTTCTTCCTCCCTTTCTTCCTCCCTTTCTTCCTCCCTTTCTTCCTCCCTTTCTTCCTCCCTTTCTTCCTCCCTTTCTTCCTCCCTTTCTTTCTCTTCATCACCCCCCACCTTTTTCCCCTCTTTCTGTCCTTTTTTTCCCTTTTTATTTTTTTTTTTTAAAGGATCATGGCAGAGCTCAGTGTCCCTCCCAGCCCCTCCAAACCCCCAGCCAGCCGTTAAGGGAACATTCACACCTATTTTCCTTGCCTTGTCTCCCCTTTATTCTTATGAAGCTCTCATTGATTATTGCCCTTAAATTCCTCAGTCCGGTCATAGATAAAAGGATAACCACTTCAAAGCAAAGTGTTAAGAGTTTAACCTCGAGCTAAAAGAGTGGACAACAAGGTAATTGAGGGTAATAACTGATCACAGACCTACTTTCAAAGGCACATGCAAGCCTCACTTTCAGATGGCTTTAATTTTATTAACATTTGTAGCAGCTCTAGATGCTTTTGAATCATTACAAACTTCAAAGCTTGAGGTAACACTCCAAATGGAGAACCTGACACCAGGTTTTTTGTTCAGACCCACATCATATTGATAGTCTCTGTTGCAAGCATGTAACATCTCTTCTCAAACTATAAAAACCTAGATGAAAAAAATATTGCCAATAGAGAAGATCAAAGCCTGAACCTCCCTTTGAATGATCCCAAAGAAGTCAAAACAGAAAACAACATGGAAAAAAATGTATCTATATAATTCCAACTATCTTTATCCATATTTAAACTTGTCTGCTGAGGTGGGTGGATAATTCTCCCTGAGTTTGGCTAATCATCTGTTTCTCTTTGGGCATTTGGAGCTGGCCCTTTTGCTGTCCATGTATGAGGCATTTAAACCCAAGAATATGGAAATAGCACATGAAGGAACAGCCCTGACTCAGCTGGGAGGGGGAGTCGTGAGAGGTACATGCAAAAAATACATTTATAACCTGAAAACACGTGAACTAAAATCAAAATAATTAAAGCACTCAAGAGTCCTCCCATTTCCAGCCCCTGATGGTTATAGGAAAAAAAGTCATCTGTAGATGTCAAGCTGTTTTACAGCCAAACGGGTGTTGTCTCTTCAGTGTCACCTCGGGCTGGCTTGGCCGGGGCAGGCTCCTAGTGCCATCCCTGGTGCCATCCCCACTGCCACCGGTCCTGGGGACACACGGTGAATCAGGCCCAGGAATTGATCCAGGGTATAAATAGCCTTTTCCTTTGTCTATTTTTTTTATTTTTGTTTTTGTGCAGGGGAGGGTTATTTTTAAGGGGCTGAGTTCCCCGGGTGAATGCATGAAGCGTTCACAATGAGGGGGGTGGCCCAAGGAAATGGGCTCTCCCTCCTGCCAAAAACCAAAAACCACCCCCCGCTCCCTTCTGCAGGGAGGCTGCTGCTGCCCCAGGCTGGTGTCCCAGCTCCATCCAATTTCAGGTAGTCAGGGAGAACCTCCCAGCTGCTTCAGCCTCCGCAAAGTCATCAAGAGAAGACAAATTGCTTGGAATTTTTTTTTTTTTTACTGGTTTATAATGGTGTACAGCAGTTTTATACTGGCGTAACCCTTTCCTCCTGAGCTGCAGCAGTGCCATTGCGGAGAGGAGCGTCGGGCAGGTTCTTCTTTTAGTGCTCTGCAGGACAAAGGGCTGGGTGTGAGTCCAGGATGGTTTGTGGTGTCCCGGCTGGGGAAGGGGGTGTCCCAGTGGTCCCCCCATCACCACCCACCCCTGCTCAGAACCCTCCAGCTGCTCCGGCTTGGGAAGGCAGAGCCAAAACATCAGTGGCCCCGCGGCGCCGGGGCTTTACTGAAGCTGTTGGAGGCGAGGGCTCGCTGCCGATCAACCCCAGGGATCTGGCCCACAGGTTTTTGACGTTTCACCCATGGCCAGGCGTGACAGATCAGCGTTTCCAGCCTCGTCGGGTGTCAGGTGTATCGCACGAGAGTCTCATTATCTGTGCTCGCTTCAATAGCAGATGTGAGCGTGTATCAGCTTGTGGAAACTGCATACTTTTAAATGTATTAAATAACTTGGGTTTTAGCCTGCACTGATATTACATTCTTTATGAACTGAAATCAATTTAATATAAGCTGTTCTTTCTGTTCTCATGGTCGGTACGTACCTGTGTAATGAAAGAACAGTGGTATGTTGGTTAAATCTATGGAATTTATGTTATTGTCTAAAGTTATGGCTGGAATAATAAGCCGTTATTTCAGCATTTCTGCTGTGCTTTTAATGAGTCCATTATCAGTTGCACAGACGGGGTGGATAAATGGGACCCAGTGCTCAAACACATGTTACAGATGCCCAAGGCAAGCCCCGACTTGCGGATCTGGGTCTGCACAAAACGTGCTCGGAAATCGCTGCCTCTTGTTGCCATTTCATTTCTGCCTCTGGAGCTGCTGCCATCCCACCCCTCCCGGGGCCGGGCATCCCACCGGTGCCTCCTCCAGGCCTGGCAGGAGTGTGGAGCTGGAGGCGCCCCATTGCCCTGAGAGCTGACCATCATCCCCAGCTCGCTGCATTGATGGGAGTTACATGCATAGGGGTAAATAGACCCATAAACATATCGATAAAAAAATCCTCAGAACCAGTATTTTTTATAATTTGAAATACTGCAGCGGCGTAGTTGTCCTGTAGCCCTCACAACCTGACTCTGCATTAGCCATGGGAGGACTCTTTACTGCTTTCTAGGAGTTTTTAGAGTTTTCCCCAGGTGGAAACATTCCCATTGCAAAACAAATTCATGGCAGGAAGAAGCAGCTGGGACTCAGGAGGTGACAGTGAACTCCTGCTCCCCTTGGTGCTTCCTGCCATGGCCACCATCCCCTGTCGGGGGCTCCCACTGCGTCATCGCTAATGAGCTGATCTGCATGTTTGATTAGAAGACCTTAGAGGGGGACATGGCACACGTGGGAGGGAACGTGGTGGTCTTTTCCAGTGTAATAATAGCAAGGTGGGAACTGCTTCGGTCCCTGGAGGACCCTCGTGGGGATGGTTCCCTCTTGTACAACCCCTCGAACTGGAAGGGCCCTTGGAGGAACAGGAGGACCACGGGGAATGGTCACCCGGACAAAGGCAAATGCTGCGAAAAGGAGGAGGGGTTGTCAGTGATGTGAGAGGGGCAGGAACACGCTCTCGAGGTAACAGGAGACTCAAGTTAGATTTGTTCTCAAAGGGGGGGAAAAAAAAAGGTGTCTTAATTTCAGGCACATTGGGAGGAGAGGGAGAAGCCCAGAACCAGGTTTCAGTGGCTGTAGCTGGGGACTGCAGAAGTGGGGGTGTGCTCTACTAGTGCTTCAGTTTCTCCCGATTTTCAGTGATACAGTGAGGCTCCCAGTCCCCCCAGTTTCTTATGGGGAGAAAGGATACTGGGCATTTCCAGTGATTTCCAGGTGAATCACCAAAGGTGATTTCCAGGCTTCTATGCAAGGATTAGAAGGCACAATGACTTTCTTCTGATTCTAGTTCTAGACAATTCTATCAAGAGCTGTGTCAGTGCTCCTGAGATGGAGGGTCAGGTCCTACAGCACGAGTCCTGACGGCCGCTTGGTTGCTGGTTTGAACAGAGGTGTACGTGAGAGGGAACCTCTGGGGCTTTTCCTTCAGGTCAAGGCAATGAGGTAGAGCTTAGTACTCAGGCTGGCTCCATCAACCTGCCAGCGGTGGCTTTCGAGAAGGAGGAATCCAACCAAAGGGCATTTGTTGTCGGCATTTATTGTCTTTTGAGGGATCGTGCTGATTCCCCTACGTGATGGGACGTCCCAGATGTAGGTTCTTTTTCTTTTTTAGAATTAGCTATCTGCTGTTTCCTCTTATAACTAAAAAAATCTGCCTACTGGGTCCTCTCCGGTAATTGTCCCCTCTGTCCGATAGATACTGGGGATGTTCTTCTCGGTGCTGTTTCCAGCACCAGGGGCTCAGAGATGGGACTTGGTTGTGCAACTCTCTGTGTAGAGGAATCTCCAGTGACTTTGGGGGCCAGGTCTGCACTGAGGACCCAGTGGGTGACGTGGGGATGAGCCTTTCTCCATGCAAAGTCTCCTCCATCCACTCTGTATTTCCTACCTGGATATACAGGCATCCTTAAATACTGTTTCTTTGATGGCCTCGACACGCCTCAGAACTGGTCCAGCTTGTGAGCAGCGGGGTGGAGAGATCACCCTGCTCCTGACAGCACCGTGAGGGCTGGAGTTTCATACCCGTCACTATCCCCCCCGATACTGGGAATTGAATCGACAGGCAGAAACAAACCAAAACAGGTATAATTTTAGGGTACTCAACTTTGACAGCGCACCTAAAAATAACTGTGCATAAAGGGTTTGTTGTTTTTTTTTTTTTTCCCTGGAAGCAAAGAGTTTTATTTGACTTTGTGAACTAAAAGTTTTCCACTGGTCAGGAAAGCCTATTCACTCGTAACCGTTGTCTCTCTCCTCCTGTTTTTTCCATTATCATCACCCTTTGGGGGCTGTGTGGATGGGGATGTTCAGGGTCCTGCTGGGAGGGGGGACGCCCAGGGGCAGGCGGGGGCCAAACCGCACTGTGCTGGGTGAGCAGGCGCCCTGCTGCACGGGAAGGGTTAAACTTTGTGCCGCAGCTGCAAAGCCCAATTTCTTTATTTCCTGTTAATGACATTATTGCCTACATAAAACCATTGAAACATGTTTCTTTCATTTGTTTAATTTCAAATTCTGAGCACACTAGCTGGAAACTATGTTTAATAGTTAAACTCAAAACATTTGGATTTCCTTTCCTCGCCGAGATTTGCAGTGAGTGCACTTCATACTTAGTTGAGTTTTTAAGTAACCATTTTTACACAGCTATAGAAGCCAGCCAGAAAACAAAAAGGATTATATTGCAGAATCAAATCCCATCAGTTCAGGCTAGTAACACATCATATATTTCACTTCCTCCGCAGTCGTGCCAAGATACCATCAGGCTGGCCATGTTCTCCTCCAGGAGCGTCCAGCCTTTGCGAAGGGAGAGCCAGCACACCCCGCTTGCTCCGTGCAGGCAGAAGGACTTCCCTGAGCATGCATGGAAAAAATGTTCCCCTTTCCATGAAAAAAAATAGGATGGAATCTACTTCAGGCTCTGCTAGCACTGATGCTTCCATCACCTCCCTGTGTTTCTCCTATGCCCTCCTGCTGGACCTGCCAGGTCCTGGCTGCCAAGCGCTCCCTGGGCAAGGGTGAGGTGGGAACGCAGAGGACGCAGGATGAGGGCACGTGTAGGTGGACCTGAACCATCTCAAATTTGAAGGGAAGCCCTTAAAGACCTTAATTCTGAACCCATTCAGCAGATAAAGATCCAAGCTGCCAGAGACACGTTGTCTGTTGGTGCTTTTGGCAAACTGCCACAAACCCTGCGAGGAGCAGGGGGGATTTAGCCCTCTCGGGGCGATGGACACCTACACGCTGTTTTTGTGTAAAGCTGGACTGCTTGTGTGGTGGGTGCCCGAAGGTCACTCCATGAGCACCCCCGGGATTAGGGCAGGGAGACCCCCAATGAAAACTGGGCTTTAAACCACTTTAGGTTCAGATTCTCCTTGGCACATGTGTACTGTCTGTGAAGCAAACCCAGAATCAATATCATGGCTAGCAGAAGCAGTGGGCAGAGATGGAGCAAGGAGGAATGTGGTCCTGAATGGAACTCTCTAAGAAGTTATCACCTGGGTCTGACAAGAGGACCACACTCAGTGCCTCTGCCATGGCATCATGAGTATGTCCCCAGCAGCCACAGCAGTGCTCCATTTTCCATCAAAAAATCCATATTTGACTGAAAAATCTCAGTAGGGCTTAAATGTTCCCTTCAAGGGTGAAATCTGGGCTCCGTGTTGCCTGTGAGGAGCTCAGCAGACCCTGGCTGTGGGGTTTGCACCTCTCACCCCATCCCTGTGGCGTGTATCCAGGCAAGCAGTTGCCCATCAGAGGTCCTGTAGACCTGGTCTCCTACCAGCTACTTAAACAAGAAGCGAGCAGAGAAAGCGATGTCTCGTCCATGCGCAGCGAGGAGGGGGCTGTGGAAAAAATAAGTCGTGGGAAGTCGGTCATAAATATCCTCATTCGCCTCTTCGGCCCCCACCCTCTTCCCAGTCACTATTCCGTGCAGGTGAAGGAAGCAGTTCAGAAATGTTAATAGATAGCAAAGTGCTTATGTGTGTTTTATCAGCTCTCGTAGAACGGTTAATGCTGATACGGTGCCCCTTTTAAGTCTAAAAAATCTGGCCAAGCGTGTGCAGATAGCAGGGAGCGCGCTGAACAAAACATCAAGGAAAAAAGTCTGTAGGGGGGAATGGAAATGTTAAAAGGATTATAGGAAGGGAAAATGTATCGGACTTATCTGGCAATACTCGGTAACAAAAGTATGTCGGTTTATGAAATGAACTTCAAAACCCATAAAACTAATTGTGTGTTTTCTTGTCTTATTTTTGAGTATCTCTGGCAGTGCTTTTTTTCCCCACTGCAAAAGCATGTCTGCGTGTGGATAATACTCTCTGCTTGCAGTGGAGAGAGATTATACAGCTGATCGGTTTTATACCTCTTAAACTAATGATGTTAAACTAGTTTATAAAAAAAAAAAAAGGGAAGAATAACTTCAAAGGTTCAGATGTGGGTTGCAAACCTCTCATGTCTTCTGTATACAGGGCCTTCCTCTTATTTTGATCAAGACTGTTCCCAGCACTTCTGTTGAAATGCTTGCGAGCCTTTGATCTCGTTATCAACATGACCACCGGCGAGAGCACCGCCGCTCGCGGGGCGGGTGACGTCAGTCCCGTCTCCGACTGACACCGCTGTTGGGTCGAGAGAGCCCTGTCGCCGTCGCGCGGGTCCTTGGGCTGCGCTTATCCCAGAGGGGTCTTCCTGCCGGGAAAGTGATTTATATCCCGAGACCTCAGCCCCCCGCCGCTGTGCGTTTCGCCGAGGTGGGGACAGTAAATAGCGGTGCTCGCCCTCCTCTTGCGTGGCCGGGGAAGGGGAGGCAAAGGGATGGAGCAGGGAGGGGAGGTGCTGGAGGGTCTTTGGGGGAGATTTGGGCCCATGCAGGGGCCGGTGCGAGGTGTGCATGGAGAGGAGGGAGCTCAGCGTGCTTGTTTCATCTGTCCTCCACGGTTTCCATCTATGTCTTTGTGATCTCACCACAGTTTTAGCAGAGGAAGCACTTTTGAGCTGCATTAGTAACACCAGCGTCCTCTGCCCTGAGCAGGGGTCTGGCTGGGCGGGGGGCGGCATCTCCTGGCTTCCTCACTGCTTCAGTGTTGTCCATAAGGAAGGTGCTTCCCCGGCCCTCGGTGTCTCCCGGCACGCACTGGAGGACACTGGCTTTGACCTTTGCTGTAGGACTTGTAGTTCATGAAAAGCGCAATCTAAAATTTCGGCATTACTGTTGTTCTTATTTGCTGAGGCTGTTAGACTCGATCGTGCCCCTCGTACTGCTGCCATCCCCACAAGGCTGCCTTTAGGGAAGAACAGAAGAGCCCCGGTGTGGTCCTCAGAGCCTTAACATTCCTGGCGCTCGACCCAGTTTTCTGCAGGAAGACAACAACCTGGGGACGTCTCTTCTGGAGCGAGACACCAGCAAATGATCAGCCTTGTGGGCAGAGGAGAGGCAGTGATGGAGCCAGGTGGGTTGGGTGCAGCTGCGGCAGGACGGGGTAATGTCCGTCAGCGCCGAGAGCGATGCTCTGAGACCCAGGCTCCAGCCCTTAATGGCTCATCTGGGTTTTTCTTTCCTACTTTTTTTTTTTTTTATTACCTGATCTTAAGAAAAAAAAAATCATTTTTTATTATGTAG
>KZ506139.1:202367-217367 GCA_002844005.1 Limosa lapponica baueri | reverse complement strand
AAAAATAGTTTGTTGTCCCACCAGATTCACTTATTGAACAATATTGGCATTAAATAAAAGAGCTGAATCATAGGGTGACTTCTTTATTTCTTCTTACTGGCTCTGGTTGTATGTGATCATGTGTCAACAGAGCATTCATTGGGTTAGTCATTTCTGGACCAGTGTAGGGTCACTTGGGATTCACAGGGCTAGGATTATACCCTCTCTTCACAGCAATGCCAATTGTAGGCCTTATACAGATGAGAGCACTGAGTGAGAAATAAAGTGCATGGTGGATGAAAGGCTTAACTGAATCGCTTTCAGCCCATTGTTAGTCCAGGGGAGCTTAGCGGGGATGAGAGGGCAGCAGCCCGCTTTGAAATTTGCTTGAACAAGTGAATAGGAGCTCCCCATAAAGCAGCGCCTGAAAGGAGCCTGCCTGTTTTTTCCTGCCGTAACAATAGCCCGCGCAGGCTGGGAGAGTTTGGGGAAGCTTGGCTGATTAAACTGCCCGCAGCTCCAGGTTGGGGGGCGGCGGGGAGGGCTGGGGGGTGCTGGGGGGTGGGCAGCGGGATGGCGGAGGTTGGAGGAATCTTTCCTGCTGCAGAACCGGTCCCTGGGCATCCCCAGAGCCACGGTCCCTCCGCGGGGCCGGGAGCGGGTGGGAAGCTGGGTGTTTTTGGAAGTGGGAGAGGTAAATTGGCAGTTTTGGAGGCTGGGCTTAAAGTTAAGGCTGATGTAAAACTTCCTCTGCAGAGGCGGAGGGTGCTGCCAAGGTTGCAGTGAAACATTGGGGATTTTTTTTTTTGCCTTTGCTGGCACCTGGCTCTGGTGGTTGCTGAAGATGCTGTGGAGATGTTTGGGGCACAAACCCCCTGTGCTTCCATGGGCTGAGCCCCGGTGCTCGTCTGCCTGCGAGGCTTCTCCCCCCTTCCACGGAGGACCTGGGTTTATTCTGTTTCGTCAGGGCAAATGCAAATTAGTTCTTTTGGCTTATATTGGTATCAACTGAAGAGGAAAAACTTGTTCTGGAAAAGTCTGACAGACATAGCAGTAAAGTGAGTGGGTTTTTTTAAAAAAATAAATCTAAATCTGAACTGTGCTGGAATTAGGAGAAGTCTCCAAATAATGCCCAATCTCCCTTTTTTTTATTATAGAGGCCAGGGATCAGTCTGTGCATATATATTTTGTAATGGCCACAAAGCATCATGCAAATTTATATTTCCATTTCTTGATTGGGGGGGGGAGGAAAGGGGATTTTTTTTTTTTATTTGCTTATATCTTATTTATGGATTTACTTTGGACACAGGGGAATGCTGCTGAGCAAACTTCAAATATTACCTTATCTTACAAACCAGGCTTTTGATGTTGGCAAGATCAGAGGCTTGTTTCAGAGCCGTTGCCAAATGAAGATGGGAGTGAATGCATATGCGCATGAGTCTGATATTTCAAAGCAGCAGTAAAACTACATTCAGGTTAGGTCAGGCACATCTGAGTCAAAAGGCTAAGATAATTGGCTCAGCTTAAATGGCAGCTGACTGGGTAGAAGACTTCAAACTAGTGTTTCCCCCAGAAACAGATTGGCTTAGCCCCAGCCTGGTTAGCTGAAATGTTTATAATTAAACTCTACTATTTAGTGCCTAAACTGTGTAGCTCCTCAGCCCGCAGCTTTTAGTAGCCAAGAGAGTGAGTGCAAATGTTTGCTGCTGGAGCAAGGGGAGAGGTGGCACCTGGAGAGCTGGGGTTAACCTTCTCCTGCCCCGAAACCTCTTGCCGAGCTCAGCCTTTTCATTTCAAAGGCACTTTCTCCCTTGGTAGGGGGGGAGAGAGGGGCTCTGCTTCAGCGTCAGGGTCCCCCCACCCCCCTATCTCTTGCTGCCTCCAGCTCTGTCCCTCTGCCCTCCTGCAGTCGGAGATCACCAGTTGGTCACCCCTTCAACCCTGGTGTTGTCCTTTTCCCCCCTGTTTTATATGGAAGGCCTAGCTTTAGGCAGCACTCATCGAAGTGGCTGTAAAAGTCCCTCCCCGTTCCCCAGGCTGGTTTTCCCGAGCTGCTTCATAGCTTTCCCATCCCGGTGAAATAACTCTTCTATTTAAAAAAATCTCTTTTGCTTTAATTCTACGTGTTGTTACAAGTTGTGAAACTCTGAGAAGGCTGGGCTGTAGAAGAGGGAGCAGGAGGTTTGATGGGGCTCTCTGGTGGAACTGGAGGAGTTTCAGGGGGAAGGAGCAGTTTTGTACCGACCTGAAGGAGGGCAAATCTTGAATAAAGGGAGGAGCCATGCTGTTGGGTCAGCATTGCTTTTCCTCCTCCTTTTCAAGCCACCCTGGCTGGGAATGGTGCGAGTCCCCTCTTCTGCTCCATAGCCAGGACTGTCCCTTTGGCCAGAGGTGGTCCCCTGGAGCTGGGAGCTTGGGGACACCCCTCAAGGAGAGGTGCTCCCAGCTTGGTGGCCATGGCAGAGGAGCTGGGAGCAGCATCTCGTGCTTGCAGACCTGGAGGGAGGTAGGGAGCACAGGAGGGGTGTGAGGCTTCCTGTTGCCCCTTGGTCATGTCCACGGGTGCCTCATGTTGAATAAACAGATCTTCATCTGCTTCCCTGCTCTTCCCCATCTGGCCTCTTGGATTGCCATTTATAGAGGGCACCTCCTCTTTAATTGAATATGTTAACGGGATTAGTCCCGTATGTATGTGTGCATGTAATGTGCTCAGGCTGGCATTTTTACTACCTTTAAAATGCCTCTTTTACTTGTTATTCCCTATCCTATGAAGGACCTATGAAGGTCTTCCCTAAGAGACCCGTATCTCAGTATGCCTGAACAAATGCTTCTCTGAAGATACAGAAGGTTTGGTTTTCACCTCAGATTTGCTTTTCCTCCATTCTCACCTAAAGCTAAGGCATGTCATGTGCCCCCACCCCTGTTGCCCCATGGGTTCATGGAGCAGAAGTGCTTGGTGGCCACCAGCAACTGCAGTCGGTGGCCATGGCCAGCTGTGATGGCTGGTGTGTGCTGGGCTGCTGCTCCAGAAAACGCTCCAGAGCCCTGTGTTGTGCAATAGGGACATTAGGACAATTAGCTCCTTTCACTTGTAGTGCAACGCGCGTTCGTGGACCATGTCTAGAGGAGGCTGATGTTCATCTTGTGGCATTGAGGACTTTTCTTTGCGGTCTCAGCGTGCTTTCTTTCATTATAAAGATATTTCCAAGTTTATTAAGATGAAGTTGTTCCAGTCTTTCACTCCAGGCTTTGCAGCTTGATCTTGCTCATTAAAACAGTTTAATGGCAACTGAATGCTTTGGGCCAAGACCTTCACAAAGGTCTGCGGTAGCGTGCTTCAAACCTTGAGTGTGGAGCAATGGCATCTAATCATCCTCCTCAAGAGAAGGGACCTGGTGTCTAAGGAAAGGACTTCCCTTGTGCTCTGTCTGTGTGTCCAAAACATGTTGGTGTGTGCCCACCACCACCGTGGCCACGGGAGGTGGCACGCAGGGATGCTGTGCCATGTCGGCTCCTCTGGCAGCAGCGTGGGGCCACCGCTGTCTGCTCAGCCGCCGCCATTCCTCCTTGGGCAGGAGCTATTTTCTCCGCTGAGGAGATGAGTCAGGTGTGGGGGCAGGTGGATGAAAGGGACGGGACTGGAGATCAAGGTTATTCAGCCAGTCTGAGGGAAGGGGTGGAATTAGACATTCAGGATCTCCAGGCATGCTCTTCCGGCTGTCCCCGCTGTCTGTAGAAGGCCCTTTAATCCTAACTGAGGTAATTTTTTGCGTGGCCAGATGAAAACACCCCGTGTTGCCTCGAGCGGGCTGTGCAGGGGGCTGTTCCCACTGGTGCTCCTCGCCTGGTGTCGTCCCATGGCTTCCTGGCCGTGATCTGATGTGGCCGAGGGGAGCAGTGTCATGCCTGGGGGGTACAGCCTGGCTTCGCTCGTGCCTTGTGGTGGCCTGTCTGTGCTGGCCGGCCTCAGGGCAGGAGAAACTTCCCTGGTCTTAAGTAGGGAGCGGCCTTTTGGTGGCCATCCATCTTCAGCCTCTTCCTTCTTGTTTCCAGTGTGCCAACGCTCCATGCGGTGTTCCAGAGGTTGAGGAAAGTTGTGGTCTTAAAAGAGCGTAATTCAGTGGTGAAAAAAGCCGCAAAAATAAAGGGCAGAAGCAGAAACCTAGCATCGGAAGGGCCTTTCTGTGAGATGCCTCAGGGATGAAGCTGATGGGATCTTTGGGCATCTTCCCGTGCTGAGTTGCCTTCAGCTTGCTTTTCAGCTTTTGCTTAATTACTCCACATCCATGTAGATGGCACTTCTACAAGTGTAGATGTCACAGGCACTTCCCAAGCCGCCAGATGTTTGAGGCTTCGGGTGACGTCCAAAGGGCTCAGCACCTCTAGGAACGTGGACCTGTGGCATGCCTGGGTGGTTTCAGAGGTGGTGGAGAAGCATCTTGGTTAGAGCATGGGGAGAGCCCCAACTGACGGTGACCTCTCTTCCGTGTGCAGAGATGGGATCCCCCCGTACAGAATTGGGAGCAAGAAGCAGCTCCAGCGGGAAATGCATCGGAGCGTCAAGGCCAACGGTCAAGTTTCTCTACCTCATTTTCCGGTAAGTTCAGGTGGGAGCTGCAGGGTCCGGGTTTCCCAGTGCTGCTGTGACTGGGAACAGGCACACATGGAGGAGAGGGAGCAGAGGGAGAACTTTTCCATCCCTACGTGATGCCAGAGAAGAGATGCTGCCTAATGTTGGGCAGGAACTGTGTGCTCTCAGCATCCTTGGAAAAACCTGCTTGTGTACACTCAGGTTTTGGTCCTTCCCTGACAATGAGGTGTTAATTAGGGCTTTTCAGTGGCACTGGAGTTGTCCTCCTGGTCCAAATCCAGGCAGAGATGTCCTGGTTGGGTCTAGTGAGAGCCTTGGCTCTGGCCACCACCCTGACACCTCTGGTGGTGCCGAACAGACCGGGGCTTGGCCTCCTGTGCATCACTGGTGGCCTTCAGAAGCACACTGTCTGGAAGCTGGTGGGAAGTAGGATCTCCCAGAAGAGAGGCATTAGCAGCAGATACGTGCCTTGCTTGGAGGGGATCCGATTGGTGGCATTGCTGTGCTCTCGAAAATTAACTCGCTGACTTGCTAATTCAGTTGACTTGCAGACTCCCGATTCCTGCAGTGAATAAACTGTTTACACAGACAAGTATAAACTTATCTTGTCTTGAGATTAATATGCTAAAACTCCTCTTTCTGCTGTCTTAAGCAGCAAGAAATCATAGGTGATATTTCTGGTGGAGGGTGGGGGTGGTTTGTGTGGTTTTTCTTTTTGGTATTTTTTTTCCCCTTCCTCCATAAAGAAAGTTCTATAGCCTCAGCTTGTAAATTAGATTATTTTGTCCCAGGGCGTGCAAATCGACTTTCTCTGTAAGGCAGTGCTTTGATCAGGGACTGAATAGAGCCAGCTTGTGTAAGAGTGACAATTTCCAGCAGAGTGGCCTTTTTCTACCCTCACATCATTTCTGGAGCTAAGTGGTTGCCGGAGAGAGGCCCCACCTCATCTGGTGGGTAGTATGTGAAAGAGTTGGCAGTGCAGCTTTCTGCTTTCGGGGGGGGGAGAGAGAAAAAGAGAGAGGGAGAGTGGGGGCGAGGAGTGGGGTGCGTGGGGGTGGCAGGAGGGAGGGCAGAGTCGGGTGGGTGGTTTCTTTTTCCTCTTTTTTTTTTTTCCTCCCCTTTTCCTGCCATGTTTGCTTCTTTTGGCAGAAATTCGCATTTTGCCTTTTTATATTCTGCACTTGATTTGGAGATGTTCCCTTTTTCCCTTGATAGATCTGCTTGAGGCAGCCAAGCTCAGCAGTGTAGCACCGCTAGCCTGCAGCAGCTTTCTTCATTTTCTGTACAAAGAGATGGAGGGGGGGGGAAGAGATCTAGGACACTGTTGAGACAACACTACCTCAAAGGTGCCCAGTGTGTAGCCAGGAAATAAATTACCAGCACTTCTCTGATCTGCAACCGTTTGACTTCTTTTTTTTTTTTTTTTTCTTTTTTTTTTCTCCTTTCCCTTTTTCTCCCCCATCTTATTTTTTTTAATTTCCAACTCCTTTCTGTTTATACTCACTTTATTCCTTGAGTTAAAGTCTCTCCCTCCCACCTCAGAGGTTTTTTTTTTTTTTTTGATGTTTGACAACAGTCTTTGAAGATTTTCTACTTCAGAGTAGCTACTGATGGGCTGGTTGTACTACAGAGAGAACAAGCGGGGTTCCTCAGAGTGCGACCAACTGCTCCTGCCGAAGGCAAACGCTGGTGGGGAGGATGTCACTCCATGAGGCCACAGCACTAGCTCATAAAAATCCAGAGCAGACCATGCCTAGTTGCGGTCGTCTTTTCATCCAAACATGGAGACACAACAAGCGTAGCGGGGCCGGCGATGCCGCTCCGGCTAAGCGCCCGCGCCGCCCGCTAAACATGCCTTGTGCCTTCTGTCCCCGCTCCTTGTAGAGGACCCACCGTCTTCCCAAGGAGATGACCCCAGTGGAGCCGGCTGCCTTCGCCGCGGAGCTCATTTCCCGGCTGGAGAAGCTGAAGCAGGAGCAGGAAACCATGGACAGTCTGGAGGAGAGGCTGCAGCAAATCAAGGAGGTAGGAGGATTAACCCTCCCGGGGCCGGGCAGGGCTCGCTGCCTGGCTGGGGGGGTGGGAAGGGGCTGTATCCTGCCCACAGGGAGGAACGCGTTTAGATCGCACTGCTGTTTGTGACCCTGGGGGGGGGATGTCCTCGTCACCTCCCCGTCCTCTTGCATTTATTTCTTGCCATCGCTTGGCCGGCAGGACGAGGAGAAGGAGGGCTCGGAGCTCCCCGCCAGCCTGCAGAGCAGTCGGGAGATGGCGAACCCCCAGCACCCGCAGCACCCGCTCTCGCTCCTGCCCTCCGGCAGCTACGAGGAGGACCCCCAGGCCATCCTGGACGAGCATCTCTCCCGCGTGCTGAAGACCCCCGGCTGCCAATCGCCCGGCATGGGCCGGCACAGCCCGCGCGCCCGCTCCCCCGACCGCCTGCCAACGGGCAAGCTGCAGCCTGGCGTGGCCTCGCCGGCCACCTGCGCCTTGGTGGGCAAGGGATTCATCACCAAGCAGACCACCAAGCACGTCCACCACCACTACATCCACCACCACACCGTGCCCAAGACGAAGGAGCAGATCGAAGCGGAGGCGGCTCAGCGGGTGCAGTGCTGCTGCCCGGCAGGCGGCGACTACTACTGTTACCCCAAGTGCAAGGGCCACCCCAAAAGCACGGACCCCCCTCTCCCTCCCCTGGAGCCCTTCGGGTAAGTCCAAGCATCTCCATCGCACCCACCCCAAACCATCGCCCCATCATCCCCCTGCAAGGGGGCTGGTGGTGGCAGCCCCGCGGCAGCCCAGGGGGGCTAACGGTGGGCTCCTGTCCGCTTCTCGCCATCAGCAGGACGGGGACGCTGCCGAAGAGGCCGGGCAGAGGAGCGGAGAGCGTCGCCCTGCCGGCCGGGGACGGGGGGCTGCCGGGCCCCGGTGGGGTGCAGCTCCCGGGGGGCGAGGCGGACCGGGCACAGAACGTCTGGCAGTGGATGCTGGAGAGCGAGAGACAAAATAAGCACAAGCCCCATAGGTAAATACGCAGCTGTCTACAGCAATATCGCTCCCGGTAAATATTTATATATTACATGGGCTGTCTATTTTTACAATCGCTAAAAACAAATGAGACTCTTTGCTCCTCCGGTTTAATATAAAAGCTGTTCCGCAGAACCAGAAAAACCACAAAAATGTCATGTTTTTGGCAATAAACCTCCTTTCATGTTATGACAGACTTTTGAGAGGGAGCAAGCAGAATAGGAGCTGCTATTAAAGTCATATTTTCCAGCTTTTCTAACCCGACTTCTTCCCCTCCCCAAGCACACAAAGCACAAAGAAGGCCTACAGCTCCGACTTCGCCAAGGGGGCCCCCGGCCGCCACCACCCCTGGGGGACCGGCAGCCACCCGCGCGGGGCGCAGCCTGCCCACCCCTTCGTCCAGGACCCCGCCATGCCCCCGCTCACCCCACCCAACACCCTGGCGCAGCTGGAGGAAGCGTGCCGCCGCCTGGCCGAGGTCTCCAAGCCGCAGAAGCAACGGTAACGGCGGCGGGAGGGATGGTCCCGGTCCGGCGGTGGGGTCTGGGGGGCAGCAGAGGGAGCAGAGGTTTGCTGGGGGCAGGTTGAGCTCGTCTTCAGCCAGCGCTCGGGCTGATGGCGGGCAAGGCGGTGGGTGGACGTGGATGGAGCCCTGCTCCTCTAGGTAGAGGGTCAGCCATGGGGCCGGACCGTGGGGACGTGTGACGGCACAGCTTGGCTGAGCCCCAAGGATGAGCCTCCTTATTCCAACCCCACCCTGCCCCAGCGCAAATAGTTTGAATCCTAGACTATTACTTCCACTCTTTTGATGGCTGTAATTTGCCCATTTTTCCTCTGGGACGGACTCCAGCTACATACCAAGTGGAGAATTGGACTGGTTATCGTTCATTTGGGTATGGAAGGATAAATTAGCCCACAGCATTTTTAATTCTTCCTTTGATTGTTTACAACATGTGAGGGTTGATACAAAGAGCAAACTTAACGACCCACAGGAGACTTCAATTAAGAAGATTGTATTTCAACAATTTTTTTTTAAAGTTTTTTTTTTTTTTCTCTTTTTTTTTTTTCCCCTTCTTCCCTGCTTGCCCTCCCCCTCTCCTCTTCAGATGTTCGACCTCAAATCAGCAGAGGGATCGAAACCACTCCGCTGCCGTTCCGGGGGGAAACTCCCCTTTTTGCAATGCAAGTCTAGCGACAGAAGAGTGAGTATTGCACGCGCAGAAGAGGGTTGAGAAATATATATATCTCATAATTATATATTCGTTAAATGGATTGTGCTTTGAAAAGAGAGGAAATTCGTATATCTGAAATTTCATCTTTCAAACATTCTTCTTAAAGAAAGAACAAAACATTTTCAAATCTTGTCTCTGGCTCTTTTTAACTTGCATTCCTGTAAAGTGGACAAAGATTGGATTAGTCTAATTACAGGATGGTTCTTTTAACAAGAAATCTGCTACAGAGAGGTCTAAAATGGCCTAAATAATTAAAGTTTTCTTTCTTACCCTCTTCATCTTAAGCAATGAGTAATGTTTGAAGTCCAGACTGAGCCACCTGACTAGAGCCTTTCATTTTTAATTGGTTGACCTTAAGTCCACCAGCTGTCTTTGCTAGCAGCTTTTTTTCTGAAGCCACTCTACAAAGACTTAGAACAAATTAGGAAGACTAAATTACTGCGGACTAACACTTTGTGACCTTTTGACATGCCAAGTGTACATTGCCTCAGAAGCAGTTGTAGATTTGTCTGCATGGTACTCACTAGAGCGTTGCCATTTTGCTGGGTAATATTGTTTTAATTATTTTTTAAGAAGGGTTTCTTAGTGCAAATGAGGAGATCCAGTTCATTTTATCCTCACCTGGGAGAAATGAGATTACCTGTGTGCTTCAGGTGCAGAATCTGGTGGTGGTTTTGCTTTGTTAGCTGTTGGTGGTTGCAGGTGGTTTTGTGCATGAGAAGAAAGCTTGGCAGATGCCTTTTATGAAGGCAGATGAAAAGAGCCTTTTAAAATGGGAGGTGTACAATGCTGGGGCTGGCTGGGTAGAGGTTAGCCCATGGTGAGCCCTGCGCATGCTCACCTGGCCCATGGTCCTGCTCTGGTGCCTCCAGCAAGCATCCATCCTTTGGTTCTCCCATCCCCAAGGTGGGATGAGGTCTCTGCTGTCCCACCATCACAGTGAGCAGGAGCTGCTGTGGGAGCCCAGGGGAAGGACTGTGCAAAGGCGGTTGTGACGAACTGGTGGCGAGCACAGGAATATCTGACTTTTTTTGGGTTACACCCAGGATATTTCTGACCAGTGTTACGTGTGGCAGAAACACTGCTGGATGGAGTGCGGTGAAATGGCTTGTTCTCAAATGGAAAAATAGAGGGTTTTGTGTGTGTGTGTTTTCTGTTTTTTCAGTCACAAAGAGCCAAAGAAACTGCCAGTTGTTCACACCTCTCAGTCAAGTGAGTTGGTTGTCACCTATTTTTTTTGCGGAGAAGAAATTCCCTACAGGAGGATGTTAAAGGCCCAGAGCCTGACACTCGGGCACTTTAAAGAACAGCTGAGCAAAAAGGGAAATTACAGGTAAGAATCTGTGATTTGTTTGTTCTTTAGTACATTCTATTAAGTCAAAAGAATCAGCATGTCTACCTGCAGTAACACATCTACCTCGCTTTTCAGAGGCTGTAGATCTTCTTACTCTCTTCCCACTCAAACCAAGAGCCACTTGGAGATGGAGAAAGGGGCCCTGAGCTGCAGCTTGGCTGTGGGGCCACCTCGTCTCCATCTCCCTCCCCAGCCTCCTCCCCCAGCTGCAGAAGGATGCAGGCTGGCAGGCAGCCTGCTCCAACCCTTCTCCAAAAAGCTTGGGTACCAGAAAAAGCTGGGATGGCCTTGTGGCAAAGGCACGGAACAGTGGGGTTTGGCTTCCAAACTGGGGTCAGCATTCATCTTGGTGCTGGCCTCCTGCTTTGCCTACTCATTCAGTTTTCTAATTGTTTTTGGTTTTTTTTTGCGGTGGTGTGGCCATAAATGCAGTCAGTGAAAGGTTGGGATGTTGCAGCTGAGTGGACGTGTAGCTGAGACGCTTTTCTCTATTAGGGAAAAAAACCTCTGCCCTGCAGGGAGAGCTCTGCCAGCGATACCAGGTTCCTCCTCAGAAACGCCAACAAACCCTGCCTGTCTGGTTTCCAGGGCCTAGCTCCCAGTTTAACCAGTTTGCTGCTTCCCCTGCTCTTCTAGTTCCCATGGCAGTAGCTTCACATTGGCTATTTTTGCTGTACTTTCCCGGTGGTTCTGGGCACTGGTGGGTTCATCTGTTGGGCGCCTCTCCTGTAGGGTGAGCAGGAGAGGAAAGCTCCAGCTCTAAGTTTTGAATTTGCATCTTCAAAGAGCCAGAATTCTTGCCCTGGAACTGGCAGCCTCTGATTTAATCTCCAAAGGGTCATTTGAGTTTGGTATGAGGACTTTCCAGCTGGTGCTCCATCACTGGTGTGTGTCTTTAGCTTTGGAAGGTCCACCTGTGCAGCTCAGAGGTGGGTCACGCAAGGGTGCTCTCAGGCTGGAGGAGCCAAGCTGGGGTCCATCTACGGCTGTTGAGGAGTGGGGCTGGGGCTGGAATATTGCCAGTCAGCCCCCAAAACCATCTTTGCAGCCCACCCAGCTGCCATCAGATGGCAGCAACCTGCAAGTGCACCTAACCTGGCCAACCTCTAGGAGAGGTCCAGGGGCTTCTTGCACCCTTGTGCCATTTTACAGCCCCTAAAGCCTCTCCTGGTCTGCTGCGCTCCTCCTCCGGCAGATGCACCCTCGTGCCCCGGTTGCAGACTGGTTTCCCTTGCCCCATCACTGGTGTGTCACTGCTCCAGTGGCTGTGTAGTCCCAATGCCCTCCCAAAAATCACCCCATTTTTTTTTTATTATGTTTGTTTGTTTTCTGTGACATTTGTGTGTGATGCCCCAGTGCAGGAGCAGGCTCCTAAAAAACCTCTGTGGCCTGAAAGTCCCTCCAGGTGCAATTATTTGTGCCTTGTCAGACTGTAATTACTTTGGAAAATGTTTTTAAGTGACTGACAAGGATGAAACAACGTTTTGCTTAGATCTCACCCCTTTACACCTGGGTAAAGACAATACAGAAATTTATAAAAGGAACTTGGGTACGTGCCCAGTATTTTATCTTGCACAGACACAAGGTGAAACTAATTACACAAATGTGTGTACCTCCAGGGAATCATTTTGATCTAAGCTTTGACTTTTGGCTGGACTTTGAGTGAAACGGCGGGTGACCTTCAGGGAAGAGGTCCGCAGTGCCCGGAGTAGCGTGTGTGTTATGGGGAGGCACTAACTAGGCTGCTTTGGTCACATCTGGCATTGATTTCTTTTTAAGGCACATTTAATAAGCATGTCTTTGAAGCTGTTGCCTTTCATTTAATGCACAAAGACATGCAGAAATGCTCCGCTCTCCAAATTCTTTATTGATTGGATCAGTTTGCGAGGCGGGTACCTCGGGCTCCCGCGATGCCCGAGCTGCACGGCCGGCCCCCGGGAAAACCCAGCCGCCGGGAAATCGCCCCTTTGCTTTCCTTCTTCACCGACCCCCCCCTTCCCACCCTCACCCCCCCCAAAAAAAGAGAAGGAATTAAGCAGTGATTTAATACTGATGGCGTTAACAAAAAACAAACATATACACACAAAAAAGACTGGGTGGTGTCGGGTAATCTGAAGATGGCAGCGGTTCAAAACAGAGCTGTAAGGCCAGGCCTGCTCGCCTCGATTGGTGCCAGATGTCCCAAAAAATTAAAAAAAAAGAAAAAAAAAAAGCGCAAAGCTTGCCACATAAAATACGTTTCAATGGAAAGCCCATTTCTGAGCAAATAAGAGCAGAGTGACTTGTTTGAAGATGTTGTAGGGGAGGATTTTTTTTTTTTTGCTTTGCCTCCTCTTTTTTATTTTTTCCCCTTTTTCTCTGTGAAATAAGGTTGTAATTATGTAAAAGGTCATAGCATGTTTTCTCAAATAAAAATTTTGTAAACACAGCCAGCGCTTGGGCTTGTGGAGGAAGTTCTTGGGAAGAGCGGCTGTTATCTGGAACGGGGTAGAGAAGGGGAAAGGGAAGAGAAAGTTCTTTGTAATTCATTCAGACTTTCCTTGGGATTTTCTGGTTTTGTTTCAAGGCCACTGGCCTGGGGAATTGTGGCCTTGACCTGCAGCGTGGAAGCTGGTGGGAGTTGGGCCATTGACTTCAGTGAGTGCAGGCTCTGGAGGACTTAAATCAGATGTTTTTCCTTGCTGAGCCATTAAAGATGCAACATGTGTCGATTCAGCTTGGAATGACTTTACAAAAATAAATCCTAATCATACCTTGCCTAAATGGAGCTGGTTTCATCTCTGACTAAAACGCCAGCTTTTATCCCCCTACCAAAATAATTTTAATGTGCCCTAAAAGTAGATAGGTTTGCAAGCCGTTGTTACTGAGTATTTTAAAAATGTCAAATACAACAGTCGCTTAAAAAAAAAAAATATCAAATTCTAAGACCCTGCTGTGAATCTTTCAGTTTTAATAGTAAAATGGGTTCACTTTGATCTCCTTTCCCATCCTAAAAAAAATAATAATTGCAAACCCCTTTCCCCTAACAGATATCTGCCAACCCCAGCTGTCTGGAAACTACAGGGGAGGGCCGTGGGAGGGGTTAGGTTGGGGTTTTTTTTTATATGTATTTTTCTTTGTAAGCCATGTGATGAAGGTTTTTCCATCCCTGGTGATCAGATGGCAAAGCCCTTTTCCGAGGGAGCAGCATGTCCGAGGAGGTGTGCGGCGGCAGACGGACAGGCTCCCTAAATGCTACCCCTCTGAATGGAAGCCCTTCATTTGGGCATATGCAATTAAGCAGCCTTAGAAGGAAGAAAGCTCCAAACGGGATAAAAGGAACCTTTAATCAAGAAGCTGAACGGTCTAATTCAGGATAATAGAGGGGTCCTTACTGTTTGACACAGGAGGGGTGGGGGGTGTGTTTGTCTCGGGGAGCGTCGGCTTCGTCGTGTGAGGATCCGGAGCCGAGGAGCGGGGACACGGGATGCTCGGTGGGACCTCCCGGTGCTGGGTCCCGCGGGCTGGACTGGGGCTGTCCCATGCTCCCACTGCTGGGAAGGAAATAGGGGAGTTTCTGTCACTTAAAATGGATACGTGAATTAGGCGTTTGGGTGTTGTGAGGCTCCCGGTTGTTGGGTTTTTTATTTCAGTAGGAGTGCGGCAGAGTTTCAGCTTTTGCGTTGCAGGAAGCTGGGGTGGTTTTCTTTTAATCTGTCCCTATGCCTAAAAAGCCTCTCCTTTTAATAACAGTTGCTAATTTTAATGTTGGGCTTCAGCTTTGAAACAAGAAAACACATGAAAGAAAGAAGGTGGGGAGAGAGGGGAACCTTAAGAACGCTTTGCTTTGAAATTCTATTTATTTATTTTTTAAGTAAGATATTTGACCAGAAATCACCGCGGTTTCTAATTTTCTTTACGGCTGAGGATATCCACTGCCAACGCGTGTAAGTTACTCACTGTAGAAGCTGTTGTCACCCCTGAGGAGCATGCACAGCCCTGCTCCCTGCGTCCCATCGCTGTCCTGGCAGCCCTGAGGTCTTTCCGGGCCACGCTGGGCGCTGGAGGAGCATCCTAGGAGGGAGAGATTGGAAATGTGGTTAAAAGAACTGCCAGAGCATCCTTTGCTTTGCCTTTTGATTTTTTAACTGTGTTTTAATTCTCCTTACCACAGATACTACTTCAAAAAAGCAAGCGACGAGTTTGACTGCGGTGCGGTGTTTGAAGAGATCTGGGAAGACGAAACCATCCTGCCCATGTACGAAGGAAGGATTCTTGGGAAAGTAGAAAGGATCGATTGACGGCGTCTGTGTTTCTTAAGAAAAGTTAAGCTAGAAAAGTCTTTGGACACACAACAGTAGTGATGACAAGGAAAAAAAAAAACTCTGAAGGAAAGTTTTGAACCAATGAAGAAAAAAGTGAAGTCTATGAAGACTTTGCTGAATTAGCCTTAGAGGAAAAAAAATGGCATTTATTATTCATGAGTTGGGTACTGAGATGATAAAAACCCTGAACTATTTATTAAAAACATGACCACTGTTGGCTATTGGAGATTCAGACCGTGTTTGAGAGACTTCCATACATAATATATGATTTCCTGGGGATCTGAAATCTATGGACTAAGAGAAACTGTGTATAGCTTACCTTAACAGTAATCCTTATTGATATTTATTGACCAGTCTGTTTTCCCTTAAGTCCAGTTTTTGGATATGCTGCTTTAACAATGGAGAAGAGAGGGCTGGGAAGTGGGGTGATGGGAGGAAGGATTATTTTATTTTTTTATATTGTTCCCACTATCTAAAATTTAGGAGTTTGGCTACGAGTGCATTCGTGAG
>KZ506139.1:160098-200411 GCA_002844005.1 Limosa lapponica baueri | reverse complement strand
TATTTCCCTCTCTCCACCCAATTTTTTCTATGAGGTTTTAAATTATCTGGGTTATTTTGTGTGTATGAGAAGACTTCATTTAAAACATCAGTAAAACTTCTCTCAAAGGGCTCAACTTCACAGCGAGTACACAGAGCTCAGGACTGAATCCTGCAGTTCAAGGGAGCTGCAGGCAGTTTTACACATTTAAATGGATGGTGCCTTGTTTTAAAAAACCCATCTGAAGTTCATGGGGTTCATCTTAATTGATAAGCTGGACATAACGGATGGGTGTAGGGAGACTTCAACAACATAAGGGAAGAAAGATACATTTTTTTTCCCCCTCTCTCTTTTTTTAGTCTATCATCAAAGGTTGGGAACTTAGCACTACATCATAGTATTATTTTTCTTCTGCTATTAAAATGAATCACACTGTGCCTAATTCTTCTTGGGAAGATGAATGTGTTTGAGGCAGCTTGAAGCCATTCAGTGCCTTACAAGCCTTTGCATCTTTCTATCAATGTTCCAAAATACTCACCTCTGTTTTTTGGATGTCTGTAGAAACAAAATATAAAATGGCTTCAAATACATGGCAGGCTGTTTAGCAGAGATGAAAGGGTATTTGAATAGTCTTTTAAAAATGAATGAAAAGTGAATACTCTCTTCTGTTTCAATTATAAGTGGGACATGGAGCTCGTTAGACACAACCTTAATATGTGACACTCTGAAAATGTTCACCTACCTTCAGCGTTTCAGAATCATTTTGTTTTTTAGCTTGTCGCTGGATAAAGATGGTGATTACAGGTCTGGCTTGTCAGCTGCTAAATGGAGAGGCAGCGTGGGAAAGTTCTGCTGTTCCAGCTTAAAAACTGTAACATCCAACTTTTTTTTTTAAATGGTACAGAAGATGGGGAGGGAGCAAGAACCTTATTTTGACCCAAGTATCCTTTTTAGTTTAGCTTAAGTTTATCAGGTTTAAGAAAAGCTACGTAAACTCATGCTGAAAAAAAAAACCAAAGTGCCTGCAGAGCCGCTTGCAGCGTTACGGTACCTGTGAAATGTCCTGGTTTGGGTCCTTCCAGAGGAGGGACCTGAAGTGTCCCAGTTTGGGTCTTTCCAGAGGACACACATCAATAGCAAGAGCCCTGCTCTGCAAAGCAAACCTGAGCAGTTCTCCAGCGCGGCAGGAAGGTCGGCGTGAGCGAGACCTAACCGCTCCACACGCTTAAATCACACTAATACTTAACACTTAGAGCATTTTTCATCTTCAAAGCGCGCTGGAAACATTCATTAAGCCCCACAACACCCACAGAGGTAGGTAAACCTGCCCGCGTTAGCCCATTGCCCGGTGGATAATTGGCGGCGTGGACGGGGCAAGCGGCGGCCGGGGGAGCTTCAAAGCCTGTCTCTGCTCTGCAGGCTGGGTCACTGGCCAACAAAAACACCGGCCCTGGGTCCTGCACAATTAAAACGCGTTGACGGACCTTTAACGGTCCTCGGGAGTGTTCAAGCCACAGAGGCCAGAGGGAGCGGCAGGCTGGGAATCATGGGCATCCATCACCTAGAGGCTTTTTTTTTGGGAAAAAAACCCCCACTTTCCTAAGTGTTTCACAGCTGGGGTTTGTTGGGGGGGTGTGGAGATGAGCAATGGTCTTGCTCAGTCCCAAATAAAGGCTGGAAGCAGTGGGGAGTGGGGCTGGGCTGGGGACGGGGCAGCCGTGGGGTCAGGTCTCCTCTCTGAGATGAGAGGTGACAAGGAACCTGGAAACGAACATTTTTCTTCCTTTGGCAAAAAATAGGCTGCGTTTGGATGCAAAATGCATCCCAGCCCTTGCTCGCAGGGGGGTAGGTCACAGCAGATATGAGTGACATATTTTGTTCTTCTCTCTCTACCCTGACTGGGTGGCGTTGCCAGGCTCAACGGGTGCAAAGCATCTGAGCCAGCATCCAAAAAATGTACGAGGCTGCCCCCAAAATCATGAGCTTAGAATAAAAATAATAAGAATTACCAACCTCCTCTTGTTATGATTTCTGCCTCTGATTTTTCAATTCCCAGCATTGGGTACGAGAGCAGGAGGCACTTACGGTGTCAGTGCTGGAAACCAGTTGGCTCTGAGGGACTGACTGGTGCGCGCTGGCACATCCTCGTGGGGCAGTTGGAAGAGGTTTGTCCTTGGGATGCGAAGCTCCAGCCCCATGGCAGGGCGGACAGGCATCCCTGACATGTGAACTGACATCCAACAGTAGTTCCTATTTGTAAAACAAACTCAAACCTCCAAAATTCTGCTTTCTGGAAGCGAGGGGTGGAGGAGGGATGCTGGCTGCCTCCCGCAGCACTGAGGATGGTCAGCACTGGAGACGGGGACCAGGCAGCACTAATCTGGGGACCCTTTTTCCAGGAAACCAAAGCACAGACTAAGGGACCTGCTGCCGTCCCGCAGCCCCTCTGCGCCATCAGGGGGTACAGGAGGCTCCATCCTTCACAACACACCATCGTAGCATCCCAAGGCACATCAACGCTGTCCATACCCTTCCAGTGCCCTTCTGCGGGCTCATTTTGCAGATGGTAAAACAAAGTCCCCAAAACAGTGAAAAAATTCCCCTTTCCTTCATGAACATAAAGACAGGCTACAGACTATGCACTATTTTTAACGGTGCCGGTACTGGGGAGGGTGCTTTGCATTGGTGAAATCCCATGAAAACTCCTTCCTCCTTTTCCCAGGTGCTGGGATCAGCAGTGCTGCTGGTTCCCCCCAGCCTTTCCCGAGTCTCCCTGTTCTCTCCCCTCCACCCAGGGAGTTCATTCCCTCTGAACCCGTGAGTCAGCCCTGCGCCGGCTGGGCTGGAGCATCTGCCGCCTCACACTCTGCTTGGCTCGTATTGGCAATTTTACTCCCTTCCTCTTTCACCTTCCATTAACCTCATGTTCCTCAAACATCTTCATCCAACTACTCCACTCCAGTAGCAACCTCAGATTAATTAAAAAGGAAAAAGAAAGAAACACTCAGCCTTTAGACGAGGTTCCTACCCCATTGCTTTCTAATGCTCTCTCTTAATCACAGAGCCCAGAAAACACCCACACAGAGGAGGTTGGAGAATTATTTAAGGCAAATCATCTTCCTTCCCCTTCTGAGAAAAAGATCAGACTAGTTCTGGCTGGTGAAAGCAGCTCTGGTTCAGGTCCTTTCCATTCTTCCCAGCAATGTCCCCAGTTCCTGCCTGCAGCCTTGCCCAGCCTCCTCGCACACATACTCCCTCCTCTCTTGCCTTCATTAGCATACTACTAATCATAATCAAGAGTCCCAAGCTGAATTTTTCTAACATTTAAACCATGGGATGCCATATGTTTTAGCCTCTCTTTTAAATTAAATGAGTGTTGTGATGTGTTTAATCTTCAGGGAGCATTGAACCCACATAGCAAGAGAGGAGGCTAATTTTGGACATCAGATCTAGGTGATAGCATAATTTCAGATGATTTTGGCTGACCTCCCTGGGCAATGCCCTTCATCTCTTTCATGAGAAGATCTATTTTTAGGGAAGAAAGCCCATTAAGTCCTGCCTTCCTTAATTCAGCGCTTCACTTGCTAAGATTTGACAGGTAGATCTTTTTTTATTATTATTATTTTATTTTTTAAAAAGAAAACCAGAAAGACCCTCTGGGAATTCTGGCTTTCAACATTTGTCTTGGGCCCTGCAGGAGTCTGGAACATCTCTGAACCCTACAGCTCGTCCTGCTTTGAAACAACTGCCTCGTCATTCCTGATGCACGTCGCCGGCGCTGCCTCCTCATCTGCAGTCGCAGCACTCCCGGCTCCCTGCGCCCGCCACCGCGGCAGCTCTCCTCGCCTTCCTCTTCTTCTCGCCTTCTGCTGTACCAGCTCAAAGCCAGCTCTCATCCCCCCAAAAGCCTTCAAAAGTCAAAGGATAAACGGGATGCATGGCCGGGATGCTCCTACCTTGGCTTTTCCCTTTCCTCCTGCTTGCGGAGCTGCTTCCCAGAGCAGTGCCGCAGCCTCAGCATCGTCCCTGTGAGGGACCCCAGCTGACCCTCAAGGTCCCATCCAGCCCTAAAATATGAAGAGCAAGGAGTCCAGCAAAACTCTCCACCCCTTCAAAGCATTCGCAGGTGGCTGTGGCAGCCTGGCAGAGCTTGGAGCAAAGGGTTTGTGCCTTTTCCAAAGCTCTTGTTTCCTAAAGTCCTTACATCTCTAAAGGCTGCTTGTAGCTCTACAAACACAACATCCTTTCCAACCATTTCCCAGCAAGCTGCTCACCAAAGTGTCTCTCCTCTACAAGTTAAAACATTAAAGGATAGTGCAGCAGGTGAGGGGTCTTTGTCTTCAGAGACCAACCAACCTTCAACCAACCAACCAACCAAGCTCCCACCAGTCCCTGCAGGACGGAGGTGAAGGGCAGGGTTTGGGGACCAGACACCGCTCCTGGGACAGATGCCGGTACCCAAAGACGGTTTGGGAATAACAAGGGGACAGTGGACGAAGCGCCTAGGTGGGGAGCACGGCTGGGGAGGGGTTAAATCCTGCCCTGTGTTGTTGCTGTGCAAAAACCAGGCAAAGCACCAGCATTTTGCATTGAGATTCAAATGCCCAGATCAAAGCAGAGCTCCAGGAAGGAAGGGCCAATTTAGGTTGGAACCAGAGAAAACTTTCTCAGCTAACTTCTGGGAAGTGAAACAACCAGGTTTCAGAAAGCTTCCATCAAAAGGGTACCTTGAAGGGAGAGGAGTTTCCACAGGAGCAGAGGAGGTGGCCCTTTCCCTCTCCTCCCAGCCAGGGAATTATTATTGGACATGGGATGGCAACACACCCCATTACAATACCCGCCCCGCTCTTTTGAAGCTGCCACCAAAATGCCCTTGTTCTTCCACAGCCTTCCAGAAAAGGAT
Source organism: Limosa lapponica baueri (assembly GCA_002844005.1). Classification (NCBI taxonomy): domain Eukaryota; kingdom Metazoa; phylum Chordata; class Aves; order Charadriiformes; family Scolopacidae; genus Limosa; species Limosa lapponica. Next base: position 195,529 of record KZ506139.1, on the reverse strand, counting down.
GAGCTTGAGTCCTGCCAACCGCGGCCCAGCGGCGGTGTCCCCGTGCCACCCGGCGCGGATGGCATCGGTGTCCCGGCCTCCCCCAGAGCCGCACGGAGCCCAACGCCCAGAGCCTGAGAGACAGCTCGCATCCAAATTGGGCTCCATGGCCTTTCGGGATGGCCGCTGGCCCGTAATTCAACATTTGATGAAGTAGCCAAAATACTATTTCCAACTTTTTCTTCCTTACTGTTTATTCCAAAGCAAACAAACAAATGAAAAAAAAAAAAAGTTTGAGAGTTTAGCTTTGCTAATTTATGACTCTCTGCTTTGTCCTTCCTCCTCTGGGAGTCACTGCCCTGACCCTGGTTCCGCCGGGAAGAGGAGGGCGAGCTCGTACCCTGCCTGGGCGACAGGTTGCCAAAGTTGGGAGAAAGTGTCCACTCACTTACTCTAGCAGCATGTAGTGCTTTTGTGTTTCAAGCCTTTGTAGATTTGCAGTGCCTTTAAAAACCCTTGCAACTGTCCAACATGGGGTGTTTAATTACCAGGTAAAAGAATTTTTTTAGACTCCATTTAATTATTTGATTGCACAGTAACCAAAGAGTGTAAGAGGGCTGTAGCCAGAAGGCACTTCAAAGCAATGCCTTGATGTTTCTTAGTGGGCATTAATGGTTTCTGAAGGCAGGAGATTGTTTAAAAAAAATATTAAAACCCTCCTCATGATCCCGCCAGCAATCTCAAAAAAATGCATAAACACTGGAATCCTCTGCCAGGGAGGAAAAAAAGAGTTCAAAGGGATCTGAGAGTTTTCATGTAAAGTTTAGAGTTTAAGGCGTGACTGTTGGCTACGGAGCCCCACTGTTTGAACTCTTGTTTATTAAAAACAGTTTCCCAGCATTTCACAGGGTTCAGAAAGACAACAGTAAAGTGCAGCCTTTTTCACAGCACAGTGTTTAAAGGCTCCATTGATTTCTACCTATATGTTTTATCTTCTCTCTTTTTTTTTGATCAAATGCTGAAGTTTTGCACAATATCCAAGAGAAGGCTGGGCTGGGTCTGTGGGGGAGAGAACTGCTCTGGAATAAGGGTTTAACTTTATGTTTTAAAATACTTTTTAACAATTCCCTCCAGACTCTCCAGTGCCCCAGAAGGTTGGATGACAGCAGCGCTATTCGGAAATGACAACTTGGTTGGCCCCAGACTCCAACTGCCTTTTTTGATATTATCACCAACCCTCCAGCCTTTATCTGAGCCCGAGCTCTCAATCAACGTCCAGCCAAACAATCGGCCACTGGGAAAAGAAAATGGTTGGGTTTTGGTTTTTTTTTGTCTCAGGCTGGGAGATAATCTTTCAGCCTGTCTTGCCTGGGCATGCATTTTATTTTTGATGAGCCCACTACCACACCAAGAGTGGTCTCATTCTTTTCTGTGCTTACACATTTCTCTTTCCTATGGCTTCAGCCAGCTTCATTTGCTTGAAAAATCCTACTTTTTAAAGTCAAGGGTTTTTTTTTTTTGTCCAGCAACAAAGTAAAAGGGAGTCTGCAGCACCTCGCAGCCTGGTCCGGTTGGCCATGGCTGGGTAAGAGGTGGCTTTGAGGGGGCAGCGGCTGGACCTGCTGTAGAGTTTGCAGCGAGATGCAACAATTCCTGCAAGGGCAAGGAGAGGAGCACAGAGACACACAGGGAAAATCCTGGGCTGTCCTGGGAAAAAATGCTTACAGCCGAGTGTTTTAGCAAGTTCTTAAGTCTAACTGGAGAGATCCGAAGATAAAAGAGCTCAGAGCCGCCCCAGCTTTGCCTTCAACAACAGAGGCTATCATCCATCCAGTGCAGGTCTAGAAGTATTGCCAGAAGACATTATAAAAGGCACATTAGGAGCAGAATTAAAGTAAACATGAAACAAAACAAACAGAAACATCTGCTGAGCAGGTAGCCTGAGAATAAACTCCTTATTAAAGCTGTTCTCCGGGCTGAATCCTCAGCTCCAAGTCACCAGGGCGCTGCCAGGTGACACCGGCGGAGGTTCTGACGCAGGAGAGAAAGAGCTAATAATAGTGTCGTGTCAAAGCCCGGCTTTGCCTTGCACAAACACAGCAGAGGGAAGGGAAAATAGGAATTGCAGGAAACAAACAGGGTTTTGTTTGAGTCTCTGGGCTCGGTCCTGCCAGACTCCTCTGCAAACGTGGCTGGGACCTGATGAGAGACCATTGATGCTCTGGAGAACATCTCCACACCCGGAGGGCTGCAGATGGGGGAGGATGGAGAGGGGATTTCTAGTATTCCCCAGAGCGATATGGATGTGTGCGATGGAGTCAGGCAGGGTGAGGTGAGATCGGACCCCGGGCATTGAAATGACACTCAGGATTTTGCACCAGAGGAGTCACGTTCAAACCTGAGGACAAGAAACACCGTCCTCTTGAATGAGGAGATGGTTGCTAAGAGGGAGTTCCAGTGAAAATGTCTCACGTGCTTTACAGTTATGGAGAGAAACTCAGATTTTAAATACAGAAGGGAAAGAAATTGAAGAAAAAAAAACCCACAAAAAAAGTCTAAAAAGGAAGGAGCACCCAATTTCTTGCTCTAAGCAGCTGATGGCAGAGTCTGCTCCAAGGATACTCCTGCCGAGCATCATGACAGCGGCGGGGCTGAGGTTATCCTCCTGCCATCCCCACTCTCAGTAAAAATCTCCTCCTTCCAAACTCCAGGGATTGATGGAAAATATGAACTTAATTTTGGGTTCTGTTTTCCTTAAATCGGCACAGTTCCAGTAAAATCAGATTAAAATACCTCCAGTTCCTGATGTTTGGGGATATTTAAAGTCAGATCAAAGCACTTTTAACCAGTCCTTTTGGTAGCACGTTTGATGAGAAACACAGGTGCACTAATATATGAAGCTCACAGCCGGGCTGATTTAAATGCTGCCTTGCAATTCTGCTTCTGATCCCCTTAAATATCAGCTGGGGGTGGGGAGAAGGACTGGAGGGATGATGTTTTAATAGAAGATTACTTTTTTTCTTTTTTTTTTTTTCTGGATGCAATTTGAGCTGCTTCACTTTCTGCATGAAAACTTTAACTTGCTTTTTTTTTTTCTTTAATAATTACAAGGAGAAAAAGACTGTCAGACAACAGAGAGGCATAGGAAGGTGGAGAGTAAAGTGATTTACAGGCCATAATCTTTCAAGTGCAAGATGTTGGCCTGTGCTTGCAAGGAACCCAGCACAAGCTCATGCACAGAGACCTGAAGGTCTAACCTGGACACGCAGATGAATTTTTTATGCTTTTGGTGCGAGGATGCAGAATCAGCCGGCGCTGGGGGCTCTGTGGGGTTGAATCCTGCCGCCTGGGTCTGGGCAGGTGAGGACCCGGGGTCGGGGGGGGGGCTCAGCCCCTCGGCAGCGGATGGGGAATGCTCCAGTGCTCTCTTTGCAGGGGTGTTTTTCAAGGATTTCCCCAGAAGAATTTAGCCGGGAATTTTTTGGTTTTGGGGGATTAGAGAACAAAACCAAACCCAACCGTACTCAGCGAATGGGAAGGGGTTTTAGATGATTTAGCTAATTCTCTGCAGAGTGAGCCCAAACCGAGCAGTGCTGGTGGTGCAGGACGCAGAGCAGAGCTGCTGCAGGGGCTCGGATGCTCCCCCCGGTATTTTGGGTACCAGCGTTTGTCAGGGATTTTGTGATGACACATTTGGGAAGAGAGCTTGGTGCTCTCGGGGCTTTCCTGTCCTGCCTCCAAACAATACCTGCTCCATTCAAAACACCCCCTGTTACCCCAAAACGAAGGCGGGTTGAATTTAACCGTTTGACAACAGCAATTAAAAGCTGTTACTGTTATACTTCAGGAAAACCAGTGTGTCCCTTACAAAGGGTTCAGCCCCGTTTGTTGACAAATGACGTGACCCCAGCAATTCATCCCCAGTGGGACAGGATGGGAAGTACTATAGGATTTTCTCTGCTGGGAGCTTTCAAGTTTTATTGTGTGCAATTAAAATGCAGATGAATAACATAGTAAAATAATAAAACGCTCCTCATAAAAGTGCCCCAGTGAAACAAAACTGTCAAAACACAAGAGAGGGAAAAAAACCCCAAACCAACAAAAGAGCAAACATTGCTTCCTCTCAAAAAATCATGCAAGTTTAAACAAACTCATTGTTATCAGGAGACACCGAAGTCAGAGGTTTAGTTACAGCTTCCCACCTGCCCGTCCCCAGCTCCCCGGGAAGGCGGCTGGGGCTCACAGCCGTGTGTGCCCCATAGCCCTGCAGAAGATGGGCTGCCAGGTCCCCAGCCCCACTTGCCCCTGGGAGGTCTCAAGCCCAGCAGCACGCCAGCTGCACAGTGCCACTGTCCCCACCACTGTCCCCACCTTCACACCCAGGTGGCACTGCCTCGTGTGGGAGAGATGCGCAGAGACACCATCCTGCCCCACATCAGGAGCCTGTCTGGACCAGTTGGGTTTGCTGGTGTGCAATTCCAAATGGCCCCTAAGAGTCAGACTTGTCAACTTTTTGTCCCTTTTGCAGCCAAATCACGTGAAAAGCGCAATCGAAACCTTGCTGGCACGGCACGATTAGGGAATTGCTGTATTTGTGTAAGATGTATTGCTTTAACCGAGCTACTGTCGAGCTATTTAATAAGAGGCACAAAAAAGGCCAGGCTCAGACTGCCAACTCAAGAGCTGAGAAGTCAGAAGACACCAGACTTGTGACTCCTGTTTAAACTGAAGGCGCGCACAGAGCAGAGTAAAGCCAGGACATGGGCTGCCGTGGAGCCCGCGCTGGACATGGCCACGGGGAGGTGGTACAACGCCTGGCACATGGGGGACACATCACTGTCCCCTCCCCGACAAATCCTCCCCTGCAGAGCCATCCCCCCAGACTCCACCTGGACTTTTACGTGAAGAGGTTTCACCCTGTGGTTTGAAGCACTATAAAACCTTAATAATAAATAATAAAAAAAAAAAAAAAGCTATGTTTCTCTTGTGATAAGTTATGGGGCTGAATAGCAAAAAAGGCCAATAACAGAGAAGAAAAATAAACAAGAAGCACAGCCCGGACATCAAGAAGGAAATCCGATATTAAAGCTGAGTGGCAGCAGCTGCTTTGCAGCACTCTTCTGGTGGCTTTGAGTCTTACAGCTGAGCGCTGCTCCGAGAAACCCAGCCACAATTTGGATAATGTGCCTGGGCTTTGCATTTTAGGTGGCTGGTCCAGCAGTAAAGAAGTAAAGAAAAACCCAGAATTGAGAGCGCTTGAAGGGGATATGCTGCCGGGAGGTAAAAGATTACTCCAGTCGGTGTTTGAACACCCTCAGTCAATGCTATGGCACATTTTAGGTGGGTATCAGAGACTAGATGACCATCACTACTAGACTTTATCTTGCATTAGCTTCAGCCCTGGGGCTCAGAGCTCCCTTGGTGCAGCTTATTAGAGCAGGTCCTAATTCTGCACATAATTAACCATTGAGGCGCAGGTATCGGCAGGGTCATGGCTTTGCACTAAGCCCCAGGACCGGTGATTGCTCCTCTGTCTCGTACAGTGTCGAACTCTGAGCAGCGGCACGGGCACAATCCACGGCAGTCAAGGGCACCCAGACACCCCGTAACATCCCCAAGGCAGTGAGACACCCCGTAATGTCCTTTGGTCAGCACAGCCAGTTTGCACCCCTATTTCTGCTTTAACTCCCCATCACATCAGGCTCTGTCACCTACTGTTCCCAAACCCCAGAGGCAGCTCTCCCCACTTACACCACTGGAGGATTTGCTCCGCTTGGAGCATTTCAGAGCAGCTCCCGTCTTCCTCAGTGGCTCCTGCACTTACAGTTGTGATTTTTCCCCTCTTTCATAAGGCCATTGAACTCCCGTTATCTCCCTGAATTAATATTAATGGCTTCCTTTGAGCTTCTCTCTTCAGCTCTCACTCTTTCCAACAACTTTTTGATGATTCTGATTCTCCCAGACTCCTTTCTTCCCCCATCCTCATGCTGCTTGTCTGCCTCTGATCTGCAGCCTCTCCCTGAGATGGCATCGGTGGCACTTGCTGCGCGGGTGCCCCGTGGGGGCTGTGTGCAGGGGACACGCAGCACGACAGCTCTGGGTGATGCCCTCAGGACTGCGGGTGGGCCGAGGGGTTGGGAGCGATGTGGGGACAACACTGGGGCCGTGTCAGGACACCCACCCAAGATGCAAGGAGCGGATCTGAAGCCAACTTGGCCAAGGCACAGCTGCCCAGGATTCGGCCCTACACAGCTAAACAGAGGGAGATTAAATTGCTTAAGAGACAACCAGACTCTCTGGGCTTGTTTTTAACATGGAAGATGTGGTGCTTCACTTTAAAGTTGAGGGGGGGGAGGAGAAAGTCTTTTATCTGTGTTTCTTAATAGGCAAGACAAGTATGAGAAGCCAAACGCAGCTCATCCCACCCGGTGCCGGCTGTCAGGACATCAGAGTTTGTGAGTGAACATCACACAAGAGAAAGCGCAGAAGGAGCTGCTGCTGCTGAGCCCAGCTTTCCCCCGAGACCTTCCCCTGCCGCCACAGCTCAGCGCATTGTTTCTTCCACAGTCTGTGGGGCTTGAGGACAAGGCCACTCATGGACACCTTTTCACGGCAGCTTTCCTAGACTTTTAGTAAGTGAAGACAAACCCAAGTGTATGTTTCTCAGGGGTGGCTGCAATGAAACACCAAAGCTGCTGCTTTTGCACAGCACTGGGGTCAGGAGCTGCTGCCACAGGAGGAAACACCAAGTGATGGAGGTTGTTCCCTTTCCCTGTGTCCCTTGTGATCAGATTGAGAAATCATCTTAAGCAGGTTGTTCTGCCCCATAATAAAGTCTGTAGAGGCCTTTCCAATTACCTGGGGGTCTCTGAGTTGCACTGACCCTGCCTGTGTTTCTCAGCAGCCACAGAGGAACGAGGAGACAGACACAGTGGTGGGGCCTGACCTGCTCCTGAATTCAGCCCTTCCCATCTCCCCCAGAACTCGCTCATCCCATGGACCACTTGCACAGCATCTCGCAGACAGCTGCTGGTACCCGAACCCCACTGGGCAGCCAGTTTGGGGATGCCTGTGGGCTCCCTTGCCACAGGAAAGGCAGCTGCCATTAGGCACTGCCAAGCTCTTGGGTGACCGAGATGGGCTCCATCTTGGGCTCCAAGATGACACAGAAACAGATTGTTTTATTATTTTTTTTTAAAGCATTGAGCAATACCCAAGCATGTGCAAATCAGGACTTTTGCAAAATGCTGGCTCGCGCCAACTTTCTGGGATGGAAACCGAGGATGCTGAATGTTTGGTCCCAATTTCCTGGGCTTAGCAATGCTTTTAACCCTGCGCCCCCACCTGAGCTCCAGCCCTTCACCCTGCCTCCCGCCGAGGGCTCGCTGCAGATGCTGCTGCACAAAAACGCCAAAACCGGGACCGCCTGAACAGGCTCCAGACACAACTGCTCTCTCCCTGCTCAGCCCAAGGGGGACGAGGCGATGCCCATCCAGGTTATTGCATTAGTCTAAATCCATCCTTTCACCGCTCTAAAGCGTTTGCTTAAGGCACAGCCTTCTCTGGGGTCCAGGATCTCTTTCTTGCATTTTATGAGGTTTTTTCCTAATTATGGAATCTCTTTCAATCTAGACCTCCTTTGATCATGGCTGGCCCCAGAGAAAATTCGTCTTGTCTGGATCGACAGAGAAAAGAAAGAGATGATAGGCAGAAGTGACCTGCCCGGGATGTCTAAGAAAATATGTGGCAAAGCAAAGATTTGAAGAGAAGCTTTGCACAGCCACAGCTTTAGAGAAACAGCGGGACAAACCTTCCTCCCAGCTTGTGATCAGTCACCACATCCTTCCAGGTAAACCACATTTCAAATGGGAACTCAAGGTGAGCAATCAGTTAGCACTTTCTGCAACTATTTTTCTCCCCAGTACAAGTGTGGTGATAATGGACCATTTCTGGTGCAACCTGAGCATCCAAAGAGAATTTTTGAGCCACGATGTGTTACTGGTGCGGGAGAAAGCCCTCCCAGTTAACCAGCACAGAGGAGACCCCACTCCGATTCAGCTGATGGACCACAAAGGGCTTCCTATAAAACTCGGTTAAATGAGATTTCTTCAGAAAAAGGCTATTTTCAGTGCCACTCTGATTATTTGCCCTCTGTTGTCTTCCATAAAGGATACTGTGAAGTTAATGATCCAGCCGTGGAATTTTAAATAGCTGCTTCATGACTAACAACATGTGCTCCGGATCAGCTCGAGCCTGTATTTACATATTTCCCATGATAAGTCAACATATGGTTCTTGTTTGTAATGTGGAGTTGCTCTCTTCATATTATTACCACTTTTTTTTTTTCCCCTTTTCACAATTACAGGGGAAAAACCTTTTCTTATAATTATTGTTAGAAAAGGCACTGTACAAATAAGAAGCTGTTAGGGTAACTAGAAGCCTGTTAATTGCTTTATTTTCATTCCCACTTGATCCTAAGCTGGTTTGTCAGGCAGGGGCTCGGGGCTGGGTTCATGAGTGCCGATGGATGCACAAGGTCAGCTCTCCCCCCATCACACCACGGGTCGGGGTTTCACAACCCTCCTTGACAGCTTGGCAATGGCACTCTTTGGGAGACTCGTACTAATGCTCTGAATTTCTTCCCTTTTGAATTCACAGTTTCAAGTACGTAGATAATTTGTACAATTGTTGGGTGGGTTTTTTGCCCTCTTCCCCCTCTATTTCCCTCCCCGCATCAAAGCATCAGTTAATGGCAGGATATAAACATCCTAACTGCTCTCACGGCATGGCTGGAATCACAGGAATTGGCATTTTCCAAACTCCTGTGTCATTTTCTCTGTGCTCTGCTCCCCCGACTCCCCTCTAATGATTCAAGTCCCGAGGCTTCAGCTATTTCCTTTGGGAGATTATTCCACATGGAAATGGGCTCTAACCATGAAGAATTTTTTCCTTCAACCCAGTCACAAAGATTATTTCCTTTATTTAATCTTATTACTCCCACTTGAACCAGGCTAAATAATTCCCATCCTCCCTGGGTATTTACACCCCTCTCATGCTTCCAGACAGATACCATATCCCACCCTTAGTCATCATTTTGCCAAGCTAAACATATGTAACTCTTTTAATCCTTCCTCATAAATCAGTCCAGCCCTTTCATCGTTTTTATTGCTCTTCTCTGAATCCCATCCAATTTGTTGACATTGTTCTGCTCTTTAGGTGCTGGGAGGGTGGATATTCCAGGTGAAATTTCACTGCTCACAAGTTACAAGGTTCATTAACACAACCTTCCTCTCCGAGTACCTGAGCGCATTTCGCAGGACAGAGGACTGATGCTGCAACCTCTGCTGACAGGAAGAAGGACCCACTGACACCACTCGGGCTAACAAACGTGTGAACCCGGGACGAAGACCCCGTAAACCTCAGTTATAGCCTGTTTGAGAAGGTTTGGTGCTTGGTTCCTCCCATGGAGGTCAGGTGTGTGATGTGACTGTCGCAGGGGGATCCTGCCGACGGGGCGGTGTTAGGGGATGGATTTTGCTCAGCAATATTCGATGCTGCAGAGAAGTCAGGCAAGAATTTGGACACCCCCCCTTTGCTTTGAAAACCCACCTAAACCCTACTGGGGGCAGCTCTGGGCAGTGCAAGCGTGGGCAGGATGGGCTCCATCCCATCCACCGGCAAGCCCTGCACATCTCACACGATGGTGCTGCCACGGAGCCAGCAAGTGCAAACCTGCAGCTGCGTTAGGGCTCACAGCTGTGAGCAGGGCATTGAGAAATAACCAGTATTCCCATAAAAACACGCTGTACGCTCAACACAGCAGAGCCAAGCCTGCACTCACCCCCCCGCGTACGGAGAGCCCAGGGGCCATCTGCCCAAATCAGGGAGTGACTGCAGCATTTCGGGGCCAAATTAAAGGAGTGACGAGCCCTGCATGGCTCGGTGCGAACCAGGGGAGATGCTGGGCTGCTCTGGATTCACACTGGTTTAACTGGCGTTTAGTAATTCTTCTGTTCAAAGCACAAGGCCACCTCTGCTCTGTGCTCAGCTCCCAGCGCATCCACCCGAAGGCGAACCCGGCCAACGTTCCTTTTACTGGGGATGTGCTGGAAGGGGACGGTGCCTCCGTGTGGAACCAGGCAACAGGGGAAAACCAGTTCACAGCTGGTGGCTCAGAGAGACTGGTTTTTTTGAACCATGCTGGGTTTGGCACCAAAACCTAATTTGCTGATTAAGCCTTTGCAAGGGGCTCGGGCAGCGGCGCATCATGGGGGAGCCCCATCCCTCTGACACACCATCAGGAGGGGAGATCCTGCCCCCTTTATGGTCCCGCTGCCTTTCGCCCCTCTGACGAGAACCCGCACCCAAGGGTTCAAGCTACAGAGTCCCAAGGCTTTCTGCTGTAAAGCGAGCCGCCTTCAATACACAGCTAATTCTCTTTGGTTCTCGACGATGCCACCATTCATAACAAATAGTCCACGATAATAAATACCTCGGTGAGATCAAAAGAACCTTAAACAGCCTTAATAAAAAAATAAAAAAGAAAATCAAGGAGGTGCAACTGGGTTCTGTTCCTCACCACTTTTCTTCTCTCCTCTTTGCGGAAGGTGACGGCTATGTAACTTTTACATTTCAAAGCTCCACGTCCCATTGTACGCAGAGCGGCAGGCGGAGTGCTTTGTGTTTCCCATAGTTTTGTCCAGCGGTTGTCCCACTAACCAGCCTCCTGCCAAGGGAAAGGGATTTTTCCCTTCACCTGCTGACAGCATTTTTGCTTTGAAAGCGAGAGTTGACTGCTTCTTAATTAGTGCTGTCAGGAGCTGGTCACTGAGGGCCGGGAGTCTGGTGGAGGAGCTGGGCCATTCACTCCCGGGGCGTCCTGGGGACGCGAATCCAGCCCAGCCTCAGCTGCTGCTGCGGCGGCTCCCGGGGACTCTCCTAATGGCCCGATTTATACCATGAAACACGTCTCAGAAGCCTTGCAAATAAACGCAGTGCACTTTATAAAAAGCACGGAGATTGATACGTTATAAAAGAGAGTTTCCTTTCAGACCCCAGGTATCCCGAGGTGCTTTACAAAATAATGTTAGGGGCCTGCCAGCTTGGATTTTGCCCTTGCGAAGCCACTTGCCAAAATACGGCTCAACCACACACAAAAAATCATAAAAAACTCTGAAGAATATGTATCACTTATTTGCAGAGGAACATGTGAAATTATTTCTATCACTGGTATTTGTATTTATTACAAAAGCACCTAAAAAGATGTGCTACACAAACCAGAGCAAATGATGGGACCATCAAATGACAGCAGTGTCACCTCCAGCCCCATGCTCCATCACCGTCCGGTTTCACCCATCAAGTACTCAATATACCTTTTATTAAGCAATTCCACCAGCCAGCACACCTTTCACAACCAGACAAGTGGATACACCTAAAATTCCTCCTTATTTGTTTTTCTTAAACAATATTTTATCTTGAATGTATTAGCAGCAAATAAAGATGGAGACTTTTTGACCAGACTACATTGCAGTCAGCATCTCTCCATCTCCCACAGTGCAAATTCCCGTCTGATTGCTGGGCTTACAAACATACATATTTTCCTTTGTGTGTTGGTTTGAATCCACACAAAATACAGGATAAATTTCCTTTGAAGAAAGTGGGAAAGCAGTATGGCAACAAGCCTGGGTAGGTATTGAGTTACTTTCTGTAATTCATATTTTCTCTAATGAGAGCCTTGCAAGAAAGATATTCCTCTGGTCGCTCTTCAGGTCCGACAGGTAGAACAACAAGAAGAGCAGACAGGTATATGTAGAGATGGCTTTGAACCAGCTCCCAGGATATGAGCACTCCTGAACTTTTAAGGTATTTAGATCCAAATCTGGATCTGTGCTTTGTGGTTGACCATTTATCCCATTCCCCCACCACATTATGTATATATTTTTTTATTTTCTTTCCGACAATGACCCAGATCAAAACAGGAGATGTTAACAGCTCTCGACTTCAAGGCAATTGTTGGCATCTCAGTTTTCTGACTTGCATTTGTAAAAATGAGAGGACTTACACAAATGTGCCTAGCATATGACTTGCAGCATTTTCATGAAAATATTACTTCATGTTGCAGATTAGCCCAGCTAAAAACAGTTAGAAAATAAAATAAAATGCAGGAATACAGTAGGAACACATGTAGTAGATGCAATAGCTTGTGTGATCCCTGTGCCAGAGCACTTTATCAAATCCTTGGGTTTTTTGTGCTCGGATCAGCACAGCAACTTCCTAGTGCTCGAGACATCCTCCAGGGTGAGACTGGAGACGAGACAAGGATCCTGAACAAAAATGGCATTCTTGGACATTAGGTCGATACCTTTCTGGGAAAATCAGAATTTCAATGAATTTATCAAGAGTTTTTCTGGCCAGGAGGGAGGGTAATAAAGATACACAGTTCAGGCCAAAGCAGCTCCCCAAATGCAGTCCAATAACTTGCAGATCACAGATGGGAACAATTCTTTGAATCTTTTAATGGCATTTCCAATTTATGACTCTACGCAGCGATTGCAGCTACTTTGGGCAGGTTCTGCCCGTGTCGCTACACCTGCCTGCGTTAGCGACGTCACGGCTTTCTGCTCCACGGCTGAACTAGCTTCCAAATATCCTGCCTTGAACATTTCTGTGAATTAAAACAATTAATTCCCATGAATTCATCGTGGATGCAACTTTGAAGTTTTCTTTTTGTGAGCACCAGGGTCATTAAGAGTCATTTGTTGCAGCAACTGTGGGAAAGGAGTCAGGATTCGGAGGGGCAAGGGCAGCCAAGGAGACAAGGTGTGATTTGTGAACCTGATAATCAGCTCGGAAGAAAGTGCCCCACGGGATTTGGTGGCATCACTTGTGATGTTTTCACAGCACGTGTTACAAGAGTGGACAATGGGATCCCTAAAATCTTTTAGGTCTTTTATCTCTACAATTACATTTTCAATAGGCCTTAAAAACACAAGGCCTTTCATTAATTTTCTCTCTCAATGAGAGAAGCACCCATGAAACTACAAGCTAAATTTGGCCCTTGAGCTAAATTTGGTGGCTTTCACAACCTGGAAAGCCCAGGCTGTGCTAACAGGGGGAAAAAAATTTCTTGGAAGAGAAACTTTTCCTTCTTTTGAAGTCAGAATGGATTTGCAAGGGTCTTATGTGATGAGGGGACAGTTTTAAGTAGAGGGGATATGTGTATAATTTTAACCATGTAAACAGTCCTTTGCAGCCTGGGAATCTTCAGAGTTTTCAAGGCTTTAAGAAGTTGGCACTGCATACTTGTTAAAATCAGTTTAACCACTTGCCAAGAGGTTTAAAGAAAGACGACACCTATTTTGCATGAATAGTAATATTACTCTGATGAATTTAGTTATACTAATGGGAGAGCTTAAAGAATATGCTCCTGCCCATGATGGATTTTTTAAGGCAAATAATAAGGTTCTGGAGGGTGTAACCTAAAATAGACATTTCATAAAAGATTCATCCTTGAACAAAAATGTCATGAAAGCATGAAATGAAAAATAGACGACAATCAGAATTCCTCTTGAAGTGCTTTGTAGTAATTATTTTAAAAAATCCTCACAAAAGACTCTTTTCAATTGCAGAATAGCAAGTGAGGTCTGCATGGTTCAAGGCCAAATAATTTCTGCAATGGAAAAAACAGCGTCAGTTCTTCAGTTCTGATGTAAGGTATTTTAAATGGGCACGAGCTTCAATTATTGCTTTCTTTTCCCCGGCTTCTGTGGGACATGAATTGCCCACAGATAAACCCCCTGCTCTGCAAAGCAATGACCAACATCATTTGCAGCTCTAATGCTCCTCATTCCACAGCGACAGCGAATATCACAGCCTTCGGATAAGGGTCAGGGGGCTTGTGGAACCACATATGGGACTGGAGACCCCTCTTTGCGAGTCCCCAACTGGTCCAGACATGCTGGTGGACAGAGCCCGCTCCTGGGTGACTTTGAGTAAACCAGGTTGGGAAGGTTGGGCTCTTTTCTCTCTCCTGCCTCCTTTGTGTCCTGCTTGCACCCCACAGACCCCACAAACAGCTCTTTGCTCTTCCAGCACATGGCTGGAGGGTGAGAGGTGGCCATGGAGCAGGGGAAGTGCTGCACTTCCAGCCCTTGTCCCCCTCCTTGCTGCAAGGAGGAGGCCATGAAAACAGCATCTCCCCAGGTCTGGAGAGGGGTGTCATGGAGACAAAAATGGGACCAGCACAGATGCTTAAAAGCCAAGCACAGATGTCCAGACACCAGGGTAGTGTCTAACACTTGCGATCAGATGAGCATCTAATAACAGCGCTACTAATACTATCTTTAGCTATCACCTTAAATTACTACCATGGTGGAAGCACACCACCACCATTGTGGTGACAGATCTACTCTAGATGAAGACATTTGCCTGTGAAGTAATTGCACTTTTAAGTCATTCAAATAGCAAGTATGGTCTAGAAAGCAACAGCAACTGGAGAATCAGCCAGGATTCACCCTGTATCAAAGCAATAGCGCTGATCCATTCCACCACAGGGCAGGTACACACCACGTTCCTACCACAGGCCTTAGTGGTGGCCCAAGTGGAAGGTGATGGGAGGGATACACATGAGAGAACCCTCAACTATCTCCAAAAGCCTAACTGCCAGCGGAGCCTACTGCGCTTCCCCTTGGAAACAGGCCCGTTCCTGCCTGTTTGGGGATTTTTGTAGCGATGCCCAAGCAGCACAAACGGGTGAGAACCAGCCAGTAGCCCGCTGGCACCTTGGCAAACGTTCACCGGTGCCTCGGCATGCAGGGTCCTGCTCGGCGGGGAACGACGGCGAAGGGCAGAGCGAGCCAGGCTTGGCTGCCGTCATCTCCCACCCATCCTTCCCCATCACCCGGGGCTATTTCACACTGTCTGAGCTCACCACGCTTTCATCTCTGTATTCTCTTTATTCATTTATTTCTCGTGTCTCGTGCAGGAAAAGGCATTTCCCCAGCTGCCAAAACCCAGCCTTGCTCCAGAGGGTGCTGGATGAGACCTTGGCACCGCGGGGAGCGAGCACAGCCCTCGGGTGCAGCCACGATTTCCCAGCTCCTCAGCAGGGAAGAGCCGCTTGCCCGTCCATGTCTCGTGCAGGAAAAGGCATTTCCCCAGCTGCCAAAGCCCAGCCTTGCTCCAGAGGGTGCTGGATGAGACCTTGGCACCACGGGGAGCGAGCACAGCCCTCGGGTGCAGCCACGATTTCCCAGCTCCTCAGCAGGGAAGAGCCGCTTGCCCGTCCATGGCACGACCCGTTCCCATCCCGGAGCGCGGCCGTGCCTCCACCGAGCACCGAGACGTGCCGGTCGCCGGCAAGTGGCCGTTCCCCTCTGTTTGGGGGGGTCACTCAGCAGTGCTGGATCGGTCCCCCGAGAGAAGAAGAGCGGGCAGGGCGAGACAAAGGGTTGACATTGCTTATTGTATGTACAAATGTTGGTGTTTTTTAATGTATGCAGCTGCACTCCGAGACCGGGCTGTGCCTGCCTCGCCCGGAGGAGCCGGACTTACTCCCCAGCATCCCTGAAACGCGGGTGACAGGGGCGTCATTCTTCACTCAAACAATAGCGGCTTGTTCACAGCTCGATACCAGGCTGGTAAAACTCTGAATTTTCAAGTGTGTTTGAGTTGGGGCTTAGCTAAACAAAACTCATTTTCTAAGGCAGGCCGAGGGATTCTCACAAGCTGTACGCCTCTACAGCCCCAGCTCAGTCCTGTTCCCCGCCATCCTTTCCCCCAGCATCCTTCCCCCTCTCTCTTCTTGTTTATGCTGTTCACCCCTTTGGCAATTCTAATTTTGCACTGAAAATCCTCCTGGTCCTTCTTAAACCCAGGGCTGACCCACATTTAAGACCTTGGTGTTTGAAGCAGAACCTATTCCCCACCAGAAGATTTTAATTTTAAGCTAACTGCTGCGCTTTGTTTCCAAATGCTTTATTTAAAATTGCTTCAATGTGTAGCTTTCTGAAAAAAATTATTTTCCCTTTTCTGAGGCTTTTCTGGCTTTGGATTTTTCCCCTCCTGATTTTCAGGACTTCTCTTTCTTCTTTCCCGAGGAAATACTACCCCCCGAACCAGATCTCCTGCAAACTGCCTCTGGACTTTCCCGCAGATGCGTAACCTCTCTGTGCCTCAGTTTACATAGGTGTAAACACCCAGGGAACATCATTTCCCTGCCTCAAAGAAGTATGGTGAAACTTAATTAAACTAACTAATGCCTACAAAGGGATCCCGTATCCTCAGGTGGACAATCTATATGGAAAACGTACTTCTAAGAGAGTGCTATAAGCGCTTCAAGATGAAACTATAACAACAGGAGATCACAGGGACTTGGCTGCGCTCCTCCTCCTCCTCCTCCTCCAGCACCACCACGGTCTGTGCATCTGTTTCCCCTGAGGGACTTGTTGGGAGCCTGTGGAGTGAGAGCACCGAGGGGAGCCCGCTCTCGCCCCCCGGGATGCTCTCTGGCAGGGGACGTGGGACCAAGCGATGGTGGCAGCACCTGCATACGAGAAGGTCTGTGCTTGGCTTTGGCGGAGCTCCTGGGCTGGTGCTGGAGGGCACCAACAGCTCGTGCAGCAGATGCCGGGTCTCCCCTTCCTCCAAAGCCCCTTCAAAGACCTTGGAAGTGAATGAAACGCAGCGCTCCTGCGATGTGACAGCGAGAGGAGCAGCGCTTAGGATCAAGGAGGAGCAAGAGCCAGGGAAAGCAGCAAGGTGCTCAGCCCGGACTTGAGGCAGTGAGGGGAGCTGTGAGACGGCGCAAGTCCTGGACTGCGGACTGTGCTGGAGGCTGGACCCCACAAAAAGGGGACCCAAAGAGCCGCAAGGTACGAGCCTTGCCTGGGGGCCGTGCCCACACCCCAGCGCACCAAGCACCCACGGGCAGCACGGGGGCACAGGGCAGAGGGTCTGCGCTGGCACCAGCACCTCGGTCTGCACCGAGCATCACGACGGGGGAGAGTCCGACGCAGAACGAGCTGGGCTGCGCACACACACGCCGGTGGGTTTGTACGGGTTCGCTCCTTCCCTTGCAATGGGTTTTTGGAGAAGCCTGCTGTGCCTCGCTCCACGGCACTCCCTGCTCTTGGGCACCGCTGCCCTCCTCCTCCTCCTGATGCACCAGGTAACTCTTCCCAGGGGAAGTTAACTATGTTAGTATGTATGAACACAACCCAAAAGCAAAAAAAAAGGTTCAACTTTCTGAGAGACAACAACGTACCTGCCACTCTTGCTTAGCAAACCTATGCTGCCTACGTGATAAACACGAGCCCATGACTCTTTGCAAGTCCAAGGCAATGCATATTTCATTGCAATGACATTCCAGCCACCTACGACAAAAATAATTAATGACTGCTTAATGGCCCCAATGGGGCTTTTTTTGAAGCATATGAATAGATTAATTCCCAGCGCAAAGGAAAAGCTATAGATCATTTTGAGCTGGAACAAATAGATATTATATTATTCACTGTTATGCATTTATCTAAGTCAGTAACTTCTGAATGTCCAAAATAACCTTAACAAGTGCTGTATTTTTCCCCTCAATGTTTCCAGAAACGCTGCTCTATATTCTTCAGGCAGAATATAGAACCAGAACACTGGTTTTAGTTTAAAATAGTTTCACAAGACGCCAGTGGAAAAGGAAGCTCAACCAACCCCAGGTGTCAGGAGCCACCCGCAGCCATCGCGACACAGCAGGTGTCAGCACCCACCGGTACCCGCAGCCACCCCGTTCCCGACAGCCGGACCCGAGACAAGAGCAGTTGGGAGGCCACGGGATGAAAAATGCTGTTGTACACGCAAAACACCATGTTTACACTTAGGTGGGAATAGTGCCTGTGCTGCATGTAGTATTGCATTCCTCTCCCAATTGATGTCATTGCCGAGAGAGGGGCTTTGCCACAGCAGCTAAAGTCCACGGGTGTGAGCGAATTTTTTGGTGCCATGAAGCCAGCAGTGGTGCATCCCACCTCCGACCAAAGCTCATCTCTCTGCCCCACGCGAGGCCAGGACGCCACTGAGGAGCACGTTCCAGTCGATTGCAGACCCTGAGCCATCTGCTCACCCACTCGCCCAGCTCCAGCGCTGCTGAGCTCGCCCGTGGGTCGGAGGGACTCGCTCCATGCTTGCTGGCAAGCACCATGCTGGGTGCCCGCAGGGCCACAGCCAACATGAGCGGCATTGGCACCAAGGAACCGCCCATTCCTCGCCAATTCAGTGCTGCCCGCAACTAGGATTGGAGATAAAACCCCAAACACTGCACAAACAGTTAGAGACTGACCAAAATGAGCGCAGGATTCGGCACAGCCCTGTGTCCAGGCACCCCTCGTGCTTTCCTCCCTCTCCAAGCCAAGTGCCCACCACGAACCAGTAAGGATGCCATGCAGCAAAGCCAGACAGTGCAAGCTGTTGAAGGAGGAGCAGCAGGACCACTGCCACATCTAAGTGCTTAGGAAGCCATTGCCATACAAAAAGGACTGCTTTGTAAAAAGCCTGAAGGAGTTCAATTTGTTCCCTGTTTTCAAAAACCTCAAGTTTTCCATGCTGGAGCGTTAATCTGCCACAGCACCCTCCATTCGACACTTCCCACTGTCCTCGAGTGACAGCTAAACCCATAGAGCCACTGGTCTCCCTTGCAGGAACATCAACAAGAGTTTTCCCACATCCCTTGGACACTGGTGTTTTCTATCTTAGTTTCTCAGTTCATCTCATGTGATTCAAGCAAGATCTGTGCCAGCCGCACAGAAGAATTTGGGAAATCTCTGCGCCTCTGTGCCAGGCGAGCACGTCCCTGGTGATGGGGGATAACAGGTAATTGGAAATACCTGAGGTGCACCAGTTATTGTTACGTGCTGCAGGTTTATTGCCGAGCCCTGCTCCAATATTTATGAAGTGGTTTGCATTCCTGCGCTAGACTGACACATTTTGAGAAGTCATAAACAAATCATCTTTTCAAGTGGAATTTAAAGCTGTTTTGCAGTGTTGTGTTCTCTAACAGCCCCATCACTTTTAAGGCAGAAACATTCAAAGTTCAAGTCCTGCAAGTGCATTTACTACTCCGTTACTACCGTTAGCAGGAGCGTTACTCAGCTGGAGAACAGGTCTAGATCCCATCTCACCACATCCATCCACCTTCTTCACAAGCTCGGGTTTTAAACTAGGCTGCATTTCTCCTGACTGGCTCTGTTTGGGACCTTACTTCCCTGAAGTACGAACACATTTTACATTTCACCCTACATTTGCAAAGTGAATTTGTGCATTTTCCCTGCTGATTCCTGGAGTATGTCATGGGAAAGACAGCCCGTGCACAAGCACCTGGGATGAGATCTCCGAGTGCTTCCTCACCTCTCCCTATCGATTTTCACGCTGCCTGCTCTTTCAGTGTGCATTTTCCTCAGTTTACTGCTCTGCCCCCAATTCCACTCTTGCCTTCAGTTCCTGCTGAGCAGGATGGAGACTTGGTGGTGCTTTGCTAATTTTCAGCCAGCTCCAAAGCTGGGCACAAGGAGCACACGTAGGGGTTCCAACACGAGTGAGCAATCTCAGCGCTTGGCTCCAAATAGAAGACGAGTCTCACCGGAAAGTCAAAGCTAGCAAGAAGCTCCTGAGAGGCATTTAGAAAGTAAAATACAAACTTCAAGCAGTCACTATGGGGATAAAATTTTCAAGTGACAGTTTAAAACTGTCAAACGTTAACATACTATATTATTTATTGCCTTCCATTGGCTACCTTCGGCACATCACCCATTACACTAATGGCCCTGCTGTTATTAACCATGGATTTCATGGTCATTTACTTGAGTTCAGCAAGTCACAGATGACTTTATTAGGCATGACTTTGATAATCACCATTTTAATTGCAAAAGCTGTCCTCTATGCCCACCCTGAACACAAGCAATTTTTAAGTTGAAGCAACATTTCCCTTTCTATCGGGCAGCTCAGTGTGCCGTCACACGGGGCACTTTGCCAGCAAAAGAAACTAAATAAAATAATTCAGGGTAAGAGCTTACCCGTTTCTGTGGTGCTTTGAGGTACAAGCCACATCTGATAAGGCAGAAGCGAGACCACAAGAACCACATTCTGCTCAAGGTTTTAATAAAAAGACTAACGGAGAAAGAAGGGGAGATGGGGCTCAGTCGACAGACTGGATCAGGCTCACGGCCACCAAGTCCAACAGCCAGTGAACAACAGAAAAAAAAAAAAGAAACCCAGGAAAAAAAAGCCTTTTACAAGCAATCATGTGGCAACTGGCTGTGCCTGCCGTGCAGAGGCAACGCAAGCAGGTTGCACCTAAACCGGAGGTGAGACCTATGCTAATCATGCACTTGGCCATCACTTCGGAGCTGGCCTGTTCCTCAAGCGCAAAAAAGCATCATCTTCCTCTGGGTTATTGTCATTAACTGCTCTTATCACTCAGCCTCTTGGGGTAAGAGGTTCCCTCCCCACTGCCAGCTCAGCTTTGCCAACACCAACCCTTACAGACACCCTCCAGCACTCTTCCCTCATACTTTCTCTGCACTGGAGGTAGCACAACTTGTTTTGGATATCAAAATTATGAAACCAAGAAAACCCACCCCCAAAACCAAAATTTAAACAAACAAACAAAACACCACCAAACAAACCAGAAAAAAATAGTTCTGAAAGTTCATATTTTTCCTACTACAGTGTGACCAAAGTGGAATATGATTTTTGTGAAACTTCAAATTTTGAAGTGTAAGAAAAAGTGGATAAATATCCCCCAAACTGGATTCCATGCCAAGCTAGGCTGTATGACCGGCACAGACAAATTCATTTCTGCATGAACTGCGTTAAAGCACATGCACATCCCCAGGGCATGCAAATGCGAGGTTACCACACTGCAGCTGACACAAGCCCCGATATAATCCTCAGTTCTCAAAAATAAAAAAAAATAAAAAATATCTCCCAACAACTAAAGCAGAGCCTTCCCAGGTCAACAGATCTTTCCACAGGCACAGGAAGTCTTCATGGATACACTACAGAACCGCAGCCTCAGATCTCCCCTTCCATCACAGATGTATCACTTCTGCATTTTATATAGACCCTTCCTGATAACTTTTATTGCACAGTTTAAAAACATAATATAGCATGTGATAAATAATTGTGTTAGCTCTGCCTACATGAATGGCTTTAACTTGCAGCTTATACTTAGTAATGAATGTCAGAGTATGTGTTAATAAAAAATTAAATCACCATAGCATGGTGCCAGGATACGTACTTTTGTAACCTAATGCTGTTAAGTTTTGATGTCATCTGAACTGTAATGTACAGTAGCAAGGAAGAGGCATTCCTATTCCCTTTGGATTGTACAGATGTTTTATGCTCCCAGAGAATATTCTAAAGAGACGTACGTTCTTAGAATGTATCTATTATAACATTATTAGCCACACTCCTAATTAATCCTTAGGAATTCCAAGCATTTTTCATTTAGTTCTTAGCAAAGGAAAGGGGGGAAAAAAAGAGGAGCCTTAACAACTATTTGCGTCGTAGAGTTCATAAATGAGCCCATCACCCTATACCAGAACTGCTATAATTTTATCGGAATGAAAACCATTCTCTTTGATCTCCTCCAGTTCTTAAATCCAGCAGTTGTGTATTCAAACATCAATGGAAATGTGGTTTCAAGCTTCCTCTTTCATTATCTTTCTCAAAGATAAAAAAGAGCAAAAGAAAAAAAAAGTTCTGAGCTTTAGAGATGAGGCAATATTTTTACAGTAATTTCTTTATCTGATTTCATCCTGTTTACAGAAGCTGCTGTTTGGAAGATTCCCCCCTCTCCCCCCATTTTTGAGATGGCTTTTCTTTAAATAAACGTATATTAAAAAATAGAACAGACAACAGAGTCAGCTTCCTGCTTGCTCTTTATTGTAAAGGAGATAAGGTTGCTAAATGCTACGCTATCTGACTTTGGTTCAGTGCGTGACCTACATGGATCAAGATGGAGATTTAATGATTAAACTTAACTCCTTTATCTTCAGCAAAGGGGGCTGGGGGGGAGGAAGGAGTACCCAAACAAACTACTTGTGTTCTGGCATGATAGAATTACGGTTCCACACAATAATTAACTATCTGACACATTCCTGCGAGGCTGCAGATGTCACTAATGGCTCCGAAATGCCCCCTCTCTGTTGTCATAACCCAGAGCTCTTCTCGGGAGCCAAAACAAGCACGCACTCTAAAGAGGATCACGGGTGGCAAAATGCATTTCGTCCCTTCTCAGCTGATTCACACAGACCACAGGTGTGTTTCATGCTTCATATACCACTGATAGAAAAATTTAGGAGCAAATTCAATTAAAACAGAACAGGTCCTTGATCTACCGAACATGCAAAACCATTTTAATCTCTTCTGTCCAAGGCCCTGGACTCCAACCTCCCTGCCAGCTTCTTTACAGCTCTCGAAAGGTATCTCGATCTCTCACACCCAGATAACACAGCCCATTTTGCTGACTGTTACTCATCCGGACTCTCTGAAGAAACGAGGAGAAGACACAGCCCTCTAGGTGGTTCCCAGGCTGCTCCCCCTGCTCCCTATCAAGCCCATTGCAAGGAGATCCTAAAAAATCTTGAATTAATCTGCTCCAATACAAACTTCAAAGGGGCTGGCACTTTAGTTTTGATGGGTAGTAAAAACTACACGTACTTAAGCATGCAACTCTCATCCAAGAAAAAAAAAAAGACTGACAATGCATCCCAAAACCAAGCAAACTCAAAGTCCAGCCTGGGTTCACCATGGGGCCTCCTGAGCTTTGAAAGCACACGGATCAAACTGTGGACACTGGCAGTAGGTTTTATTTTTGCACGAAAGCCACATGACATGCAGCAAGTTTAATGAAGTTTGTTCTTAGCATTATTTCAAACCTCCAGGGCTGCTGTCACCCACGTGGATCAAAACAGCAGGATTTATTTGCATCAACTCCCACTGGAAACAAAAAGCAGCAGCCATCAGCCCCAGCTCCTGCAGCATCCAGAAAAGCAACAAGCTCCCTGCGCCTCCAAAACCAAAAAGCTGAGGGTTACCTCAAGAGCAGAACTCACTCTCCAGCTTGGAGCACCAAAGTTCATTAAAGAAAAGAACAACGTTAGGCTCTTACCTTCCAAAAATCCCTGCGGAGCTGCAAGACCAGCTATTTCAGGTGCCAGAGGAGTTTCCCTGCCAGGAGTCCCAGGGCAGCCCCAGCAGCACTCCTTACCTGCCCAGCTGGGAGCATTTACCTTAATTAGCAAACCCACATGGAGCTGAGAGAAGCATTTCTGCCCCCTCCTCCCCCCAAAGTGTTGGCACAAAAACCTGGCTGCCCCTACTCAGAAGGGGTTGAGCAGTATTAAGAGGTTCATAGGAAACTGGTTTTGCCCTGCCACCTCCTCTGGGCTGGAGTGGGGTGGGAAGAGCGGTTGTCCTCGTGCTGTGCTGCCAGGTGGCTCTTCCATTCTCTGATAAGCAGCTTTGATGAAGACTGAGGTCCATTTTATCACTTCCCAGAGCACTTTTCTCCCATCTTTAATAGCCTTCCTACTTTCCCCACCTCCCTTTGACCACATATAACATCCCAAAAGCATGACTGGGAAACCTAATGCCAGCTTAATCCTATAGACCATTCCTGGCCAACAGTGCTGGAAGGAAGCAGCCTGCAAAGGCCCCTTGTCAGGGGAGAGGAATTTCATCCTGGAATGCCACGGATGCCGCCGCAGCCAGAAACCGAGCTGCTTCCAGAAGATGCTCTTCAGTAGGAGGGCTGATGCTGCAGCAGTGGCTCTCAGGCAGCTCCTCGGTTACGTTATGTTGGCCTCTGCATCGCCTGGTATGAGGTCACTGTCGTGTTAGCACTGGAAAGTTTGTAGCTTTAGATTCCTACAGACAACCACAACAGCTTGACATTTCAGTGCTAAGGAGTCAATTAGCCAGTGATGGGAAACCAGACTTTGGTATAAAAAATGAAAAAGAGGGGACAACACTCACTGATTCACCCTGTTGCTCCCACATCTTTGTAAGGAGGTGTGGGAAGAAAAGCGGATTTAGGGGAATGGCCTGGATGGAGAGGTGCTGTAATGAGCTAAAGCTGTCTTGGACTGAGGGGTGGGAAGTTAAAAGGATGCCCAAGTCAACCTTCAGGAACAAGCTTCAGAGTCATATGGAGCAGTGAACACGAACTACCCTGGTATTCGGGGACATCTGGTCTTGAGGCTGATTCAGTTTCTAAACTTCGTTATACGGCTTCTTAAAAAGTGAGGCATGAGGCGTTTGGCAGGGGAGAGCCAGAACATGGTAGATTTTTCCAGCCTTCTGGAAAGAAAATCAGAAGTACTTCCATGCTACCTCATGAACCATGTTGCTTGTCACTCTGATAGATTGGGGACGTTGCGTGAAATAAAATAGAAAACAATTAAATGGCACGTGACTCCGGCAGGGGTAGGTTTACTTTGCAGGATTTGCATCAACATTTTCTTTGGCTTCGATCCAGGCGGCTCAGCACCCCTTTGAGTCACTTAAACAAACCCAACTTTGAAAGCAAAACTCTGTCAGAACTTCTGAGTCTCACCCAGCTCCACGTTCACACCAGGGGAATGGTAAATCGCACACGAGGTGGTCGCAAGGGCCACAAATCTTCTCTGAAGGTCTCTGCTCTTTTCACACACATGAAAACATTCGTAGCAGCCTTCATGTGGGTTTTAAGCTTTGTGATGAAGATTCGACACAGCCCCATGCAATCCAACGCCAAGCTTTCTGGACAGGCTTGTAACGGAGCAATAAAGCTCAGCTCCACCTTCAATTCTTTGCTAAGTTTAAAGGAGGTGCTCTGACTGGGGGGTTCGATCAGCAAAGAAGGTTTTGGGGGGATCTAACGGTGGGTCCAGATGTGCCCCCTTCTCCCTGATGCTGAGCAGTCGATGGATGATCTAGGGCTCGACTTCAGACTCACCAGTGACAGAAGTTTTGGTGCACGGATAATAACCAACCTGGTGCATATTAAAAAACAGCTATAGCTTTGCTCCAGCAGATAGTTGTGATTTGTCTACTTTATGGCAAGGTTTGCAAGTGTAGAGCAAACTTTTTTGTTCTACAAAGTTCGGAGCAAGCTGTTGGCTCACACTAATAATATTTGGGGCCTTGCGATTATTATATTTTGAGCTTTTTTGCAATTAAGCTTGGCCCTAAAAGTCTTTCTGTTTTGATGAGGTTATTTTCATATGGTGCAAGTTGAAAGGGGTCTGAGACAGCTACGCATATGTATTATAATCATATTTGAGCCATTTTTGTTCTTCATCTGTTTAATGTCATCTGCGCTGCCAAAGTAGCTAAGCTCCTTCAGGCGAAACTGCGTAATGGGAACTGGCTTTCCTGATTTACTGTCTCTGCATGCGGCGATGGGAGGGAGGCACTGCTGGATCGGCCTCAGCTCCCCTGTCCTTATTACTCAATTACCGTTACTTTTACAACTGAACGTTAACCTTATGATAACCATTAACCGTTGTCAGTCGTTGCGTGCAGACACCAGTCTCTGTAGCTGTTTAGAGGGAACTAAATTGGAATTTGGTTCCGAATTACCATCCAGATTTGGAGTTGCCCATCACTTTGGAAGATCTATGAGGTCACAAGCAAGAAGGTTTAAAATGGTGAGTGGGGCAAGGAAGAGTTTGCATGGAGGCAGGTCCTTCCTCACTGCTGGACTCAGACCCTTTCTGGGCACATGGAGGCAGACACTCCTCTCGAAGCGCTGCTGCTCCAGCCTCGAGTTTTCCAGCCTGGATCCCTTTCACACATATGTGATCAAGCTGTGAACGTGGAGTCAGCTCCAGCCTCCTGGAAAAGATGCATGGAGGGGTGTGTGGAGGAGTCGTTTGCATCATGTGTTCTGCTTTAGACTTCTTCACTTGTCAATTAATAAACAAATGTAAAAATCTGCCTCCAGAAGTGCCTACGCCCCAAAGTCACAAGTGATGGACAAGAGGCTGGAGTTACGGGATGTTGGTATCTTGAGACAGACAGGTCTCTCCTTGCTGTCCTGCTTCACGAAGCCATCCAGAAACTTGATTCATCCTGAAGCTGCCTGGGGGAAAAACGTTCAGGAGTGGGAGAGGGGAAGGTTTAATTTTGCCCCTGACTTGTGCAGAAGAGCTGCCTTTGCCCCTGCCCGCACCGCGAGCTCCTTTCTCATCACCTCTGCATCGCCCTGCGCCTCCTCTGTGGCCAAGGGAGCACTGACAATAACGCTTCACTTTTCTCACGCTGCAAAAACACGTCACAAATACATTTCTCAGGTCTTTCTCATTTTCCTTCATGTTCCCTGAGTACATACAAACATTTAATGACCCAGAACTGTAATTGAAGCAATTACTTTAACACAGAGGCAAACGCAGGTTCTAGCACCCTCCCAGAGAGGCTTTTAGTGCATTTGCTTAATGCTTTTAATTACAGTTGTTAATATGACAGATTGATAAGATGTTTGACAGCTTCTGTTTAGGTTGGGATGTTCTGGTACTCAGCAAATGCTCCGGAGAGTCTTGGAAGAAGCAGCCTGCACAGGAAGCAGTGTTACTGAGTCAAAACCTTATCCCAGGGCATTGTATCAAATTAAAATGATTTTTTTCTTCTCTTTTCAATAGGGAGTTTTTCCTCCTTCACCTCCCAGCGTGAATGGGGATGTATGAGCAACGAAAGGCAATGGGAAAGGAAATGCAGAGAAACCACACTACCATTTACTGGGGCTTTAGCAAAATATTATCATTCTTAATGTTTGTCAGCATGTGGCAATTTTCTTTGAACCAGGGATAGTTTAAATTCCTTCTTGCTTTGAAGACTTAATTTTCTCCCATAAAGATTATGGAGACTGTCTTGGACAATTTTAGGACTTAGGCACACTATTTGCTGAGCTCAGGCACGTTTTGCACCACGTATATTTTATTTGCCACCTGCCAGCTAGTGTCCACATTTTCCCAAAGACTAGGGGTCACGGACAAACCCCGAGCAGAGCCATCTGCCATGGCCCACACCCCGCGTTGGACGTGCCCGGCCCCAGCTCCCGGCACACTGGCGGACTCAGCTCAGCACCACTTGTTAAATACCATTTCCAGGCGCTGTGCAAGCCCCAGCCTTGCACCCCGTGCCACCAGTGAGTAACTTGGGGGAGGGCCATGTGCCCGACACGTGCCTGTGTGACAAGGTGTCTGCTTTGCTGGTGATGCAGAACCCCTCCGAGCTCGGTGTCGGGGTCGGTAGGCAAAGCGGGGTGTGAACCTAAAGAAATGTCTCTGTTCCTCCAAATACCGCTGGGCTCAGGCTTCGCCCACTCTCCGGTTTGGCCAGGGCAGAATGGACAATAAACATGTGGAGGTGACATGAGAAATGGCTGTGCCCCAGCCCCGGGGACCGCTACTAAGTAGAAGATGGGGATGAGGCGTGAAGAAAGCACGTCAGTGTGAAATACACAGCTCTTCGGTTGGGAGGGGAACATGCTGAAAAGGACTAATAGATGAAACCCAAGGCAGACAAATTCAAAATAAAGCTTGTAGACATAGCAGCCATTGTGGAGTATTTGTAAAGTATTTCTGAATGACTGTTGTGCCTGTGTTTGTGTCTGCAGACGGTCAAGTAGAAAGAGATTGTTGTCTTTGCTTGCACACATTCCCTCGCCCTGAGTTAACTTCCTTGGGCAGAAGAGAGCCCAGAAATAAACTGTCATAACCACGGAGTTAAAGTGCCAAGGGGTGGTGAAGTGTCCAGCTCTAATGTCTTCAATCAGGACCGGTTTCCTTCTTTGAAGATATGCTTTTGCCAAGCACAAGTTGTACCTCAGTCAGACACCGGTTATTGGACTTGATACGGATGAAATCTAATGGCCCATGAAATAAAGGTCAGCAGAAAAAAAGATTATTCAATGGTTTCTTCTGGCTTCGAGTATATGAATCTGCAAAAGGTTGGCAACTCGTACCCACTGTCATGGTGTTTTTCATGGTATACTTTGATAACGGGATTAGGAAGTACCAATATTAGTTCAAAAAAGCTGCTGAAAAGTCTCTGACATTTGGTCATTACCAGCCTTCAGTGACTATTGATCGGTGTCTGCGCTGGAGCCAGTAATCCAGCGTGGGGAGGGATCCAGGGCAGCTGCAGATACGCTGGAGATCGATACGGATGCTGCCGAAGGGATGCGGCTTGGCACTGCTCTCTCCAGCGCCCATGATGGGAGCCTAACGCTTGCTGTGGGTATTTTAATCAGCCAGTCCTGGGATTTTTTGTTTTTTGTTTTTTTAGCAGATTATTCTGCCAAGCAGTTTGGCAGATTCTCATTTCTCAAAAGAGAGGAATCACCATTTCGCTTCTCCTGAAGCATTTGCTATCGGAAGCGACCGCCCTGCAAGGAGCAGCGTTCCTGAAGCATGAATATTTCATGGGACTGGTTTTGGGGGAGATTACTTATGGTTGAGTTTTCATGGCCAATAACTAGATTTTTGTGACTATCAGCACTTCTTTGGTAATTTAAAATTTACTTGAAAAGAAAAAGAAGCAAACCAAGGCTGTATGGGTACAACCAAGGTCTTATGCTCTTACAAATACCACGATAAAAGTATATTGGTTCATAAGAATACTTTGAAATATTTAAGAGAGCATCAGCAGGAAATATATACACATGTATATGTATAAAACTAGCATTTCGTGAAGTGTGTGGGAAGGAGAACATTTGGGAGTCAGCACATTTCTTACCAACTATATTAAGTGCACCCAAGGGTGAATTTTTTATTTATTTGGATTTTTCTTTAGCACTACCCCCTGCTGTGCTTTCGCTTTTTGGACATGAAAAATAACAACAAGCTTTGCAAACATACAAGTCACAAAAACGCTGTCAACCCTGCTTGGGCGGCTGCTGCCCCACCAGCCCCTTCCTCCGGATGTGACTGGGGAAAGGCTGGACCCAAAGAGCTGAGATTTCCCCTCAAAACAGTCAGACCTGCCCAGACCTGATGTTTGGGACGGTTGGAGGCTTTTTCTGCTGTCCCACTGTGCCTGCCCCATGGTCTACCCCCAGTGAGAATTTTTTTATGTCTGAATCTTCAAGGCGAGAGTTCATATTTAATGGGAAGCATCTTCTTTGTGTGAAACATCCCTGGGCTTGAGTGGTGCAGAAAGCTTTGACAAAATATTTGAACTATGTTTAGTTCCTTGGATATATCAGTCTTGCCAGAAATATAACTATTTTGATAAGGCTCTTATTTGGGCAAATTTCTCAGTCCCGTCTTTTCTCCCCAGACAGAATAATTAATAAACCAGAAATACAGAAGACAACACTGGCATTCTGATCGAGCTCCCTTGCTGTGGGAGGGCAGCTTCTCTCAGTCTCTCCTATTAGGATTACTCTACTTCCAGAAATCATCAAATGGTCTTTATTTTTTTTTTTCAGGAACTTGAATCAGATCTGGCCTGAAAGTGCAAACAAGGAATCGGTCACAAAACAAGGGGGAAAATATCTGCAGGTTTAGTCTGAGGGTAGGACAGTCAAATTGCAGTTTTCTGCCTTTCTGGGCGGCGTGTCGGTGGTGCCAGCGGAGCTACTCCTGGTGGCCAAGGATGAGAAGTGTCACAAAAGCAGCCGGTCTGGCTTCTCCTGCCTTGCCTCGGCAACAAGCCAAGATCCAGCTACTATTTTTTTTCCCCTCTATGTCTCACTTCCAAGGTGTTTTGCCTTCACATTAACTAGTCAATGACCTGGCCCGATCTTGGCCAGGTTTGTCTCCCCTCCTTGCATCGTGTTTGGGATGGGAGCCCCTGCCTGAGCATCGTGGTGTCCACTGAGAGCTTGGAGAAGTGACCCTGAGATCTTCCTGACCCTTTCCTGCATTTGCTCATTTCCTTCTCAGCTCTCCTTCTATTGCTTTTCAAATTAAGGTGCACAGGAAACCAGAGCAGTTTCTGATCTCTCCTCCACCTAAAAAATTAGAACATCAAAACCAGTTTTACCAGCAATAAACGAAGCTACTTTGAAAAGTGAGGCAAAGGGATCTATCTGGAGTCAGTAAGACATTGTTAGGATCTCTTTGATCGGGAGCCTTAAATGAAAATTATCAAATGGCGCTTTAAAACATACACCCTTTTGTTTGATTAGCCTGCTGCAGATAACCTTTATTAAACCTGATCTAAAATTACAGCCATGCACTGGTGGTTCTTTGATGCCTTGGCTGTTTCATTTCCTGTTTATACTATGATACACGTTGCACTAGGAGATAAAGCACTTCTGAAGGATATTAAGACATGAAAGTCCCTTGGCTATTTGCTGGCACTGTTTTGATGTTTTCTTGCTCTCTAGAAATTAGCATATCCTTTTCAAAGACTGCCTCTGATGAGAGTAATCCTTTGCCATGATGTATTTGCTAAAAGTCATAAATGATAGTATATTGTGTAAAGAAATGACACATAAAAGGGACGATGCTAGATTATTGATAATGAGGCAACTTGTGCAACTCTGCTTTTGGCTTTTATAAAACACATTTTTGACACCATAAATACATTGAGCTTATATTAATGAGGATTTAATACTTCTGAGATTTTAGAAACTTGCTTAGAACAACTTTTCAAAAGAAGGTTTTTTTGGGAAGTTGAATGTTTTCACTAATTTTGATAAGATAGTCTGTTAAGCACGTTTTGCTGCCTTCATAATGAGGAATGATGGAAAGGTTTTTAGCATGGCTTTACCAGAATTAAACTGTGCTGGAATATTTATTTTATTAATTTGTATAGTGTCTATTGCCATGGAAACGAGGTGGCTTAATTATAGAAATTTGCAACAAAATGTTACCTTTCAGAAAAAAGAACTTTGACACACATAAAAGCAAAACATAAGGATCTGATATCTGAGGTGTAAATAAGTATTGCTTCATTGAAGCTTTGAAGTGACATTGATTTACATCACCAAAAGATCTGTCTCCTGTTGTCACTAACAAATGACCTGAGCATTTTCACAGAAGAGAAAGCCATGCCTGGATGACCTAGAAAATAAGGACCAGGGCGTTGGGATGACAGTGGGATGAGGAAGAGCAACAAGGGGTTGGAGATCTCAACCAGTCTCTTTTCAAAGGCACTTTTCCAGGACTTTTCAAAGTGCTTTGGACGACATGGTTTAAGCTAGACTATAAAATTCCTGTAACTGCATGAAAATCATCACAGTATTTACTGAGTTTTGTTTGCACAAACACTCTTTCATCACTCTCACTATCCAAACGAGTGGTAGCAGAAGAAGATCTGGACTCTGATGGAGGTGATATGGGTCAGGTATGGTGCCACTGATAAAGATTTACACTTTGCTTTACATAAAGTCCTTTCTGTAGACAGATGCAGGGAGCTGAATTTTGTATTTTTCGAACTGGGTGACCTGAGTTGCACACCTGAGGCTGTGTGTGACACACCCGAGGATGAGGATTTCGGTACCTAAATTAGTAAACAGAATTTGCAGCCACTCTGAATACCTGAACTCACCCTTCTGAAAATGCAGTCCCTTATCTATGCGCCTCTATGTGGAGCTGAGCCCTCACCTTAGATACCCCAGGCTGATAATCCTGCCCTCAGGAACCGAAGATCTCATCTGATATCCACTGAAATCAATGGAACAATTGACTGTGGGTGGCTGCTCCAAGGAGCCCTGGAGGGAATAAAGGTCACAGCCAGCCTTGCAAGGCAGAGCGATGGCTCTGCTCTCACCAGTACCTTTCCAGTAGGCACTAGCACAGACCATTTAGTGTTGTGACTGTGCTAATCAGTGCAGAGCACTGTTCTTCATCTCTGTGCATCTCGCTAGCTTGGGGCAGGAGCTGGGTTTTTATTAGTTCAGGTAGACTGCAGCGGGAGATGAGAGGAAGGGAGGAAGGAGCAATTGGAAAGGCAGAGACAAATTATAGCTCCAGTGATGAAAGCCACCTTGACTGCAGTGAGGCTAAGACATTGCCAAGATGATTTCCAGTTAAGCATGTATTAAGCAAATATCTCTCCATCCTTCCAGCTAGGCCTCCAGTGGAATTGCCTTCTCCTACAGTTTACTGGATTGAAAGTGCATAGAGTGACAAAATTACCTCTTTAACGGCTGCAAAAAAAAAAAAAAATCACAAACAGTTGACAATTCAAGAGAAAAAGACTTTTAAAAAATTGATAGTGTTTTTTCTGTATCCTTGTCAGAAAGTCTTTCAACTTCCCTCTTGGATAGTGAGGACGTGAAGAAGGTGCTGGGAAAAGGATTTCTGCATGGGCACCTGCTGTGATTACCGCAAGCAGTGACAGGGAGCAAAGGCATTTAGGATTAGCCCCTAAGAAACGGTGATTATCAAGACCTCATTCTGCAGGACCTTTGCTCATTGGCCTACCTGCCTCTGGGTAACAGGATTTGCACAACTCCAGCCAGCTGCTTGGAGCATAGGTCCCAGTCTAGTGCTTTACCATATGCCATACAGTATTCATGGCAATGAGCATGACTCGTAAGATCAGCTCACGCCTATACAAGGTTTTCTGCAAATTTGGCTTGATTTAATGAAAAGTAATACATGCAAGGCTCATGCTGAACTCTTATTCTAACCAAAATAAAAAGGGGTGAAGAAAGGCAATGAGCAGAAATCATGCAACGTCCTCAAAGCCGAAGAACTTGGTCTCTCCTGGATGTCCTTGAGAGACTCCTGCCATTGTCCTCTGAACCGTCCACAGGTCTCCATGGGTCCAAGCCAGAGGAACCAGGCGCTGCTCTGGAATCCATCCCTGCCCATCCGAAAGGCAGCTGTGAGCGAGGCCGGACACTCCCTGCAATAACGGCTCCTTCCAAGTGCCTCTGGCCCCGCCAGCACGCCAGAGGCGGCCAAGTGCTCTCTCCTGCCAGGATGTCACAAGACTGGTGAGTCACGGGACGATCACAAAGTGTTGTTCTTTTAATGGAGCTTAATAACAGCCAGTGTCAAGGTAAAAGCACCTGTAAATGAGACGGTACATAACTTTACAGCCTTGCAATAACACTGCCGGGCAACTCAAGCTCGCAGGTCTCTGCACTTGCTTCATCCCTGTTCGGTCTTGTCCTTTGCAGCGGCTTTGGGGCTGATGTGTCATTGCCACAAGGATGGGTCGTTTGTAGGAAAGTACTGCCCCGACTCTGATATCCAAGCAGATAACACGCTCCCTCCTCTCCTTGAAGTGCAAGCTGTGAGCCTGGTGTGTGACAGCAAACGCCAGCGAGGAAGCTCATCTTTTCTGCCTGTCATCATCGGCGAAACTGCTGGGACCCCAACTGCTGTGGGGCGATGTGTCCACAGGCTCCGTCCCGCATCGCAGTGACCCGTCTGACATTCATACTCCAAAGGGAGATGAGCTTTGTGCTGGACCACAGCTGAACCGAGACTGCTCAGCCCTGGTGGCCGGGCAGGAAGGAGAGCTCGGTGCCCCCCAGCACACCGTGTTTAGAGGGGTGAGGAAGAGGATGCAGCTTGTGCTGCAGTCACCGATGGTCCCCTCCTGGCCTACCAGTGGTTAAGCTGCATGGTGACTTCAAAATGTCCCATCCCACTTTCCACCTGTGGCCTCAGAGACGGTGGGCTTTCCTGGGTCTCCAGCACTTCTGTATCTACTCTCCCAGGCTGCTGCTTTCACTCCAGACCCCGTGCGGGGTGTCCCCTGCCCAGCTGCACTTCTACATACCATAACTCCTCCTTCTTTCCATCAGCAAATCCCTCTGTCCTCCCCATCCTACTGCTTTACAACTTTGGGGAAATTCCCCTTCTCTTTTCTGACATACAAGTGCTGCTACTTTCACCTGGACCCTGCCAGCCAGGCAGGAGGTCCATAAACAGCAACAAAACCTCACCAAATAATACTGTCTCCAAAACTGCCCGTTCAAGCTCCTGGGGGAGGACATCTGCTCACCTGCAGATTTTCCTGCCCATTTGTTGAACCTGAGGGTGTCCCTCACTCCTCCCTGGCATGCTCAAGGCTGCATCCCAGGCATCTGGACACTGTCCACAAGATTTGGTCCAAAGGTCGACCTTTCCCTTTGGAGTTCCTCCAAACACACACCCAACGTGCACCCTCTGCCTTTGTTTGTCTCCCGAGCATTGTCACCGTTCGATAATGATCTCAGAGGTGCTAAGCTGATAATCATCTACCTCAGCTACTCTGCACACTTTGTCAGGCACGTTGGTAATGAAAACATAAAGTGTAAAGATATCCCCTTCCAAGGTAATGGAAAACCTGAGTGGAGATTGACGTTAGAAACAAGATCGGCAGATGGAGAAGCCAAGTAAAAAGGAGGAACATCTGGTTCCGTTTTTCTTTGTGAAATTATCTCACACTGACCAAGCAGTACCTTCTCTGAAGTACATAAACGTTGAAGACACACACACATGGTTGTTATCAAATGGTATTGTGCAAAATTAAATTGGCTACTTTATGGTGAAATGGAGAAGGAAAGCAGGCATTTCAAACACATGCGTGTCTCTCAGCGAGGTCTGGAAGCGATCACGATGCAAGGATGGCTACTTTAAAATATCTACAAATAGTTAGGGCCATTCTGTGAGATGAATAAGCTGGGGCTGAATTTAATAAAGTTATCAAGGCCATAATAATACAGGGGCCAGTGCCTGAAACTAATAAGCAGTTTGGTGAGCATGAGATAGTTCATGTGTGCAAAGCATTCCTCCGGTGCTGACTTGCAAAGGTAAAACACCATGCCAAATTCCTCTAACTTCACCAAGATGTGCTGAACGTCCGCCCTTTGGCCAGGCACAGCCAGCTGGACTGGAGGGGACGTTCAGCACATTTTTGTTGAAGGGGTAGTCACAAGCTTGGCATGTCCTTCACTGAATATAGGCGGTAGGTCCCCTACAGCAGGCACGTGTTTGTCCTCAGCACGTGTGCTCTCCATGCCAGTCGGTAGCACGTTTGTGGTTTAAGAAGAGAATCAAAAAAATCTTTACCAGAAACAATCTGTTATGTCAAATTTTTATCTAATGTTTTTCATCAGTAACCTCGGAGCAGGTTCCTCGGGGTCCAGCCTCGCCATCCGTCCCCAGCCAGAGCCATGAGACCTCGCTGGTCCCTGGAGCTGGGCAGGACACGGGGACGCTGCGCCGGCGGCTGAACGCGGGTGTGGAGGAATGTTCTCCTTTGTGTTCTCCAAAAACGAAATTTTCCATTTGTGGAAAATTCCACATCTCTGATTTTTTATTATTTTTTCTAATTCAGAGGAATATTTTAGATATGAGAAATTTTCTCTGGACTGGAAATTCCCGTTACCGCACATGTTGAAAAGAAAGTGTTCAGTTTTTCCAGAATACCGGTGGCAGAGCAGGAAAGAGGGCTTGGTTTTCCTGAATTCCACTCCAGAGCTCTGTTCTTCGAGCCACACAGCTTCTGCAAGACTTTTGTTTGGATAAACCTG
>KZ506139.1:146853-159943 GCA_002844005.1 Limosa lapponica baueri | reverse complement strand
GGGAATGCAATTCTCATTCCTTTGAAAATTCTCGTTCTGCCGGTTGGGAGTTTTGTTCAGCATTTCCCTTCCCAGTTGGGGCTGAACTTTCTCAAGATGTTGACTGTGCAGAAAGAAGAAAAAAAGAAGAGCAGATTTCACCTAGCTTGGATTTACCCGGGGAGTGATTTTCTTCCAGACATCCTAATCTGAAACCACTTCTTCCCGCTCCCCCCATAGTAGTTTACAATCTCTGACGTAGGCAGGGATGGACCGTGAATCTGTTAGCACCAATGGGGCTGGCCAAGCACTCGGGGGAGAGGGGGATTGGCATTTTGGCTCACAATATTAAGAATCAAGTTTATTACAGCCAGGGCTTTGCCTCAGCGCTGTGCTGGGCATCGCACTCTGCCCTGAAAATCATAGCATTTATGTAAAAGCCAGTTAGGCAGAATTTACTCATATATCAACAGTTTTGCCAAGGTAGAGGAGTCTAGCTGAGCTTCTGGACATCTGCTGGAGCTGGTTTTGTTGGAATGAACTTTAAAGCTCTCCACTACAGCTCCCTGCAAAGGTAGGAGAGGTGGCTGCAGACGTGTCCTTCGAAGGGAACAATTACTGAGAAGACTTTCAAATTGCCTTGGGAAACACAACTCTGAGCCCCAAGTTTCAATGGAAATGCAGTAAAGAAAACCTCAAAAAGCAAACTACAAACTCCTCTCCCAGATTTCCTTTTCCTTTCATGGCGCAAATTAGAGAATACAAACTTAGTGGAATTGCAAGCATCTAAGAATAGCTTTGATTTTCCTAAACATTTACAATTCTGTTTTATGTACATCGTCAGAAAAAGAGCAAGGAAATACAAAATGTAAATCTTTAAATGAACCTGAATACCAAGGAGACTTTACATATCTGCTTGTAACAAATGGGATGTTGCAGCTAAATCTCAAACAGGGGAATCAGAGAGTTTCAATAGCCGTGGATGCATGGAGCGTAATCAGACATGGGATGTCTGGTGTAGGGTCCTTCCCTCCCCTCCCTTCCAGGTTAAGGAAAACTATTGTGACTTGCTATAGATTTTGCCGCCTGCTGCTTGGTTTGGTTTCATGGCTCAGAGCCAGAATCCGATCTCCATTTCAGAGAACAGCAGCAACAACCTGCTCACCTGGATGCCAAAACCCTCCCTGGCAATGGAGCCGAGGGGTCGCCCTCGCCGCTCCGGGATGCGCAATGGGGAGTGTCCCCATTAAGCCAGTATCATGCAAGCTCTAACGAACCCAGAAGCTGGGGATCTGAAAACACCTCCAGACATGGAAGTTTTGCAGGAATTCTGGAGATATATTGTTCTTGGTTGTACTGGAATGCTGAGAGAAAGGTTGAATTTGGGAGAAGATATTAGCCCTTTCCTCGGCAGGACAGCCCTGATAGAGCAGAAAGCATTAAGAAAGCAATTTAAAGAACATAACGCTCAGGAAGCACCTAATTTTAATACCAGCTGGGTGTTAAATTAATTGCGTGAAAGCCGAATGTGGCACGAGATGGAAAAGTCAGGCTTTAAAGTGTGTGTGCTTTTCTGAGAGCGGTTTTGTTTCTTGGTTGAAAGCAAGGAGTGTATCGCATGGAAAGCATCAGGTGATCAGCAGAATGATATCATGATGGATTAGCCCAGTGCACGCCTGCCTGGAAGTGCTCGGAGGTCAGGAGCAGGTTATAACTCTCTCCAGCACTGAGTTATGAGCGTGTGTTACCGTCGGTCTGCGAGGAGAGGTTGCTGTGGGGAGAGGGAAGGAGCTGCCTACAGATGGGCAGGACGATGACTCACTTGTCTCAGCAGACTGAGGAAACACGTATTAGTGAAATCTTGGATACCGCAGAGGCTGATAAGTGTTACCACTCCCATCTTCTCACTAGGTAAACTGAGGTCAGAGATGCTTTTTTGACTTGCCCAAGGTCATGCATTAAATTAGTGGTAGAGCCAGAAACAAGACCTAAAAGACCCTGCTTCCTTTCATTGCCACAGTGTTTTCAATTGCAGATGCAGAAATGTTGCAGGCCTGTTGTTCAAAAAGAAGCCATTACCCATCTGCAGGACTTGTATCAACCTCGGGAGAGATCAAATAGCCCCGTGGTGAAAAGGCATCCAAGAACAGCTGCCTGCCTGCTAACTGCTTTTTAGGCTGTGATTTCTTCAGTAGCATCATTCCCAGTTCCCTCTGAACACCCTTAATTTAGATTGATGGAGCCATTCTGCAAAGCAAGAAACTTTCACTTACAGATATGCAACTTTTATACTTGTTCAAAACAGCCAGAAATGTTATTTATACCAAATTTACAGCTCAAAGCTGACAGCTGCTAAAGCCCCTCCCTGCCTGCTCCTCACATCTTTCTTTTTCCTTTCTTTTTTTTTTTTTTTCTGGTCAGGATCTTGTTTTGGAAACACCCCAGATTGTAATAGTTTTACTTGTACCGTATTACTTGGCTTTGTTCATCTGCTGATGAAGTGCCAGCCCTGAAGTACTGCCAGATGAGAGTAGGCATCTTGTAGCACTGAAGGGAACTTTCCTGAGATTATTTATTAGTCGAGTCACCGTGCGAGTGTTCTGAACAAACAGCAGGTCCCTGCCCAAACGAGCTTGCAGTGGGAAGGTGCACAGAAGGTCTGATGTGTGGCACCCATCAAAACCCAGGGAGGAGGCTGCAACCTCAGCTGGACCTGCTCTGGCCACGGCTCTGGGCAAGCAGCAAAGTTTCAGGGGTACCCATCCACTTCTTCAGTCCCCATGGCTGGTGTCTGGGGTGCTTCGGGTTCTCAAGCAAGTCCATCCATCACGTGGAGCAGCAACGCAGCCCGGGAACGAGGAAAATCCATCCACCATCTACCCAGCACTTCATCCTGCTCCAGACAACGCTTGCCTCCTGGCTGATTTGAAGTCCAAACTAGGGTTAGCTCGATTCTCAGGCCCAGATTCACTACAAAGATCTGAGTCTTGATGAGTCTTGATGAACGTTTTAACTAACTTGGCCCAAATTCCAAGTTCATAACAGAACACAAATCCAAGCACTTTCATGTGGTCTGAGGTTTTGTACAGAAAGGTTCATTTGGCTCGCGAGTTTGCTTTGGGTTTGGCTGTGTCTCCTGGGTCACTCCAGCCCGCGAGGGACGATGTGGGCTGGCCAAGCCCTGCCGCCACTGTCACAGCTGGGGAGAGACCAGCTTTTGTCGCTGCTAATTGTAGAGAAGTAAGAAAATAGTGGGGTACTGGTACAATTAAGTCCTTGCAGGCTGCACGGCAATCTGCTACAAGTCCTTCCAGAAATGCAATCTTGTGATCACCTTCTACAAACAGAACCCACTTCTGCAACAACAGAATTTAAACAGGCAGATCACCTGGCATGCTTTTCTCAGTTTCTAGTAATTTTAACAGTTTAACTTGCATCTCAGCAAGATTGTGATCTACTGATTTATTACTTAAAAAATCTGACTGCCAGTGCTCTCTCTAATTACTTTCCCTTGGACAGATTTCCAGGTGTAGGTGCACTATCGTAGC
The DNA here is from genome assembly GCA_002844005.1 of Limosa lapponica baueri. Classification (NCBI taxonomy): domain Eukaryota; kingdom Metazoa; phylum Chordata; class Aves; order Charadriiformes; family Scolopacidae; genus Limosa; species Limosa lapponica. Next base: position 156,416 of record KZ506139.1, on the reverse strand, counting down.
AAAGAAAAAGGAATTTTTTTCCTGGGTAAATGTGATGGCCAGCAAGTGAAAGTGAGCTCCTGGCAAGGGAAGTCCTTCGGGTACTTGTGCATGTCACCGTAGCGGCATGCCAGCTTGCTGACCAGTAATTAGCCTGGTTGAAGTCCGGCTCGGCAGATCAGACTACAAAGACATGCATTTTTGAGGGACTTCTTTCTTGCAGAATATATAAGAAGCCTTCCTAGGAGTGACTGCTTAAGCCCCTCCTGTGATCTCACACAGTAGACCTAAAAAGTAGATTAAGAAAAGTAATAAGCTAAAGGAAAAAAACACAGTGCTTTGCTCATTTATTTTATATATTAAGGGGAACACTGACCTTTGAGATCTCTTTTTTCCCTAGTATTCATGGTGATGAATAGAATGTATTCTGACTTTAAATGAAACAGAGTGCTTTGAAAAGACAGAAAATTAGCAACATATGGGCCAAAGGACCCAAAGAGATGAGAAAAAAGGAGGGGGAAGAAAATGACTGAAAGAAAGTTTCAGATGTCGCTGTGATCCTGCAGCAGAATATTTTAATGTTACTGTTATTAGAGGAGGTCAGGCCCCCTTCGGACATCCCCCTCGCATCACACGTGACGGGGCCTTTCTGTGTGCGACGCAAAGCAGAAATTGCCCGTCCTTCCCTGCGAATGCTCCTCGCCCAACTGGACCAGTGGCTGCCACAGAGGAAAAGGACAGCAGGATTTTACAAATAAGGTTATTTTTCTCTTCCCTGTCCCCTCACTGCTGGGAACCAGAGATGCTCCATCACGTAAGGCACAGTCTTCCCTGCCAGGCTCCGCAGCAGCCCTGCAATCCTTTGGTCCCTGGTGCTTACCCTCAGGCTCGCCTCTGCTCTGCCCCGGGGAGGACACCACCTTTTGTGCTGCCCCTGGGTGTCCCTGGACATCTGCACTCTGCAGAACCGCCACCAGCTCGCCACAACCTTCCCCAACCAGATCACACCCCAAAAGTGCAGCACCGGTCCTGCCAGCTGGCCCCCAGCATTGTTCCCGGGCCCCTTTCCCAGCCAAGCACCTCCCCGTGTGCTTCACCCTCCCCACCTCGCGCCAGAGACAGGGCTCTCCTTGGACTCACCATTGCCCTGACACAACCATGTTCCTATTTTTATGAAACAAAATCAATAACAACAAAAAAATTCACATTGCCGTTTATATTCCTACCATAACTTTTCCTCAACCTGTTTTTTGGCGGGGAATTTCCTTGTTTTTCTCTAAAGTATATCAGAAAAGTTCCATTTCTAAAGGAGAAGGGGGTGCACTCGGTAACGGGTGGGTGGTTAAAAATAAGTTATGCCACAGATGAACACTAATTACCTGAGCCTTTTTGATGGCTGAGAATCTTCATCAAATCAGGAATTAACTAACGCAGGAGTCAAAGTATCAAACTGTTCACAGCTGAATTTGTGTAATCATTTAAATGTCTTATTAATTGATTCAATATTGTTAATTAAATTCCCAAATACTCCTATTTTAATTAAGGCCTGATGCAAGCCAACCAGAGCAAGGAAAAGAAGCCCAGCTTCACCCTTAACTCTCTCGCAGCATTTCTGTTTAGAGGGGCCACGTGCTGCTATGAGATATCTCCAACGGAGCAGTAATTAGAGCAGACGGAGCCGACCTGGCTGTGGCTGTCAGTTCTGCAGCGACACTGGGAAGTGCCACAGTTACACGTTATGCAGAGAGCTCTGAGAGACAAAGTGTTGGTTTTTTCCCAAGCGAAACCAAATCTGGGTAAAATTAAAGTTCTATCCTGCCAGTCTATTTAGTCCAGATCCAAGTGCGCTTATTTTTTCCATTCTGTCTCAGTCATTTTAGCTCATTCGTCTCTCAGCTGAAAAAAGGAAGGTAAAAAAAAAGTCCTCTGCTGCTGCAGAAGCATGAAAACTCTTCTGTGCTCCCCACAATACCCCTAAGTCTGTGTATCCTCTGCACGCCCTCTAATATATATTACATGACCATACTTAGGTATTTGCACAGATCTGCTATCACTTTGCTTTTTCCCCCTCATATTTTGGAGACTCTAGTTAAAAATTACTTTGGGGCTTTGCTTCTCCTCTTGGCCATTGAGAGGCTTTGCTTCTGCACAGGATGCACAAATATTTCTCAAAAAGCTTTTTTTGCAAATGCTTCCTTCCAGACCAGCACGTGCTTAAATCAGCAAGTCTTAAAAGCAATGAAGTAAATAGGAAGCTCGTAACTGAAATACTCGATCCTCCAGCTCTTGCAGTAATAGTCTAAACTGCTTTGGCATTAGCCATGGCCCGGTGTGAGGAGGGACAGAGAGAAATTAAGCCGCTATCGGCTCTGGCTTCTCTGCAAGGTCTGGCTGCGAAGGTGCCACTTTGTGTGAGGTTGTTAATGGCTGGTGGATTATGGAAATCCTTTAGCGACCGGGCTCTCTGGGCAGCCCCATGTCTTGGGCATTTGTCAAAGAGGAAGTCAAAGTCCCAGGATGGGGTTTGAAATGATGGATGCCAGGGCCAGTCAAACACAAACTCCGCCAGACTTTGATCAGACATGTCAGGATTTGAACATCGCTGGCTCTTGCAGAGCTAAAACTTGTTTCTCAGTGTCTCACCCGGTCAAAACTACAGCCAGATCCACCTGCCTCCTGGTGTGTGGAAAGAAAGCCCACCTCAACTTGTTATCCAGGCTCTCCCAGATGTCCATGCTTGGGATAAAAGAGTGAAGGAAACAGCACCCAGAGGTCACATTTTGCCCTCAGACCAGTATGGCTTGGTGCTCCTGATTCCAGCTGGTCTCAGCAGGGAGGACACCTGCAGCCTGAGGAGCATAAACCTGACCACAAACCAGCATCCTGAGCCCTTTGCTGTCCTCTGCCCCTGTCTCAGCAGCAGTAACCTGCAACCCTCTCCCAGGCTGCCGGTGGACAACTCGTTTGCAGGCAGTTAACGAGCTGGTCCCCAACCCTTCCCACAGTCCAGCTCACATAACCTCACACAGCAGATCTGGAGGTGATGGCCATGGTTTCCCTCTCAGGCTCAGATACATAACCACAGCGCTGTTATTTTCACTCCACCAGTTTCTCTTCTGCCTCTTAGGTCTTGCCTTGTGGGCCAGAAGGGCTTGGGGAGAGCCCAAGGGTGCCCTCCTCTGGCTGAGGCTCCCGTGCGATAAATATCCACTGCAAATAGTCATCCTCATCTTCATCTCCACACCAGGCAGTACCAGGAACAACAGACACAAACCCCAGCTGGTTTGGGATGTGGTTATGCATCATGTCCGAGATGGGCTGGCCCCACAGCAGCCTCTTCCCACCCGTGCCGCTGGCTGCTTTCCTGGCTCCCCCCGGCTGCTCCGCTCCACGCTGTGCAGCACATGGAGCATGTAGCCCTAAGAGCAAAGTCCTCAGGTAATGATTTTTAGGGTTAGATAAACTCTGCCCTTTGCTTCCCCGGCAGGCATCGAGAGGAGCCCCACCGCCGGGAGCGGGGCCGACGGGCAACGTGCACCAGCAGCATCTGCCGGCCGTGGATTTGAAGTGACAATCATGAGTTTGTGGGTTTTTTTCCCAAACGGATCTTTCAAAATGCACTCTTGTGGTTCCTTCCACCGATTTTGCTGGAAGAGATAAGACTGGTGTTTGGCGAGCGGCCAGCCCAACTGTTGACAGAGCCGTACAGTTCAGCTCCGAGCTGCAGGACTCTTCCTCCAGAATAAAGGGTCTTTTTCAGTTTATAGACACAAATACATGAATAAAGGCATATTTCATGCGTGATGTCTAAGTGTATCAATCAGATAACTGGAACTGGTGTGCGTGTGGAGAAATTTCTGACGTAATAGAACTTGTACAAAGAAGAAAGGCGCTTTCATTAATCTGGTGCTTGGAATGTCACTTGTACACCAACAAGTGATTCAGTAAGAACTTGGAAAAACAAATGAAGCCATCATTTTCAAATATGCAGGAGCCTCCCAAATTACAAAGGCGAGTGAGCGTAGAGGATTCACAGATAGAAAAAGACTCCCAGATCCCAGAAAGGTCTGGAGAAATAACTGGGAAATGCAGAGCAGGTATGCATAAACTATGTTGATGCATCTGACAGAAAATAAAATCAGTTCCCACTGTTGGCTCTGGTTTTGGGCAAAGGAGTAAGTCACTGCAAAAAATAAGATCCCGATGATCAGAGTTTGCAACAATCCTCATGCAAATTGTCTTTTGCAGTGAGTACAGAAGGGACTAACTCCTGCCAAGGTTAAGAACCTCCTACATTCAAATCCCGTGTCCTGTTGAGATTTCCAGCTCATCTGTAATATGAAGATGGACTCTTCCATCCTGCCCTGTAGCCCCGAGAACATGCAATAATCAAAAGGCATTGGGGCAAACTCACACAAACATGGTGGATTCACACTGCAAAATCCAGTTCTGGCTGTAGGTTTAAATGCCCCGAAGTCTGGTAAGTTTGGATTTACTAAAAAGAACTACATTAAAATTAAATGAAAGATTTTATTTGACATAAAGAAAGGAAATTGAATTTAAGCAGAAATTCCATCATCAAAAATTCCTGCACCATGTCTCAGTGTTTTGGCACCTACAGAACGGTAAACACAGTTCTGTACTCTTTGGACATCTCCACTGTATCTTAAGTGCCTTTTGTGTAGGCACAAGATGATGGGTTAATAATATTATTTCATCTTTAACTGAGAAACGTTTTTTTTTGTCTTTGAAAATGAAAGACAGACTCTAAAGATTACTTTCATGTCAATTTTTCTTATTTATCACAGGTATTTATAAGGTGTCTATCACACGGGTATCCAAGTGCCAGGGTTTTTTCTCGTAGTAAGCTCTTTGATTTTTTTAAAAAAGGTAATTTCATACCGAGAAAATGAAGTTTTCATTTTAAAAAGTATTAAAAGGATTGTTATAAAAAAGGAGAAAACATCTCTCCAGGGATAATATGAAAACTGTATCTGCTTTACAGCTGTTATGGCCCATTCCAGCAGTTCACCATCAAATGTGGTCTTGCACCATTGATGGACCATGGCATATTTGCTAGAGCCCACAGAGATCTTGGCTCTCTTCCTCGTTTTCAGCTCCTAAACTATAAAAAAAGACAGCTTAAAAATACACATTATTCTTTCCTAATGCAGCGTTTCCACTCCAGCAGCTGCTGTCCTTGACAGGGGGAAGTCTGTGGGTCCTGCTGGGGCAGGCGGTCTGTACAGCTGCAAAAAAGCAAGGAAGGGGTGAGAAAATCAGCGATTTATATCTAAGGAGATAACTGGGATTAATGGAAGATTCCCCAAGGACAGGCTTCTGTCCACACTGAAGGACGCTGTTGTCCCATTGTTGGAGTCTGGTGGTACCATCAGATTGTGCTGGTGACCGTGCCAGCCTTCAGTTAAGTGTTCCATGGAAACGTGACATTTTCACGCAAACTGCAGAAGAAACTTTTGAGTTCCTTGTCTGTCTCGCAGGGCAGGTTCAGAAAAAGTGGCTCCAGCCACCAAAACCATCCTTGATGCTCTTAGCGCTGGACCGCGCTTGCAATGAAATATGCAGGAGCAGCATGGGATGCAAGTGAGCAGCATGGGATGCAGTTAAGCATCAAGATGAAAGAGCGCAGTTAGTAAAGGGTTAATTTCCCAAACACCAGCATAAAAGATAATAGCAGGGTGTTAATGACAGTGCTATGATAGCAACTGATAACAGTGACGCTAGCGATCAAAAAGATGTGCCGGCGCTTTGGGGTGAATAAACTGATTTTTGTGGCTGCATCTCACGTGTTGGTAACGTTTCGGTGACTTTTATGCCATTGAGAGGGGAGCTGAGGAAAGTGGAGTTTGCATCTTTATTGCAGGCTTTTGGCAGGGAAGTTGGGGGGTCCCAGTCTGGCAGTGGCCGGATCCGGAGCTCACTGACACCAGCCGCCGGTGGCCGCGGGCAGGGGTCGGGTGGCGACGGAACGTCAGCTTTGGGGCCATCCAACCTCACCTCTGCCTCCATCTCTGGTTTTGATCAACTCCGCCGTAAAGAACGTTGTTTCCAGCAAGATCTTCGTACACAAAGATTTAGCTCCAACCCCGTATGGTATTTATAAAACATCTTAAAGTATGCAATCCTGGAGGCAGGCTCTCCACCAGCGATGCGGTGACAGACCTCCGACGGCCGGGAGTCGTGGTGCTGCCGTCACCTGGGTCATCTCCATTCAGGAGGGGACGTTTTCTGGCTGCCCTTGGGGGTTTGCTGAGGGTGTGAGTGTGAAGACACAGACACAACCTGGTGCCCGAGGACCGTCCCGGCGTCCTGCACCGAGACGGATGTTATCCCGGTCCTGCCATTCCGTCTGCTTCTGCAGAGCAGGCCAGCGCCACCAAAAAGGGACTCTGCCCACTTCAAAGGGAAATGCTAGCAATTATGCCGAGCTAATTGTACCCCGATAAGAACACCAGCTTCATTATTCCATCCTGGTTCACATTTTCATATCTAAGTTCTGTTTGCTTAAAGTAAACACCCTCATATTATGCTTTCTTAAAAATACAAGATACTCACAATTTTATTTCCAGGGATACATGTTCATTAGAGATAAGGTGATTAAAAAAATCATTTTACACTGCTAATTGTAAGCAGAAAACAATAAGCTCCCCATGAAAAATGCACAAATAATGCGCCACGCAGGCCTCTAACTCTGGAAGTTCAATAATTGCTTTTTTGATAAAATGTTTTCAACTTCTTAATATTATTTTTATAGCTAGAAATCTAGCTTTCAGACAATGGGCTGGGAACTCTCATTCCCTGCATGTTTTAGACAAATAATGCACTCTCGATCGAAAGCAATGGGAGAATCGCTCCTGCCTTGTGGGTATTATATTTTTTAATCTACCAATAAGTTTGGTTTTTCTTTCATTTTTTAGTTTTACATAAAGTAATTCCAAACTGTAAGCCACGACTGACCTAACTACTTATTAAAAATGCTAATATGCTTTTGTGCTTTGATGTCTGGTGAACAATAAAAGGGAGAGAGTTACTCTGGGACACTGTAATCCTTTATTTGTCACTAAGTTATGACACCCAGCAGAGCTGTGTGACAGTCCAAATCAATCATCCCCCATGCACTGCAGGCCTTCGCTGCCTCCTGCAGAGTCTATGCAGTTTAATTAGCTTTTTTTCACACTAGCATAATGTACATCTGCAGCTTCAGCAAGAAAAAGAAATGGAGGATAGTTCACTGGGATACGGTGCCTTAAAAAAAAAGTTCATATAAAAAAAAAAAGTCTGAAAGAAGAAACATCACAATCCTTTGTAGTTTACTTCAGAGGAGTTTGCGGTAGAAATCTACAGGACTGGGTACTCTATATTGTTAAATGTAGATTTTTTTTTTAACCTAATAAAGGCCTTTTCAGCTAAAATCTCAGATGGCATTTAAAGCCTTGTTCTTTTCTAATGGTCTATATCTTTTATACCTTCTTCTTGCGGTTGATCATGCAGTAGCTCATTATCTGCTCCTCTTCCCCTCCCCACGGTGGGTTGGTACAATGGAGCCTTCAAACCCATATTTGCTGGTTAGGAATCGCTGCCCCCGTCCCCGGCTGAAGGAGGCAAAGCCTCGCACCAGCCCCGCGCCACGGCCGGAGCACATTTGAAGCGGTGGGTCGGTGGTAAATAAAATTAACCTCTACAGCTGGCCAAACACGAGCCCGCAGGAGCACGGGCTGAGAGGAGCGGACACGGGTTGAGCCCACATGGAAACCCCTCATCTGCCTTGCCAGAGACCCAGCCAAGGCATGGGACAGAAGGTCTTCAGATAAACTGGCTGGGTCATGCCAAGAAAATATTTCTGGCCTTATTAGGCTAGAGGTTGGATATATGCTATATTATATTATGCTAGTGGTTGGACGCGATGATATATCTGAGCAAATGAAAATGACTCGGGCGCTGTCTGGTTTCCAAAAGGGCCGTCTCCTTTCCCAGCCATTCAGCTGATGCGATAGAGCTTGTTAACTTGATGGTGCAAGCTAACGCCGTTTGGCTTTTATTTATCTTTTCTACCCTTTGTGTACCACGATGAAGTTTAAAGGCACGCGTGATCATTCCTTACGCTGCTCCTCTGAGCCTGACCACAAAGGAGTCACCTGCAGAACACAGCAGCTCCTTTATTCAAATGAGAGATTACGTTACCAGAGGCTTGTCACTCTTAATAACCTTCCAACAGAGAAATGCATCTCAGGAGATGACGGGTTGGGTTCAAACGGGAACATTCAGCAAGAGCAAGCACTTTCCACTCCCTGGTTTGGAGGAGATGCGCCGTGGTGGAAGCGCCTTACAAAGGCTGTGGCTGCAGATGGACGAGGTCACAGCGGTGGAGACCGTCGCCAAGGCTGGAAAGCTGTCAAAGACATTTATCAGCCCTTTGATTTTTAAGCAGAACTCCGCCTTCAAATAACTCAGCAATTTGTTTAAGATCTGCCAGGACTACTTACCTTCACCTCCATCACCTTTGCTCACAAAATGCCGATGGGATCCACCAACTCCAGGCACTAAAGAAGAGTGGCCAGACCTACTGTCAAAGCCCCTTTCAGAGCTGTACCTTAAATTGTCTTTTGAACAGCACCTCTCCCATCCGTCATTGCAAAAATACTTTATCCTCTTGTGGGAATTATACATATTTCCCAGTTCAAAGAGGTATAAAATATAAATGTACTTCTGTACAATTCAGCATTAATAAGAGTAAATAGTTAGTATATAGTGTCTTTTCATCTTCAGATTTCAAGTTGCTTAAGCATTTAGAGACTATAGTTGGCATTTCTTGCTGTGCTGCTTCTTGGTCTAATGCTATTATTGAAAATACTTTTATCCCAGGCCTCAGCTGGGGTAATTCCTTTGAAAAGTCTTATTCCACACTTATGCCAGCAATTCTTCACTGTTTTCCCCTTTTAAAACTGATAATTCATTAAGCCCATAATATGCAGTTTTAACATGCTTCCAGTTTCACGTTTAACGGAGAGTTCCAGTTTTGGGTCTGGTGGACATAAGCAGTGAATTTCTTGTCTAGAAATGAAACATTTTGAAATGATCAAAATAACCCAGTTGGAGAAAGCACAGGGCTGAGCTTCCCTCTCCGAAGACCGGAGAGCAGCTACACTCCACAGGAGAGACCCCGAGAGAGACCCCCTTCTAACACAGGAGAACTTTCCTGGGTGTTTCAATGCAGGCATCCTTTTCTCTCCCAAAGTACTCCAAAACTAGGAGGGCTAGACCTTCTAGCACTTGGAAAGCAGAGGAGCAACATCTCTCCTACCAGCTCTGCTCCCAGGAACACAGACTACGTTGGTGTCCTGAAGAACACAGCCAGGAAGTGAGGCGTAGACTCCTTCTGCCCTTTACCCACATACCAAATTACTTCCATGGACATTTCATCAGCCAACACCTTTCTCCTGGTCCATGTGCTCAAGCCACTGCATTCCCGGTTCCTCTTCCCGGGGAGAGCCTAAGGGGTTTTCTTTTCATTTCCACTCCCTTCCTTCCTGGCCAGTGGACACTCCTCATCCCAAAACAGGCTC
>KZ506139.1:125488-146118 GCA_002844005.1 Limosa lapponica baueri | reverse complement strand
TGCCGGCTGCGCGAGGGAGTGCCGGGCCGGGGGTAGGAGAGGTAGGAGGGGAAGTGGAGGCGCGATAACATCTCCAACCACCCCAGCAAGATTTGCTAGAATTCACCTGCCAGACCCCTTCGTCAGAGAGAAAAAGGTCAGTCCCATCCATCCGCGCGGTTGGGTGGGGGCCTCCAGCAAACCCCAGACCTGCTGTTCCAGTGAGGGTGCGTGAGAGGGATCCCACCCCGCTCCTGATTTTGTAGCTTCCAGTTTGCTGACACTGGAAAGGCATCAGAGAAGATAGGAGGATACTTATGCAAAGACTTCTATCAATGGGGAGGCCCATCTTCAAAGCTTTGATTTTACCAGGTGCTGGCATCCCTTCTGAGAGCTGTTCTTGCTTGGGGGGATTCCATCTCAAAGTCTTCACATCACAGGAAGGGGAGTCCTGCTTTGAAGAGTCTCACCAGCAATGGGCCAAACCTCCTATTTGCATTTCATTTTTGGCTGCGTGAAGCTTGCTCATTGGCACCAAACAAGCATTTTGCAATCTTTTTAAAGCAACAAGGTGCAGTGTTTGCTGACACAGCTCAACACCAGGACGTGTACATGTGCATCCAACTGAGAAAGTCACCAGCAGTTGAGGCAGGTGTGGGTGAATGAATTAGAGTTAGAACAAAGTAGTGGTGCATTTGGAATATGTCTATCAAGTTGCAACAAGCAAAAGTTAATGTTAAATTAAGGAATCTACTTCCAGCGTTTGCACTTGGCAGCTGGTTTGATTCCTGAAGTGAAACCACGAAGAGAATTTAAGGCTGAATTTATTTTAAGACTGCCTTGTTTGAGTTGCTTTGCTGATGGTCCTGGGAATCCATGTCGCAGTGGACTCGAGCAGAATTTCTGCTGGATGCTCAGCGCTGCCAGCAGGACCTGCCTGGTCGGGGAGCAGCATCTTGCAGTATTTCAGAAGTACAGAAGGTATTGCCAAAGGCCACTCAATCTTGTTTTTAACTTCTGCTTTGTCCAACTCAGAGTTTCTTTAATTTCTTAAAGGTTCTTAGAATATAGGGCAGTGCTGCCATAATCAAAGCTGCCAAGTCTCCTGGCTCAGACACTGTCTTTGACCTTTCAGTGGCTCGTTTTCCCTCTGTTAGTTACTTTTCAGTGGAATTGCAGAGCTTCACCCTCTAGTGTCTGAGGAGGAGTTTGGAAGGCATTTAAGAAATGAAGGTCATTAGACATTGCCTTTCCTGTTGCAAGCCCTTGCATGATGCACAGAGGATTATTATGCCATTGCCCTTTGGTGTAAACAAACCTTAGAGATGTTCTTTGCAACGCTCGTAACCAGAACAAAGCCCTTTGCGTTGTTAAATCTCAAACATAAGAGAGGCTCAAGGAAAGCCTATTTACCATGCATAACACAAGAAAGGTTCCTGAATAATCCAAGACAAAAGATCTACGCTGGGAACGTACAGAGGTGGGACTGCTGGTTTCCCTTTTATGAGGATCCCCAGGTTCCCCAGTTCTCCATTTGGCTGGTACAAGAACCTGGAGCTGCTGGTCCTCCCTGTTCTGCTCTCTGTCCATAGAGGACTTCAAGAGGATGCCACAAATTTTATGTCAAGTTCAGAAATACCTTGTGCAGCGGGTGATCTCTCAGTGCCTGGGGACAGGTGGATAGAAGAGGAGGTTCCCAGGGAGGCAGAGCTTTACCCTGAACCCTTAACAAACAAGGAAACGGCTTTGAACTGCATGTGACTTGGGTTCTGCTGCAGAACAGACTTTTTTGGTTGGGCTGAGCTTGAAGCCAAGGTCATGGTTCAGGTCACCATACCCGTTGAGGGGGCAAGAGCCAACTCAGGTTCCCATGGAGCAGCTCGGAGGCCAACGCCAGAACACGGATGTTGTGCCAGCAGGATTTTAGGAACTTCATAGCCCTGTTGGGCAGTCCAGTCCCGTGTCTGTCTCGCAGCCCCCTTTGTGGAGGAAGACATTGTAAGCAGTAAAGGGGTACAAAACAGAGCTCGTTTTTGCCCTGCTTCCCATTTTTCGACTATTCACTTTGAACCTCCAAGCGTGCTGCAGGGGACCGTGCGGAGCCCGCTCTTGCCCCGTGGCGGTAGGTTGGGACACAGCTGGCAGGTAGTGTGCGGGGCACGCTGCTTCCCCCGTCACACGCGTGGCCATCAAAGCCCCGCGCACAAAGGCCCGGCGCTCGGCTGTGGTTTTACCCGGCGGGGCTGAAAGGGCAGGTCTCCCGCTTCTTTGTTTAAATGCTGGCCCATTTGTTGACTTGGAGGCACCCACTTCTTAGTGGCGGCAGCAGCAGCGAAATCATATATCACTCTAATGAGCGTCCCTTCAATAACCATTGCCCTGATTTTTGATACCTGGAGAGAAGATGCACCAGCTAGGGAAGAATTTATCAAAAACACGCCACTGACTAGACATCAGAGGGAACCTCAAAGGGACAGTGAACTAGAACAAAGAACAAAAACATTTACAGAAGTGCTACGCTGAAAAAAAGGGAAAGGAAAAAACTGTACTAACAACAGTAACAAGGTCAGCTATAAAACCAGAATTAAAAGGCACTGCTGGGGAAAAGACGACGACTCAAAAAAGCACCAAGAACTAAGAACACAGCTTGCCAATCAGATCTATACAGATTCCCCTTGATATCTTCCCACTAACAGGCTTTCCTGCAGGACAAGTAAAAAGTTTAAGCGACTGGCTCTGGGAAGGTGGGCTAAAGCAGGAGAAGAGCATTCACAGCTTTTAACACAGATCTTCAGGTTTGGCATCAATGGGATCGCTCAAAGGCGCGGGGCCCTGGCGAGCGGAGCCGAGCCGCAGCCGGCAGCAGGAGCAGCCCTCCAGCAAGGCACCGCAGCAAACCCCATTTAGGCCTGTTTTGTCATTTTTTTTTAGGTATTAATAGAGGTCAGCACCTGGACAGACTCGCTGTGCCCTGGGCACATGCTACTTTTGCCACTCCTGTCACTTGCAGCTGGTGGGGAGGCACCGGTTTAAATCAGCACAAATAAAAGCCCAACCCCGAGCTTCACCAAAGTGGTGTTAAAATTAGGAAAGGTTGAAGTCTTCCCGTTTCCCACAGAAATAGGAGTTTTCTATTCCACCACAAAAGAAAAATTTATTTTTTGTGGAAAATTTCAAACAGTTTGTGGGAATATGAAATTTTTCAGCGTTGCACCAAAATACCACAGGGCTTTTCTACACAGAAAGGTCGTTGCATCACAGCCCTCTTTGCCTCCTGTGCACACTCCTTTGTTCCACCTTCTCGCATCCATCCAAAGGGAGAGCATTTTCCTCCCTCCCAGCCGTGGTGGTGACATCCCTGCGAGAGGGAAGCTCTGTTTCCCTATGGTTGCCAAAACCAGCTATGCCCCATATCAAAAACTAGTGGAAGAAAATCAGCTTGAGATCCTCATCTTGAGTTTTCCTGTTCCCTCATTGCTGTGGGAGGCAAAGGTGATTCACAGCAAATATTGATACCAAACTGTAAATATTCTGGGCACAGACAACAGAGAAACCTTCAGAGTCAAGGCAGCTTCACAGCTTGGACCTGTACTGCGGGCTTCTAATTTCTGCCTACAGAAACTTCAAGAAAACTGGGTGAACTTCCCCCAGAAGCAAGAGCTCTTCTATCTTTCAAGCCCTGATGTGACCCCATCACATCTCGGCAGCACGTCACACGTGGGGTGGAGCTGGGCTTAAACATAGGTGTGTAGCTGGAGGTTTTAGGTGCCCTGGGGCACCTTGGTGGCCTCCACACGCTCCATCAGAAGGCACAAGCCTCCTGTAGGCTGGTGTTGTACCCGCCAGCCTGCACAGATCTCCTGAGGAGTCCAAAGTGGCATGAGATGCCCACGCTCAGGTCACTGAACTGCTCCTGAGATCTCACTGGCGATACGCACTCTGCCTAAGCGAGGGAGCTGGTTACCCCCACTCATCGGTGGAGACAGACAGGTACCTCTGGAGGAGGGCGAGAGCAGGAGCCGTCCTCTGCTGCTCTGAGACGCTCTGAGAGGAGACCCTGTCTCACCAGGAGCATCACAGGGAGCTCTGCACGCCGAGACTGAGCATTAGGCAGCGTGAATACTCTAATCAAATGCCTCCCACCAATATCTCTCTAAACTCAGGACAATTTCTATGAGCTAATATCGCAGGGCTGGGTACTAATATTTCGTTTTTAAAGCAGGTCCTGCTTGCTTTTTTCCCGATCCCTTCCCTGCGAAGCTGTGCTTGTTAGCGAAAGTGAAGAGACTTTTGATTTCTAGAGCCAATGTTAGAATGAGCATTTCCCCATGAGAGCACCTGGTTCTTGTGTTTAATGAGTAAACACAAGGAAACAGAGGCTTGAAGAATGATTGTTCCCAACATCATTACTTCTGAACCCGACATTAAAGGGAAGTAAAAGACAACAGCACAGCAGTTCTTTGTTTTTCCACCACTCTTCCTAAAAAATATCTTTAATGAGACGCATTTGAAGTCTAACGTGGGGCCGTTCTCCTAGATTATAATTGATAAATCTTCCAAAGTGGTATGGGGAAAGGATTGTGTAATAATTACTTGTTTCTTTTGAGGAAATAAATAAAATATGAAAAATGTAATTACTAACCAGCAAAATGCAGCGAGCGGGTTTCCCGCCGCTCTGCCGACCAGAGTGTGCAGAGTCGGGATTTCAAAAGTCTCTCTCCGAGTGCAGCATGACACGCACTGATGTTGCTGCTGCTCGTGTTTGTTTTCCAAGTGCCAACTTTTCCAGTCGGAGTCACTGGTTCGTTTGAAGTCCTCGCACTTACTCCTGTGCCACAATTAATTTTTCCTTAAAAAGGAACAAATTGCTTTTCTTGTCGGGTGGGTGGTGCGGGAGTTGATTGCCTTCAGATCGGCAGGGAGGGCTGCTCCCGGCAGCCGGGGAGGAGGACGGGGCCAGCACGCCTGGGTTCCCCGGGCAGGTGGGGGTGATGGGGACCTGCCCCCCTGGCACGGTGGGAGGTGTGATATTCACTGTGCGTGTTCAGAGAACATATGGTTTTCCCTTGCTCCGCTCCCATGGGCAGTTATTCCCAAATTTTCCAACAAAACCATGCTGTGGTTTTGCATAATGCCATCTCCAGCACAGCTCGGCCAGGGCAGTGCCCCATGCCCGTTGGTGCTGTGGGTTTACAGCACTTTATCCTGCCCTGGGAGGAACCCCTCTTAGCCAGATGCACCCCAAAGTACACTACAGCAGCTGCCAGAAAACGGTTATCGGGTCCATCACATTTGTCCATCTCCAGGACGCAGCGGAGACCTGCTGCCCTCGGAGCTGGCAGGGTCACCACCTCCTCTCCTTTCTCTCCAGCGTAGCTCTCGCTCCGGCTGTTTTACAGAGAGGAAAAACTTATTGCAAAGGTGGCTGAAGACACCTGGACTGAGAAACTAGCCTTTTCTGATAGGACACAGAGCTTTTTCCCGAACTTTCAGCAACTGGTTCCACAGAGCAACCTTGTCCCTGGGCTGGGCTTTATCCGGTATCTACTGGGAGTGAACCTCTTCTCCCCAGTGTAACACGGGAAGTTCATGCTCCACCTCAGTCATTAATTGTTCAGAAATTCTCAGCCTAACCCACCAATAAAACTTTTTTAAGCCCCAAACTAGTTCAAGTACCAGGTTCCTGATTCTCAGATAAAGCTGTCAAATACATATTCAAATATATATATTCATGCCTTCTAGACCTTTTCCTTTTCTTGCCTTTTTTAACCATTGCTTTGAACAACAGCATGCAAATTTAATGGATTTAGAAGACTTCAAGCCAATTCTCCCCTTCCTAATTTTGTAAAATGTTATCATAAATGTTTTATGGTGTTTAAAAAAAATAAATCTTTCCTTAAAGTAACACTTTAAATTTTTCATGCACAATGAAGACCTTTATCTTATTCACAGCTGTCATTTTCTGTTTAGCATCACAACACAACACTAATAAAAAAAATGCAATTGGATTGCCTTAAGCAGTTTTGCCGATATTAATGTATGGTGCAGCTTTGTTCGTGTTATTCCTTTCTATAAGCGTCCTTAGATCTTTGCTCTCCGAGAATATCATTTGTTGGTTTTTAGAGAGGGCAGGTTACCTACAGACTGTGCCTTCCTTATGAAAAAAGAGTGACTTTTTGATTCAGATACTGCGTGGTAAAATTCTAGCAAAGACAATGATTAGCAAATTATAGTAGTTTTCTGAATTATAATCATTCAGTTTGGTTCTGGCCCAGCAAGCTCCAGCCTGATTAATACCTGCGAGCAATTTGCAGCAAAGGGGTATGAAATATTTCACTATCAAACCAAAGACAGCTGGCAGTGCCACCCCTGACACGCTGTTGGCAAAGCAGCATTTCTTGGTGGAGGTTCCTCCTCACCCATTGATCAAGAAGAGCGTTTGTCTACAAATTACGTTGAAACCCCCTGAAAACTCTTCCTCTCAACCTAAGCTGCAGAGGAATTAATCCCGGAGCGACCCGGACGTGGGGCAGGACATGCAGCCCCAGCACAGGGCGAGTCGAGCGCCTGGGAAGGGGCTCAGCGATGGCAAATCCCCCGGGACAGAGGCTGTTCCCTGCGGTGCTGAAGAGGAGAAATGGATCTGTTGGGTCTCCCCATTGAACAGATTTGCAGCTTTCCAGGCTCTGGGCTTGAAAGCGCATCCCTTTCAAGTTCCCAGGCAGCAGATTTTCTCTCCATCTTTTGCTTTTGAGAATTCTAGGAGCATCTTCCATTAAATACAAAGATGTTTAGCCTTTTAACCCTCTAAAGGCGATACCACAGACTCTAGTGATCTATTGTCAGTTAAATTCACCCTCTACACACTCTACTACAGCCTCTCTCTTGTATTTTCTTCCCTGCTGCGTGCACTTATCCCTGCATTGAAAATATGCTTTTAGACTAATACACGCTATTGGTTATTTTTAGGTATCAAAGACATTTTTCTCAAGATCTTTCTTCATTAATTCACTAATTCACTTTTTTGTCTTGATCCCATTTGCCCCATGTTCTTTATTGTCTCTTAACCCTGATGCTCAAAAGGTGTCAGTGCAGATTAACAGGGAGTCTGATAGCTTCTGGAGAGCAGCATTTCATGTTCTCCTGCATCCTTTTAATCACGTTTAAACTCTTGTGGCCTTCTGCTTAAGTTCAGTTTGAAAATAGCCAGCAATCCTCAAATGAAAGACCAAGTAAAACAAATCAGCATCCTTTTTTTTTCTGTTTTGACACACATTCCAAATACACAGCTATGCAATAGGAAGCAGAAAAGAAAAACATTTTAACAGGAAAATGTTGCCCCTTTTATTATTTCCATAAATAATTTCACTGGAGTTGGTCAATAAGAAGGAAAGGATCATAACGACACGGCACAGAAAACCTTTCTGCCTCTTCTGCACGGCAAAGTAAAGCACTGAGAGCTAGAGATAATGCTGCAGAAGATGTGCTGTAGACCTCATCCATGGACATCTCTGGAAATCCACAGTAATAGATCCCAAACCTCACACTCAAATGTTTCTCCGCTCTGGGGTTTTCAGTATTCAATCCTAGCAGTGCCTCTGAATTTGCAGCTTGAGTCCATCTCAAATCGCAACCCAGTCCTAAATAATACATTATTGTAAAAACTGTAACTCTATCCCCTGTAGACTGCCTGCCCCAGTAATAGCTTCTTATTCCCAATTGCTTTTCCCATGCCAGAATGAGCAAAGGCTGAGCTGGCAGTTAAAGCAAGGGATTGTGAGCTGGGGGTTTGGGGTCTAATCCCAGCTCAGCTCCTCATATATTTTGAGAAAACAGTTTACTTTTCTGAACTGAAAAATAAGGTGGCACTTCTTTATGCTGAGACTTAGTTCACGAAAGTTTGCAAATGGCCTTGAAGTCCCTAACTGAAAAGTACTGTAAAAGGTCAGAGTATAATTATAAAATAGCTAATAACCTCTCCTTATTTTCTATTGCTGGGCCTAGCTTATGAAAAGAAATCAGTCTAAAACCTTGGGAATCTCAGAAGACTCATGAGAAACCTGACCGGCACAAGCCTTTCCTGTAGGGATGTCCCAGTGATTGACTTGGATGGGAGCAGCCCTGAAACTGTTATTTCCTTTGGGAGTTTCAGGCTGTTTCTCAAGTCAGAGAGACTAAAGAGGCTGAAACTGATGCAAAGTCGCTTTGCCTTCAGGAAGCGGCAGAGCTTTATGGCCCAGGGAAGAGAGGACAAACGCAAAGGGTACTTCTGCCATCATTTCATGGTTTGAGTGATGCCTCGGCCTTCAGACACCTGCAGGGATGGTGATGGACCCGACCACAGAGCCCAGAACAGCTCGGCAGGAGGCACTCGGGTAAGCCCAGGGTCCCTGTCTGTGCAGGCAGCACACAGAGCTGCCAAGGCCACAGCGGTGCTGTGGGGACAACGTGTTCTCGGAAAGCACCAGTAGCTTTCTGGAGATGTGGAGACCAGAAGGCTTACCTGCTGCTGGAGCCTGAAGGTGAGCGCTTTAGGAAGAGCACGCTGACGTGGGGCGAGTGAAGCAAAGGATTGCTGCAGCCCTGTCATCCTCCACCGAGCCGTCCTTCTCGAGTGCCCGCATTATGTTTTCTGTTGGTATCCAAAAAACAGAAGAAAAAGTCAGTTTATGCTAAGCAGAAAATCCTTGTCACCCCACCTCTGCCAATCACCGGATAAAAGGAGTCATTATTTTAAGACCCCTGCAGATGTCTGTCTGTCTTTTGTAATGAACTCATGAGCAACAGCGATCGTCGTGGCACTGTTAATTGGAGCACCCACCGTGCCGCCTTCTGAAAGGCGGTTGTTTGTGTCACACAAGTGTTTCTTCTTCCAGCAGGTTTGGTTTACAGACAGACACGCACGTCTGCACATATTTGGATCCAGGTGGCTCCAGAAAGCCAGGCCAGGCTCCTCTGGGAGATTTCTCAGCGCAATGGCTTCCAGAAACCTGCTCTGCGTCTCCTCCCGGGGCTCCGGGGAGGAGGCTGGGGTTGACAGCGTGTCCCATTAGCTTTATGGAAACCAGTGCTACTGGCCACCCAGGCACTTTAGCTTCTGACTAGCTTCCACCTGCAGCAATAAGCTCAATCAGGTAATTAATACCAGCCTTTACTACCTGCATTACTAGAACTGCTATGGAGAAGACGGTTTTGTTATTTTTTAAAGAGCTTTCATGTGGTTACTGGGGCTTATGAAAAAAAATAAATCCTCACCCCCCCTGATAGCCGTCTGTACAACTTGCTTTGTATTTTCCTCCTCCCCCTACCCCCTTCCATGACTTTCGGGCTTTCAAGTCATGTAATGTTTCGACATGGCACTGGGAGAACAGGGAAAGAACAGAATCATCACACAGACGTTTGAAAACCCAACAAAACACTCCGGCAGCAGGGCTGGGTTAGTTAGCAGCTTTGTTTGGTTTGATTTCATCTTGAAATTCATTTACCAGAGAAAACTCAGCTTCAAGATGCCGCATCTGGTTTTCCAGTGAGGATGTTCCAGCATTACGTTTTTTAATTATTATTTTTTTCCAAGGAGCAAGGGAAAGAAAAAAGCCCAAACCTGTGGTTCTTCAGAGGGAGCTCAACACGGCATCTGACCCAAGTTACGTGCCCAGTCAGTGGCTGAGCCTGAATTACAAACAGCAACACGTTTGTCCACCCCGCTCCCATCCCCACTTTGCCTCTTCTTCCTTCGGTCCCAACGGCTGTGCCACCCCATGCTCTGCTTGGACTGCAACAAGGCCAGAATCCAACTGTTTCATTTCTATTTAAGCCACTTGGTCCAGTGTTTCCCATCAGCCCCCTTGAGGCCCCCAGCTGTGTCTGTTTAATAGATAACCGATAGCTCAGGGGCTTGCGTGACCTTCAAGGAGCTAAGCTGGACTCAAGATCGCCTACACAGAAGATCAGGCCTGGACCGGCACCCTGGAACTTTGAACTTCAGCTTAAAGCAACTTTCCCTACAGAAATGCTCAGGCAAATGCAGAAATTGTGGGGGTGCTTCAGCCCAAGCCATGCAGACACCCAATAAATTACCACCACATCAGCTCCATCTTCTAGTTTGATGGATACATTCCACTGTGGGAACGAGCAGCTGTTTGCTCTGCTGCGGTGTGTGGTTAGGGAGCAATGCTGTCACCTGGGATGAGGTTCAGAGCTGAGAAAAGGGTGCTGGGGAGAAAGGTTTTGCCTCGTGGGAGGTAAAGTGAAAATCTCAGACAGACACGGCTCAAAGCCTGCAGAGGATTCGTCACATGTGGTCTGTGCGCTCCTGCACTGGGACCAGAAAACTCTGAGCCTCCTCACAGATGGGGAACATCAGCCCTTGGGTGCCAAGTGAGACACCAAACTTGACTCATTAATAGTGGGATCCCTCAGGCAGGCAGTGACGTTTAATAAAAGCTGAGGTAGGGGTAACCTGTGCTGTGATTTGCTATGAAATTCTTGCAACAATTTTTGTACTTTGCCCAGTAACTTGTTGATTGTCTTGAATCCAACTTTGAGTCATTATTTAAAGGCTTTAAGTGATAGAAAATCTACCATACTTCTGAAAAGGATGTTGTGATGATTAATTATGCTCCATACAAAAGCTTTGAGACTTATTTCTACTTTGACCTTTGGTAGCTCCAGCTTACTGGATCTTGCTATTCTTTTGTCTGTGAGTTTAAAGGACCCTCCAACTAGAATTGATTACGACGAATAAAAGGACCTTCTGCCATCTTTGATACTTCAAAATGAGAACTAGGTGATTTCTCAGCAGTGTAATCAAGGGCAGCCAGATGTGACTAGTTGCCATCTTGCAAAAGGAGCACAGCTGGATCCAAACACACACACACACACACACCTGCCGGTGCAGCGCAGCTTTTACAGCCTACGGAGGGGCACGAGAACCATGAACGGAGGAAAGGGGAGCTGCATTTAGCCACTGCCTTTGGTTTTACCATGTCTGAATTTCATGCAGGTTTGTCAGGTTGCTGGTGATTTATCCCCCCCTCCAGCTTTCAAGAAAGGAGCAGTGTTTCCAAGAGCAGCCCAGAAGCGGAGCGGCCCCTCTCCGGGCCTGGGGAGGGATGGCAAGAGTTCAGGAGGAGTGAGGAAATCAGTGCTACAACTCTGAACTGATCAGACAGCCACAAATTACAACTCAAGAAGGGACGTCTGGACCTGAGCACACAAGAGGTTTTGTTTGGCCTTTATTTTTTTTTTCCTTCTTGTTGTTTTGGGCTTTTTATGAGCTAGCACAAAGTTGCCTCCTTTCTGAAACCAGGCTTAGGAGTCAAGGGACATGATGAAAGCTGGAAGTCAAGGCTGACAGTGCCTTTTCCTGGTGTTTAGGGACAGAAATAAATACGTAGAGTCTATACAGGGAATAGGAGAGTTATTTTAGCTCTGCACATCCCAAGGAAGAAGTAGACTCAGACCATGCTGCCTTCCCCCTTACCATCGAGGGAAAGTACCGTTAACACCAGGCGGGATGGGGAAGTTGAGGCCCTGGTGGGAAGGAACACATCACTCAAAAGAAGCAGTGGGGAAGGCTCTATTTTCAATTCTTCTGAATAAAGCATTTATTTTGAAATAAAATTTTGTTTTTTCCTGAGGGTCACGTTAAGATCAAACATATTAAATGTCTGTCAGCCAAATCTGACCTTACTTTGAGAGAACATTCAGACATGCATTCTTCTGAAGTGTTTAGACGGATACGTGAGACATCAGATTTCCCAAATGCCTGCCTTATCTAACCTAAATCCCATTTATTTCAGTGGAACTGAAGAATCTTTCTGTAAATACTGCAAGGTGTCTTCCGATTGTTTAGGCACAAAAATACTTCTAAAACCCTGTGCCCACAGTAGGATCCATCTTGCCACATGCAAGTCAGGTCTATGGTCTTAGCCAGCCACGTAGGCAACTCCTATTGTCAGTGGAGAGAGTGGACACCACCACAGGGCATCTCCTCAAACCTCCCTTGGCCATCAGTCTATGGACCAAAGCGCTCTCCCTTTGGGGCACTATCTCTGTCCAGTCCTTGCAGAGGGAGCCCAGACGGCTAATTTCAGCTGCTTAAAAGTCAGCTTCTAAGTTAAATGAGACAGATCCCACCCTCCACAACTACATTGTAGAGACGAGTAGGTCGTGCTGGAAAACAAACTGCAAGCCTTCTTCTGAATTTGCAAATAGGAAAGTGTGACAGCACGCAAGGTGCTTTGGGTTGGCGCGTTTCAGGAATGCTCAGAGTTTACCAGCAGGCAGGCTCTCCAGTAATGAGGCTTGAAGTTTAAACCCTTGAACCTTACCCAAAAGCAAATTTCAGATCAAGTATTTTAAGTATTTTGTTAGTCAATCATCTAAGTCATTCAAGAGGAAAGAGAAACGATGCCATATGACAGAGCTAATTTGCCAACACTGATGGAACGATGAGGTTTAACTCTTTCAGAATAACCACAGAGAAGAAATAAGGTACAGAGACACGTGCAAATAGTTTGGGATAATAAATAGGGGTGGTATTCTCTGTAACTGTCTGGAGCTACATTGCCTCTGCTGAGTCATTCTGGTAAACTCTCTGCTTCAAGGAAAAAGTTCAGCTTCTTTTCTTTAGACATCAGCACTGAAAACATCAGCTGCAGCCTCAGAGCAACCAGTTCGACTGGGAAGTGAAAGCAGTGGGGAATTGCGGCTCACTCTGAAGCAACGGAGCAGCAGAGGATCACCTCAAGGAACATGCCAGCAAGTTAGCAACGCTCCCCAGAAAAGGCCACTCTGACAACACAACATCATCCATCACGCCCTCCTGAGGACAGCTTTATAGCTGTTAGGAACCAGACTGGTAATTACAACACAGAAATATAGCACGCAGGGTATTCGGAGACCAAATGGCACGGGGAGCCAGCAGCCTGCGGGCAGGCGTTTGCATTTCCATCCTCAACACGAGCAGGGGCTGGTTCTGCTCCGGTGCTGGCTGAGAGTTGTTCAGCTGAAGTCAACACAGCTACGCTTACTACAAGAGCAAAATAAACCCTGCACACTAAACACATCAAAGGCACTTCCCTGTGACTTGCTGTGACACATGGAAACAGCTCCCCGACACCTGGCTGGGAGCAAAGCATCCCACCGTGCCAGAGACAGTGTGGTGGGATGGGATCTGGGGGGACCTCTCCTTCACCCTGCAATGCTAAGGATGCACCAGGCCAGGAAAAACAAACGGAAATTCTCTGCTTTTAGCTCTGCTGCTGGCCACACTTTTTCGCATCCAACACACTGCCCTGAGCAGTGGTTTTAAATCCAGCCCTGGCCCCAGGAGGCTGTACGGGGGTCTCCCTCCCTGTGCAGGGACCTACAGAGTCTGGGAAAGCCAACGCCTGTGACAGGACTTACATCTTGAATTGGAAGATCCCCATTAATTACAACTTTGTGGGGAGGTTGCCAGTGAGAAAAAATTCCACAGATGCGAGAGCTGTATCTTTCTCCATCCCTTCCTTTCACGCTTCAAAGACAGGCCAAATGATCTGGTAGCATACGAGGCTATCAGCTTCTAATTATTCCCAAAACCCTTGGCTCTTTCTACCTAAAGGGTCAGAGTTAAATTCTCCCTGGAAAGGTAACAGAGCATGGATCCCGACATGAAAACAGCCAAGAACACAGGATGTTTGCAATCTGTGAGAAGGGCCTGAGACCCTGCATGTCAATATTTAGAAGTCTGTCCAAAATCCCGAGTTCTAAACTTAGCTCCAAACACAGCACATACAGACCAGAATCTGTTTTGTCTCTGGCAAAATACATGTCCTGCAAATTTTATTATTTATCCATCTCATTTGTTTTCCTTGGTCATCCTAGACGCAGGATGGGAATTATTTTCAGACAAGATTCTGGGTAGCCATAATTAGTCTTTTATCATTACAGGAAAAGAGTGTTCTGCAAATGTAAGACTTGGAAAGATGATGTGGAGGCTTCCCAAGGCACCCATGGCATTCAACACGGCGGGAGCCAACAAAAGCAGCAGCTCCCCAGTGCGAAGGGATGAAAACTGCAGCACCTGCCCAGCTCAGCCTCTGCAGGGATTTCTGCAGTGAGACAGGCTTTGCAGAGCCCACCGGCTCCGAGGTCAGGTCCTTCGCATCCGTGCACAACACGGCTGCGGCCAGACGGATGGTAGACAGTCCACACAGGATACAGTCTACTGTTTTAACATGCCTTTCTTCCAGTAACTGTCACGTCCTCTTTGGTTGTCATAAGGACTTCTAAGTGTCTGTAACATTAACAGCAGCTTCAGTATTCACGACTTGACTATTTTGGTAAGATCATGGCCTGTCCCATTGGCTTGATCGCTGCAAGGATCTGCCCAACACACTGATGGCTGCCAGGGTGGTTGGGAAGCACAGTAAGCCTTGTCAAACACCAGCTAAAGACATCGCTTCTATTCCCAGTTCTCTTTTGATTTTTCCAGTACCAGAATCAAGAGCCCTTTGACTCCTCAGGGCGAAGTATAACCTCAGCAAAGCTCCACAAATCTTCCCAAAGAGAGGCAGGGCTGCTCGAAGGGCTTTTGGAGAAGGGGAAAGGACTGGCACGAAGTGTTGGTGGCAGCTTGCCCAGGTCCATCAGGAGGAGCCCCAGGCTGGGCAGATGCACGGCTCAGGGGCGTGCTGGAATTACAGCAGCGACTACACCAGGCAGAACAAAACCTAAAGCAGATGAAGAAAAGTAATCTGGGCTCTGGCTGGCCAAGAAAACAAACGGAGATCCCAGGACACAGCCTTAATGCAGGCACTAAAGAAAAGCCCACGCTGTCTGGAAGCCTGGCACGGCACGAAGAGGCCAAGAGCATTTGCTGCGCCACGGAGCACACGCAGCATCTCCCTCTTCCCAAACCTGGCACCGGCACCCACGGGCTCCCCAGCCGGCTGGCGCTCGCTCCGCTCCCAACAGGGACGGCTGGCAACTTGTCTTTTCCCAGGCCTTTGGTACAAGTGGAGCAACCGCGTCGTTTTATTTTATTTTTCCCATGATATCACTAGTTAATTGTAACCAGCAAAATTCCTCTCACTGTGCCTCTGAGGGCCGGAGCCGGCCCAGGGACCCGAGCACGCTCATCCCTCTCTGCTCCACGTTAGCCAACGAGCCTTTGAAACTATTTGCATTTCAAAACTTCTGCGCTCAGGCAAATTGCTTTTTTCTAGCGATGAGATCAGTTGACAGACACCCCGGGTGAGAGGGGAAGGAAGTTTTGGCACAGCCACAAGGAAAAGCCAGAAATCTGTGTTCAGAGAGCTCGAAACCACCCAAACCCAGGCTGAGGATGGACAGATAAAAGTGTCAACATACATGGGAGGCACAGGCCTGCGTACCACTTATGAAGCTAATGAAATCTACTCAATAGTTACACATTTGGCATGAAAAAAAATGCTCCTTTGAAGACCTGGATTACATCTCCATCAACCTGGGGTCAGACCAAGAGGTGCTGGCTACAGTGGATGCCCGTCCCCTTGGACTGCAGGGAGAGCTCACCCAACCCACGCTTTTGTCGCCTGTGCAAGGGGGGACGGCTACAACCGACGGTAGGAGGTTATTGGATTAATATTTGCCATTCCTTCGAGAGCCTCAGATCACAAGTACCACTAGAGGAGGGCAAAGCATTATATTAGTAAGAGCTAGTTGTTTTCCTCCTCTCTGGAGGCCTCTCGCAGGTGATGTCCGAACTCTGCACCACACACGGGCTCTTCCTGCAGATCGGTATTTTTCTTTCTTTTGCATTTACCCAAAGTGAGAACTGGAAGGCGGAAACGCCAAGCGCCTGCATTCAGAGGCATCCACTTTCTTGCTAAGCAGAGGCAGCCTAGATCTGCCCCCATATCTCCTCGCCGCTCGTTTATCAGTGAACTGAACCTTCTTTAATATAGGCACAAGAAAGGGAAGAGGCTTGAGCTGGAACATGGGCTCAGTCCAACGCTTAGATCCTGAGAATGGAAAACTCACAGTCCCTGAAGAGGAGAGAGGCTGGATTGTGGTTTCTAGAGGGAGAAATTTAATACAAGCTCGTAGAGTAAATAAACTGCAATCTCATCCCTACGTCTAGCGTGTGAGAATCTACAGTCCTGGGCAGCGAGAAAGAAATCCTGCCTTTAATGGGTGCTGGAGCGAGGAGCAAAGCAAAACCAGATGCAAGGCCAGGGTTAGCCCAGCCGGGCTGGCGGGTGGGCACAGCCCGCTGGCCCCCGGCCCCTTTGCTGCTCCTCCGCTCGTGGCTGGAGCACGCTGCGAACCGCGGGCACGCTGGTGGGATGGGGACGGGGACAGGGATGGGGACGCTGCCTCCTGCATCGTCCCCTCCCAGCAGGACCCGGCCCTGATGCTCACGGTGGGAGGGGTGGGAGGCAGCTCCGAGGGGCAGGGACAGGAAATTTCCCTAAATCCTCTTTAATCCCTAAGGACACTCATGTGTCACAGAGCAAGAATCAACCCGCAGAGCATCATTGTTAGCTTAAAAAATACCCACCACAAACTTCCCCTGCTATAAAAAACTGAGCTGAAACCATCCCAGAAGACCAGTGATTTAAGTCGGTGGCCAGCTCTGTAAAGTGCTGGTCCTGGGTTTTAATTTCCTGAAGTGTCTCATTTGTCTCCCTCGCAAAAGGGAGCCAGAAAAATCCTCTTTCTCTCTTTCTTTCTCCCCTTCTCACAGTTGCTCTTTGAGTAAGGCCGTACCTAACAATTATTCAGGAAACATTATGTTGACATTACTGTTTAGAAAATAAAAAAGGGTTTTTAAAGCTAGAGAGTAACATCATGACCATACAGCACTAGTGAATGATTAAAAATTTAGATGACTGCCTTTGAAACAATAAAAAGCTTTCGAAGCTTCTTAATGAGCAGCTATCAGAAATAAAGCATTTAAAACTTCAGAAAGTGCCTCTGTGGAAATTTCATTGTCTTTGATGCTGTAAAATAACTGCAGGGTGGATTCATTTCAAGTTCTTTTTAGCATACTGGTCGTTTAGAAATATTGGGAGATATCTTTCTTAGCAATATGTGGGGAAAACAATGTCTTGGTCGCTTTCATTTATCTGCAATTTGACAGGAGTGCAGTTTATTAACTTGAAAAGAGACAGATACATTATCTGAAACACAGAGAGTATAGTGGGTATTGCCTCCTTTTTATACCAGTGGGAGTCCATGACACTTTGAACTTGCTCACCATTAAACGCCTTCCTGAGTTGTTGAAGAGGCCTTTAAAAAGGGAGCCTGTGCATTTATGATGTAAATTCGTTATTTTGACAGTCTTTGAAATCTGTCATATTCACGTCCAATTTAATGCACCGCAAAAATTCTTTTCTTTTAAAATACTTTTCTTTTAAGATTTCAAAGCCATTTTCATGTAGAAAACTATTGTTATACCTAATATATCCTGAAAGTGTTTTAGCAAAGGAACTTATATGATTCTGTTTTAAGTCATGTCAGGTTTTAAAACATGTCATTTCTTCAAATAAGCTTTGACCACGCTATCTTTTTTTTCATTAGTTAAAGTGCACTTGATTTCCATGGATACAATTAGTCAGAATATATGCTATGGTATCATCATCGGATCAAATGGGGTTCTTTCAGGCTGGATTCGGCAGAGCAATTGCCCACATATCTGAGATCAATACAGAGCAGCTCACGGGTAGGCAGATGCAGAGAGACGAGGCTGGTTGGGAAAGCTGAGGATCGTACTGCAGCACAGCGTATTTAACGAGAACCTGGACCGGTGGGAAAATTAAACCGCTCCTTTTAAAATTGTGAGCGCTGAGTATTTACTCTGAACGTGGAGTGGGGCAAGGAGGAGCAGGACAGGAGGGGGCTGCGCAGCATCTGATGAAATCCAAGTTCAGTTTAATTCTGGTCGAATCCAAGCCTCACACGTTTCAACTCAATCTTCAATCCAAACAAACCTCCTTAGGCTCGCTAATCCTTATTACACAGTGGATTTTAGCTGTACCTGCACTTCTTTATCAGTTTGCAAGATATTTTCAGCCGGTACAGAGGTCTTCATGCAGCTCTGCTTCAAAGCCGTGTACAGAGGAGGTTCTGTACAGAGTTTCAGAGAGTGTTTACAGATGCCTTATCACTTTGGGAGAGGAGGTTGGTGGGCAGGGGGAACACATTTCTCCAAAGAAGCACAGAATCTTCCTAATCTAGGGAAACGATCAAATAAGAGTTTCAAAGATCTCCTGCTACAAAGGAAGGCATTAAGCTCACTCGTTGCCTGCCCAGACTCTGGGGCTGTTTTGGAATACATGGAAATATGTCTGTTATATGAAGGAACCTTCCACTGATGGTTTAAGCACCATTTCACATGTCCCCAGTGGCTGGGTTTAAAACGCAGTGTACCATGAGTGAGATAAACCGGGAGAATCGTTACTTCAGTGGCATTTAACCCTATAATTGGGTGGTTTTTTTCAGGACTGATTTTATAAGGTCACCCTGTTATTTCCTTTGCTGGCTGGCTTGTGATGGTGCTCTCACATATTATTACTCTCTTCCATCACAAGGAATGGTATTTCAGGACTCAAAGGGTGAAAGATTTGTAAGGACTGTCCTTTCCCACACTGTGATTGTCTGAAAGCTTCAAATAGTCAAAGGCTGAGTGTAAAGGTGTTTTAGATCGTGTCTCTGGGGCAGAAACCCCACCTGGTCTAGGGGTGGGAAAGAACTGTGAGGATCTGATCATTTTATAGTTAGATCGCCTTGTCCCTCTGCAAAGGTAGGATATACTTTTCTGATAGAGCTTGTATCAGATATTAAGCCAATACTACGCTTGATCTCATTAAAAGGCCATTAAATCTCACAACTTGAAAAAGACAGCTTGATCCTTGAAGCCGGGAATCCTGCGGCGCTTGCTGCCTGCTAACCCGATGGCCTGGCTGTGCTCCTTCACGGAATTCATTTCTGCTATCATTTCCCCGAGTTTCGGATTTTGTTGGCACGAGCAAAACCTCGGGCTACATAAGAAAATACTTTGAAATGGTGCCTAATTGACTTGGGTCTGGTTCAGAATATAGTATGCCACACAAACCACCATAACATCAATCAGAGGGAGAAAGGATGTCCCCATGTTTGGCTTAAACTACAGGGTATTTCCTTTGCCGAAAGCATTTTAATCACGCTTAAGTATAGGTTTGCTGTGGCAAAAAAGACCGACCCATTCCAGTCACTGATTTTTCCCACAGAAGGAGACTTCTCTAAGGCAGCCCATCCAGTGGAACAGCCCAGGGGTCGTTGCACCAACTGCCTTGACTTCACCAGCCTTATCGTATCTCCCCTCTATTTCTGCTCTGCACTCCCACAGTAAAAGGCATGTTCCTGTGCTCTGCGAGACTATTATTTCCATCCAAGTTCGATGGTATTAAACTTAGTCTCTGGGATCTACACTCCTCCCCCCAACTTCTTCCTGGGTTTTATACCCTTTCCCTTCGCCTCCCCCTCTCCAATTAGTGCTAGTTAGCTCTGATAGTGCCTCCCTGGAAGAGAAGAAACAGGAGCCAGTTGTTATGAATATTAAAAAAAAAAAAGTTATTTCAAGGAGACTACTGAAGAGAGACAAACCCCATGGTTCTCCTGGGCATTGCCTACCCCGCACAACGGAGCTTGTCTGCACCCAAAGCTCTGGTATCTTCATGCCTCAACACTCTCAGAGACCAACTAATCACTTATTTAATGACCATCTTTGTCAATTACAACTGTTGGTTTTAATGTCTCAATTTTTGGCCATGCAAATGTCTAACACCTGACATTTTCAGTAAGTTTTGAGTAGCCTCTGTGAAAACTAGGCCCCCAAATCTAAGCAATCAAAATCACATTTGGAAATCCACGCCAGGAGCTACTGTTATAAACTGACCAAGGGCCTGATCCTGCCATTGTATCAAGAACTCAGTGACAAAAGCACCTGGTTTTCGGCTGATTCTAGAAAAAGTGAAGCTGCAGACTCTGTTCTTAGTGTACATGGCCATAGTTGGAATTACTAAGAAATCAGTCATGCCTGGGCATGCAGAGAGCAATCACTAGTAGCTGTTTCAGTCATCATCTCCATTGCACTGGGCGTACAAGAACCTCACTCTTTTTTTATCTTTCACTTCCCAGGAGACAGCAGTGATTTGCTTACGAATATCAGCAAGAGAGACAGGGAGAGAAACGGGGGAAGGAGCACATATTAAGCCACTCTGATAAATCAGACGTACAGCAGGAGAAAGGATGAAAACTGCAAATGAGAATAAAAGCACCGTTCTCTAAGAAAATCATAGGAAAACCCAGCCATCTCATGACAGGTTGTAGATCTGTCTCATCCACTTGCGTGCAGGCAGCAACACAAACACATAAATGACAATTATGTCCCATCTGACGCCAGTCTCCATTTCTAACCCCCTGAGATACCATTTCTGGGAATAGTCAGGAAATCATAGTTTTTTGGAATGAGATTTCAGGGATAATTCCAGTTGGACAAATCTAATTAGTGAATCACACACACACACGTCAGAAAGGGTGGGAAGAGCCTTCCCCACGCAGCTTTAGCCACCGTTCCTCCTCTCTCTCGCACACGAGGGTCTACAAGCTCACGCGTATCGCCTGGTAGCAGCCACCACACT
>KZ506139.1:96205-109103 GCA_002844005.1 Limosa lapponica baueri | reverse complement strand
GGAGAAGACAATTATTTTAGTTGTAAAAGTGCTGCTGGCATTCCTGAATCCATGATTGCTTTCTTTTTCTTTCTTTTTACCCTTGTTCTGAAACTTCTGTGGGGGAGAAGGGAGCTTTCTGCAACCTCAGTCCTCCAAACCTGGGCACAGTTGAGCAGGCTGACAGGAAAGGTGTGGGATAATTGCTAATTGCAGTGATGCCAGTCTCACCGACCCAAGCAGGCTGTGGTTCAGGGAGAAGATCCTAAGCTGGATGAGGGACACCTCCCAGTTCATTCATCTTGAGTTTCTAGGATTTTGCATTTCCCAAACTGGAAGAGGTCAAACTTTTGCTCAAAGGCTGCTGAGAAAAAGTTGGACCACAGGGTAAGAGGAAAAGGCAGCTCACTGGAGGGGATTTGTGTGGCTCTGGGGCCTGATTCTGGAGGCCAAGGATTAAGCCCATTGATCTTCGCAAAAAGCCTGCAGGAGACGAAGCCCATCCGTACTAATTCAAGGCAGATACACAAGCAGCAGCCACATGTACCATGTGGCAGCAAGAACCTCCAGAGTTCACGGAAAAGGATGGCGATTTAATGGAGTATACTGTGAAATTAGCTACAAAAACTCTACATAAAGGGAGGAGAGATATTGCATATACAGTCTGTGAGATCATTATATTACAGAGACTTTCAACGCCGTCTCATAAGGAGACACTGAAAAAGACCTTACAAGAGACTAAAAAAATCCTGCACCTCTTAACATCCTGCACTTTTAACCAAAGGCTTAACTTGCACAGAGAGCAATGCTTTTCATATTTAAATCCCATCAGCACGATGGCAGGCCAGGAGGAAATATATCCAGGCTTTGGAGCCCAGCTATGAAGGGGGAACATATAAAAATGGGGTCAGCTGGGAAAAGAAGCTGACAGAAACCCCAGTGCGGCCACCAGTTCACTTTCTGGTTTTGAAAAGCAGTAAGTTACTCTGTTCTACCAAGTCTCCTTCATCCTGACGTGGATCTGGTGCACCAGCTGCCGAGTGAAAGAGCAGGAGTTGCTCCCCCACCTGCCGTTAGAAGGGGAGACTTGTGCCCAAGCCCCCCGTGCTCTGTAACAGAACCGAGTGGAGCTGTAATGGTGATGGGAGGTCATTTAGGTGCATGAGTGTTCCCTCCTGTGTCAGGCAAAGTGACTTCTGCACTGGGCAGAGCAAAGGAGGGTGGCCGTGGTTCCCCTTAGCACTCCCAGTGCCACTCCATCCCGCAGCCTGCCACCCCAGTGATGGCGCTCACGCGAACCCAGCACAAGGGCTGGCAGGTTCCTCGCCCAGCAATCCCTCTGCCAACCACTCCAGCCCTTCTCCTTTTGGATTCATGCTCACAATGCTCTCTCCTATACTTTGGCACTCCAGCACACAGGCAGCTTCCAGCTACTGTAGCTGATACCGCTTTCATTTGCTGCCAGAGAAAACTCTCAGCCCACAGCTCTGACCAACCATCGAGCTCGCAGCTTCCCAGCTCTCAGAGGTCTTTCAAAGTAGCTCTTTTTTTTGAGTTTGGTGAAACCACTGGCTTTGGTGAGATCTGCGGCTTCTCTTTGGATCTCTTCGAATAAGCATGACTCCCTCTGCTCATGCAGATGGTGGTCACATACCAGCAAATCTCCCGTTAGCATGCAGGGAGTTGGGAGGAGGCTGCCCTGCTTCCCAGCCCTGCACTTCGTTCCTCTTGTGCCCCTACATCCTGTGAATCACAGTAAAGATAATGCCCAGAATGAACATGAACACATATTTGGCCCTCAAGTGGAGTCAAAGCTGGGAATTGGGTCTGGAACTCCACCTCCCTAAAGCTCTGCGAGTCCCAGTCCTGGCAGGTTTGGGTCTGGGTCCAGTTGTGCAGCCCAACTTGGGGGTGGAAGGGCCAGGCAGAGAACCCATCTCTAGTCTCTCTCAAAAAGTTTACATTTCCTAACAAGGCTAAAAAGATGGCATCTTAATTAGATGGGAAAAGTACATCAAGCTCATTAACTAATTACGAGGGAAAGTCCCTGCAGCAGATGCCTGGATTGCCTAAAGTACTGCTTACTCTTAACTACTAACTTTGAAAAAGGATTCTGCTATTAAAGCACTATTTGGTTCCAAAAGCACAACAAAGTCATTTATTTTTTATCATGTCTATCCAAACTAACCCCTTACAGCTTTTATAAAGCACCAGCTGCCTTTCGAAAGGCCATCCAGTACCTGACACACACGGTCTGGGTTTCAACTGGTGCCTCTACAGCTCTTCCAGGAGCAAAATATTAAATAACCTGGGGGATGAGGGATGAAGCATAAAGTTATCAAGCAGCCAAGAATAAACTCAACCAATAACCTCCTTATGATCAGCAGGAGACCTTCCCCCTTGCCTTTCTAGTGGGAGCTGACAAAGCAGGAGAAGGAGATGAATCTTGCTGCTACTCCTCATTGTACTGGATAAGGACTTGAACTAGAAATCATTTCTATCACATATAATCATTTATATCCTTCTGAACCAGTTGGCGAGGCACAGCTGTAACATTAGGGCTTGACTGGAGACATTTGTCATTTGCCTCTGAGACTTAGAGGTCATTTCGGGTGGCCCATTAGAATGGCCATGCCATGGACACAGCTGTTGATCATTAAGAAACCTTCACCAGGATCAAAATGGTACCAGAGGAAATGATTCCCAAATATCACTGCGGCTCATGTCAGAGATTAACAATTATATTTTTGTTTTTTAACTGATAGTAACTGGCTTGCAACCTGCAATAATGCACTCTCCACTTTGCTTTGCAGAGGTATTTTCATGTTTCAGAGAGCTAGCACAGAAAAGTAGGAAGAAATCTTGACCAGCAATAAACCAGCAATTTTTAGATAATCTCCAGAGAGTTGCACAAAGCCCCAGTAATGTGCCGATTTCTCACCTCTGTAAGAGGATATTTGGCTAATTTTAGGGGGATTTTTAGCAGAGTAAAGGTGTGACTTGGAGCAGATGTGGTAGAGTCTGGTCAAAGCATTTAGCTGTAACGGTGATGGATGCACCATGGAGCAGGTCCAGACCTAAATCCCGTTTAGATCTGCAACCGTCCTGTGTTGCACAGGTCTTTTGGGTGCTTACAGACTAATTTCTTTCTCCCAGAGTGAGAGAACACCTGTGAGGGCGGCAGGGGTGACAAGGAGCGGTAGCACCAGCAGTGACCAACATGGCAGAGCTGAAGGAGAAGCTGCTTGTGGAAAGCGGAGGTTTGAGGCAGGGATCAGCTCTTTGCTGTGGGGTTCCTGGGCACTACAGTCACCCCAAGAACACTTCCTCCCCATTAACTCCTAATGAGAATTGAAGAGGTTTCAGAGAACTGCAAAAAACAACCCAAATTTTGCAACAGCCTGTCCCAACCCAAACTTCCTGAAGCCCGAGGGACCTTGAATTCTCCATCAGGAGGGGCAGCCTGAGCTCACCACTGCCTCCCAGCTCATCCATCCCCCTGCGCAGGAGAGCTCTTCACATGTTTGTTCCCTGAACTGCAGACAGCAAACCCTAAATATTTTCCCTCCTCCCCTCTTGAGGCTGAAGGAATGCCTTAAAACATTTCTAATCGTGTAATCTCAGCTGTCATATGACCTCAGCGAGAGAAAATGGCCAAATTCAGAGGAAACTGTTTGCTTAAACCTATCATTAGCTCTTCCTCCTCCCCCCCCTCGTTTTAAATAAACAAACAAACAAATGAAAAACCCCACAGCCCGTCCGGGTGTTGTTGTTGTTTTCCTTTCCCTAGAAAGCCTGAGGAATGGCATGGTCAGGGAAGCTCAGCTATTCGAAGTGGCCGTGAAACCCACACCGCTGGGGAACAATCCCTCCCCCTGCTTACGGGAGCATTATCAATAAGGAGAGTCATAAATCGCTCGCTGAACAGGAACTCAAAGACCAAAGTCATGTAACTCAAACAGGCTCAAAGCAAAAGAGTCCCTTTAGTGTGAGGGTGGTCTGTGTAAAGTTAGGAGACACCTGCTAGCAAGTCCTGAGACACTAGCATCTGTGTAAACTTGCCCCCTCCCTGCGCCCGCAGCCCTTATAAGGTGTTGAATGAAGCAGTTTCATGAAAAAGGCTCTGTTTGGGGCAGTTCTAAGGCTTACATATACCTAAGTAAAACAGAGCTGGTGCTGTGCAGCGCTGGGATGGATTACCAGGGACCACAGGGAGGCCTATTAATTATTGTGACAAGCTGATCTGCTTGCGGACTGGTGGCTTGAGTTGCATGCGGAGGGGTGGGTGTACGTGCGATAACAGCCCTCTCCGCGCCGGGGTTTGGGGAGAGCACAATAAAGCCGAGAGGATCTGAGGAAACCGGAGCAGGAGGAGGGAACACAAAGCTGAAGGAGCCCATCCACCTGGGACCGAGGGCTGAGAGCTGGTGGGGTCAGCCCCGGCCTCCGGTGCATCCCTGGGCCAGGAGTGGTACCACCGGTCCCGCTGCAGCGTCTCCCGGCTGTGGCACGGCGGGCGGCATGGCACCGCGGCATTGGAGAGGGTTGGCAGAGCAGATCTTGGCCATCCAGACTGTGGTCCTTCGCCCCCTCAGACCAGCAGCGAGCAGGATTTGAGCACTAATTTATTTTTAATTGGAAAGCCAAAGCTAAACGGTGAAACCTCTACATACAAGGCCATCACACTTTCTTATGAATTAAACAGTGGAAATATTTTAGCGCTGGCCAAGCTGAAATCTGGAAATACCAATATTTCACCAAAGCAGTTTTTTAATATGCAGCAGTGCCGTGCATATTACTCTGAAGCTTCTAGCTGTAGGTGAAATCTTCTCATCATCAGCTCTCAATATAATATGCGCTTATCTTAAAGGACATTTACTTTCCTGTGCTTACCGACTGTATTTGAATTGTCAAATGACACTTTGCTGAAATTATTAAAACCTAGAGGTCACACAGAACCTGACTTGAAAGCAGGAACACAGATTCTTTCGTCTGAGGAAAAGTGCATATTTGGAATTTTAAATGCAAATTTTTTTGGAGGAAGAATCGCTTTTCTGGCAGTCAAGTACAAACGGAGCATTTGAAAGAAGGTCCTGCTTTAATTTTTGACAAGTGCTGTGAATAGATACTCTGCTCTGCTGTGAGAGGGAAGGGACGGAGCCGAGCCCCGACCGCCGTGTGCCGGGGAGGGTGAGCGGGACCCTCGCTGACTGTGTTTCTGCTGGGGGTTTACAGCGGGTCCTCCCAGGTCCCCAGAGCAGATGGCAGGCGCCCTGTCAGGCTGGACCCTCGGGGAGGGTGGTGGGGAGAGGGGAGGGCTGTCACCCACCAGCCCTGCGACCTCTGGCTCTCCTCCTCAGCCCCAGCGCGGGGCCAGGCTCCGGCTGCTGCGGGACCCGCACGGCTCGGGCTGAAGAAAGGCAGGCGGCGCCTGGCTTATATACTCTGACTGCAGGAATGTTTTCTTTCTGAGGGATAAGGCTTATCTGTTCCCCTCGCTCGTGCTTCCTTTTAGGGTGTTCAGCGAAGGGTCAGGCAGGGGAAAGTAAAGATGTTCGTCATCTCTCTCAAAAAAATCCTCGAGTAGAACCACCTCACGCGACATTTGCAGATTAGCCGTAACCTTCCCGTTCGGCGGTGGCTCTCTGCGGGACGTGCCGTGGTGCATCCCAGGACATGCCTCGCTGCGAGGCCAGACCCTGCCAGAAATGCTGATGCGGGGAGCGGCGAGCCAGCCGGCTCGGAAGAGGGTGAGGAGGAGCCTTGCCCGGGTGCCGAGGCAGGTCGGTGCCTCTGACAGCGTGTTGGATCGCAGCGCGGGGAGCAAACCCTGCCCCAGCTCAGAGCGGGAAACAAAAGCCTCAGGGCTTTTGAGTGCAGAGTTTCCCCAACACCTCCCAGTCGCCCTGTGCTGGGCTGGCTTTAGGGCTGTACAGTGTCGCACGCAAGCTTCAGAAGCTGCTCTTATTCTGACGAGGCTCCTCTTGCTGGAGAGCCGAGATGAAGAACGGGAGCAGTAACACGGGGATAGGTTTGTAACTGCCTCGTCACAAGCCCCACCGCAGATTGACGAGCCCCCATTTCACAGATGGGAACACTGAGAGCCAGAGTCAAGAAGAGGTCTCACAGAGGAGCCCAAAGAGGGTTTGGACCACATGCCCTCTCACCGCCTGAGTGCAGCCAAGCCCTTAACCACCGAGAGCCACCAGCCCTTTCACGCCTCCTGGAGTCACAGCAGGGCTGCTGGCCTCCCCTCCCTGCCTGTCCTCTCCTGCCTTATACCGCTCGAATGAAGGAGCAGGGAGATGCCAGAGTTCAGATGTTCAGTATTTCGGCTGTGTGTATCTAAACATGAGACACTTGGGGCAAAGGATGAAGAATCAGATTCCTACAGCCTTGAGATGAGTGTCTGGTGACCTCTGCTGCCTCACCTACACGCTCCATGAGAGGGACTCGGTGTCAAAAAAGTACTGCAGCCCCAACCCCACCACTTGAAGGTGAGCACCAACAAGAGGGAGGTCACTCGGAAGAAGAGCGGATGGAGGAAACCCAAACATGATGGCAGAGCAGGTCTAGAAGGACATTTCCTACCATGAAAGGCCCTTCCCTTTCCTCCCCTTCTGCTACTACAAATAAAGATGTGGTTTGAGGTATGCAGACTCCAGCCCTACCTTGCTCCAGCTGGTAACAGAGGGCAGTGACATTATCACCACTACGCTTACTGGTGCGCCTGTAAATATACTCCATTTTCCAGCCCATGCTGAAACCCAGGTTGTTCCCCTCCTCCCAGGTACTTCACCTACACAACCTGAATTATTTCCCATGGATGTGCTCACAATCACCCCTTCACTGTGCTGTGAAGCCCGACCCATCTTCACCACCACAATGCAACCTGACTGAACTGTGACAGGCTTCACCCCGGTGCCTTCCCAGCGAGCAGGACGGCAGCCACGCTGGCTGCCAGCTTCACAGCCTCCCTGCCACCAGCAGAGCCTGCTCCTCAGCCCCCTTTCCCTGCCTCCTGGAGAGCTCCTCGGCGCTGATCTGAAGTTTGGATGCAGTGTTGTTTTTATATATAAATGACATTATGACAAATGATGAAGGATTAAATTACACTTCAATCAAATCAAGCCAAACCAGTAGGGATCGAGGTCCCAGTGGAAAGTATACATGGAGTTCCTCAGCTTCCTGATTTGAATGACTTTGTTCTTCTTCCAGAGAAAAGGGGGGGGGATGAAGGAGAAGACAGGGGAAAGGGAGAGGAGGGGGGAATTTGGCCTAAAATGAAACATTTTCCTTTTAAGTTGAACATTTGAAAATGGCTGGGAGGAAAGAACTGAAACACTGTAATGGCTGATACTGAAGAACAGCCTGGGACTTTTGCTTTTCGAGAACAGAAGCCAGGGAGAGAGCTGTGGTGTGAAAAAGGCAACGCTGTGTGCCTTGAAGGGGAAGGTGTTTGCAGCAGCCCATCTCCTGCAGACACTGAAAACCCCCTGCAAGGCACTAACCCAATTAGCTTTGCGAAGAGCTGTGCTATGAAAAGGCAAAGGCACTGACAGTGGTTTTGGTAAAGGCTAAAGACAGCTTCACTCTGCCTTGCACTCCCATCGGAGTCACTTTATTATCTTTGTGCTACCAGATCTTGCAAAGGTTGGCTCAAGAGCCTTTAGCTCTGCATCTCTGTCCAGCTAGAAAGCCTCTCTCAGCATCGCGCGGGCTCGCAGCGCTGGCTTGCACGTGGGAGCACTTCTAAATGCTGCGGAAATAGTCGTTCCATGAATGAGGCTGCCTGCAGTAGGTAGGCAGATAGATGGACAGATGGGCAGCAGATTCTGGGCTCCAG
The DNA here is from genome assembly GCA_002844005.1 of Limosa lapponica baueri. Taxonomy (NCBI): domain Eukaryota; kingdom Metazoa; phylum Chordata; class Aves; order Charadriiformes; family Scolopacidae; genus Limosa; species Limosa lapponica. Next base: position 101,278 of record KZ506139.1, on the reverse strand, counting down.
GATTTGCATCAGGTACTTTGCTTTAGAGATTGTATTAAATGCTACCCACCGTGTTCTGATTTCTGGGTGCAAATCTTGGGTATCGTGTACAATAGATCCCACCAGTGAAAGTCCAAACAAGGGAAGTGGAATACATCAGGGTCTCCTTTGGCTTGATGGTTGTCTCTGAGAGACAGCCCATGGGGTTGACCTAACTGTGACACACTTCACCCTCCCCGGATGGCGGCTGTCTGATGAGCGCAGGCAAACTCAAAACCTTCCTGGCAAATGAGGCCAACGTTTCAGAAGACATTTCTTAATACTTCAGCGCTATGTCTGCATGTCAATCACATGCTGTCAGAACCACAGTGCGTAAAAGACCTTTTCCCTCCTCTTCATTTGTTTATTACTGTCCTCAACCAACAGGCACCACCAGCACACAGTAACTGCAGGTCACCCATTAACCTGCAGAAGGGGTGATGCAGAAGAGAGTTACCCTCTGTTTACAGGGCAGTTTACATTATTCTGGCCATAAGATGTGTGCCAGCCGTGTGGGTACCTGCTAGAGAGCCTCTTCCAATTCAGAAATGAAAATTTTAGTCTTACCCAAATGAAAGGCAAAAGGAACACTCCGGTGGGGCTGGAATATCACTCTCAGTGCATGGCAAAGCCACTTCCACTCACAAAAATAACAAAACCCACAAAAGCACATACATGCACACATGTCGACACGTGCTCGGGCACACGCACCAGCCTGCAGCTCGACAGAATGAAAAGCAGAAGATCACCCCTGTCTGAAAGTCTTCTTGCTATGAATTTTCTCCCTGTAGTAATAGGCTTTGCAAAGTATGTTAAAGAATAACTTAAGCAATAATTCCCAGGAAACCATTTGTTACCTATGGTTAACATCCAATCTGTTCACATTACATCTCAACTTTCTGACACAGAAATCAAGGGGAACACTTGTGGAAATCAAGATCCAAATTGGTTCAGCCTCTGAGGATAATAAAGACTTAGAAATATGTATAAATTTAAGTGGTTTTGAATAAGGACAGCATTTCAAAAAGCAGTCGAATTGTTACTTTGAAATAAGCCATTATTTTCTGCTTTTTAAAATTCCAGTCTTTAATAGGGGATGAGATCCAGACCGCCAAGAACCAAGGAGAGTTTTTGATGCAAATGAAAAGCAGCATTTAAGAAGTGCAAGTATCCCATAATAGAGCCCACACCAAATTGCCAGCTCCCAGACCTGCCTGGAACATCTAAAGGTCCATCCAGGCCAGGAGGTCAGAGCTGGAGGGTTTAGAGGCCACCTCCTCCCAAGTGCTGACCTTGTGAGTCACCTTGTTTCTCCTGGTGAGACCTCGGGGCTCACATCACAGCCCCAAATTCAAATGTCTCCAGCCAAGGAGTGTGGAAGGTCTAACCTGGATTGAGAGCCAGACACAACACGGGCAGATGTTGCTGTGGAAGGGAAGGGGTTGGAGGAGACCTCCTGAAATCCTCTTGGACTGTTTTCCCTGATTCTGTCCCTGTCCAATGTCCCAGGAAAAACTCTGTGTTTTACTGGAATTTATGAAAGAAAGCCTTTCTCTTCCACAGTGCTGTACTTGGTGAAAAAACATCTGGCAAGGAAGCATCAATGGCGTAAGCATGAGTGATTCACACACCCTTGAAGAAATTTAGGATCTTCATGCTTGAGACCCTCCGAGGACACCCACTCCTGGCACTGGCCAGATCTTTGCAAACCTTCGTGGGGTGGGTGAGAAGGGAAAGAAGCCATTCTTGTCTATGGTGCAGCTGGAGAAGGCAACAGCAGGACAGCAGGTCCCCTCTTTTTTCCCCACGCAGAGAAGTGGAGCGGTGTGGTGCCTCCTTCACTCCCAGCCATCCCAGAGGGTCTTCTTTGGGTGCAGGGACACACCTCTCCTGACCTGGGAGAGCAGAGCCTGCTCCTCTGAGAGCGCGGAGGAACTGGGGCCGGGGGGATGAGATGGGAAGTGGGGTCAGAGGCACATCCAGCAGCGAATGTGCAGGGATGGGGTCCAGAAGGCCAAGGCACAGGTGGAGCTGAACCTGGCATGGGATGCAAATAATAAGAAAGGTTTCTACAGGTATGTCAGCCAGAAAAGGAAGGTCAAAGAAAGCGTACCCCTCTGATGAGCAAGGCTGGCTAAGTGGTGACAAGGGATGAGGAGAAGGCTGAGGTACTCAAAAACCTTTTTTCCTGTCTTCACTGGCAACCTCTCTCCCCACACCTCTCGAGGGGATGGACCACAAGGCAGGGACTGGGGGTGCAACGTCCCTCCCAGTGTAAGAGAAGATCAGGTTCGTGACTACCTGAGGAACCTGAACACAGAAGTCTGTGGGACCTGAGGAGATGCATCCCAGGGTGCTGAGGGAACTGGCTGATGTAGCTGCCAAGCCACTCTCCATGATAGTTGAACAGTCCTGGCAGTCGGGTGAAGCCCCTGGTGACTGGAAAAAGGGAAACATTGCACCCATTTTTAAAGAGGACTAGATGACCTTTAAAGGTCCCTTCCAACCCAAACTATTCTATGGTTCTGTGAGAGGACGAGGCTACCCCACATGTAGGGGCTGCCCCACGGCACGGGTGCAGGAGGAAGGTGGGCAGCAGGGAGGAGACCTGCTGCAGCAGAGGTCGGCACAACGGGAGAGCGTCAGCGGAGCGAGAACGGGAGCTGGCCCTTGACAAAAGGCCCAATTAGCCGTCCTCCCGCAAACAAACAGCCCCTCATCCCAACTTCTTCAAACATTGCTCACAAAATAAAAGGGCCACAGGATTGGAGGGATCAACCTAAGTCATGTACATCTATTTAACAAGAAAACTCATTGATAAGCAAACCACCTGATGCTTGCACAGCAGAAAAGAAAACACCTGGTTCTGCCTGTGGGTTGATAAGCCAATATCTTTAATCTTTTTTTTTTTCTCTTGATGACTGAAGTACACACTCTGTGCGGCCCTATGCTCCAGCCACATTGGTAATAGTAACAAAGCTTTGATGTCCCCCTCATTCAACAGAATGTTGTTTAGTTCAAAGCGAAGAACAGAGGCAATTCTTTGCTTTTAAATTATTAGCTCCCTAAGTCTTCTGTAATGATATAGTTTGACTGAAGTGTGCAGTTTATTAACTACATAAAGACGATATTATTAGAGCGGAGAAAGGCAGCCGAAAGTTTTGCCTTTCAGCTCAGCAGCAGGGGTTTTTGATACTTTGATCTCAATCAATGCTAAATGTCTTTGTGAGATAGAGGGAGCAGCAGAAATTACCTTTGGCACCATGACTACATCAATTATTTAGTTCTTTTTCTTATAAATTAAAGTGTTCTTCAACTTTTACCCCAATTTTTTCTTCTTCTTCTTCTTTTTTTTTTTTCCCCTTCAGTTGATTGGGAAAAAAAAAAAAAGAAGGCTGACTGGAAGAAGTCTGGCTGTGAACGTTAATAAAAATCCCAGTGACCTTTCCCAGTCCTGGTCTGGAAGGGTCTTCTCTGAGGTGAGGAGAGGGATTCATGTGAACAACAACAGCAAAAGGGTAGCTTGGGGTAATGTGCTGTTTAACCAAATGACTGTGCAGGTTGTTACTGCAAATTTGTCTGTGTCTAGCCTAATTTTCCTTTTTTTTTTCCCCCAATATTTCCAGCATGAATGCAGCTGGAAAAATGGGACACCTGATGGAAACAAAAGGATTGCTCTAAGCAGGATTTAAAGTGTTGGTGTTTATTAAAGTTCTTTCCATTGGTCCCAGCACGTGCATCAGAGGGAAAGTTCAGGAGCACGAAGGAGGCAGCCCCATCTTGGGTGACAACCAGAGTAACCGCAGGTCTCCTAAGGCTTAGAGCAGAGCTTGCAAAGAGTCCGAGCCCTGCCCCCGGGGCTGCAGCAGGTGCCCACACACTGCACGTTGGAGGCACTAACTCTCATTAAAGCCACTGATGCCAGGTAATCCCACCCAGATACAAGCTGTCACCAAATCCCACTCATCAGAAGTTGTGTCCAGTCTGGAGTTAGTCCCCTAGAGCCTACAGAGGGAATAAGCCGTTTCCAAAGTTGATTCATCCCATCCTAAGAGGGGTGACCGACTCCTTCCCTGGGGACAGGGGGAACCCAGTATGATGGGACTAGAGGCGAGCAGGGATAATGCAGCCCAGTGCTTCTGCTGGATAACAAGTGGATAGAGATTTCAGGGGAATTTGTGCTCTTTTAATACTCCAGGGAAGAGACCAGGCTGATGGCCAAAGAGCAGGGCCAAGGGAGGAGGATATTCCTGCAATTCTGGGGACAAAAGTCGGTGGCTGGGCTTCAGTGCTGTGGTGTACCAGAGCATGTGAGAAACCACTGGAACCAGAACCTCGGCTGGGAACACGAGCAGCAGGACCGCGGAGATGCTGAGGAGCCGGCTTTACACCAAGACTGAGCCTGATGCAGCACGAGGATTTAAAATACTGTCCTTTGGCCAGAGAAAATTTTTGTGAGAGAGAAATAAAAAAGGTCTTTGCAGAGATGTTGAAGCATGAACTATTGGAACTTCGATATATTTATATGTAGAACATGTTGGAGAACAACATAATTCTGTTTTCATGGTGATCAAAGTTTTGCAAGAAGGAGGACTTGAGACAGTGTGCTAAGCTGCTATGGCAACATGAATTTTAAAAAGTAAACTGACTTGCAAGAGCTTATCTTTTCCTCTTTAGTGTTGTGCAGAACAGACTTGGGAACCTCTACCCTAAAAGGGATCCTGTGAGGTGCTCACCTCTGCTTCTGGGCCAGGCGCTTTGCAGAATGCATAAAACATATCCCTCGCGGCAAGGGGAAAATTCCCCCAGGGACTGAGTTTCTTCCTGCATCCCTGAGGCTCCTGCACCCCTAAAAGCCAATTCATGGTGACTCTTTCATAATATATTTATCATCACTCAGATATTCAGATGTTGGGGTGAATGTACCACGAACCACTGCAGTTCGACTGACACGCTGTTCTGGGCCGCGAGGGGGACGCCGTGCGATGCAGCCCCTGCACAGAGGAGAATTCCACCCACAGAGCACCGTTTCCAAGAGCACCGTGACGCGGGCTC
>KZ506139.1:69850-89775 GCA_002844005.1 Limosa lapponica baueri | reverse complement strand
GGCAGCCACCCCAGCCCAGCCTGGGACAGTGCCCCCCGTTCCCGCAGCTCTGGCCCCCTCCCTGCCCTCCCGCAGGGGGAGAGCGGAGCCCTCACTGTTTGCCCACGGAAAGTAGCAGGGTCGTGGCTACGGGCCTCAGCGGGCGCTGACAGATCCGGCCCCACACCCACTGGGATGCTGTAGGAGACACCAGCTTGTCTCATTCCTTACAACAATTAGCTGCAGGCACAAAGGAGTCGGCTATCCCGAGAATGTCATCCCGGTTGTGAACGGCGTAACCATGTCACACCCGAAGCACCAGTGTGCTGGCTGCCACAGCGGCCAAGAAATAGGACACTGAGCTCCAAACCCTGATGACCAATAATACAAGAAGCCACCAGTGTCCCTTGGCTGATGCGGCGGCCAAGAAATAGGACACTGAGCTCCAAACCCTGATGACCGATAATACAAGAAGCCACCAGTGTCCCTTGGCTGATGCTGTGAAGTCTCCAGCTCAGCTAATTCAGACCTCGGGACGCGCCCGAGCACAGACGGATCAGCAGAGGACATGCTGCATGCCGGGGTCCCCCCCGCCGCTTCCCAAGGACTCAGTCCCAGCAGAAATGAAATGCAGCTCGAGTGTCCAAAGAGAAGTGATGAGAGCAGAGACACATACAGAAGATGCATGCACGCATGGCAGGGAGATGACACAGTGAAGGATGAACACACTGAGACAAGACAGAGAAGGATGAACTCGGTTCTTTTTTCATTTTCTACATTTATTTTTATTAGACAGATGAATGCATGGAAGCGATGGCCAAGAAATGAAACAACATATTGCTCTGATTTCCAATGGAAACAAACAATTTCTTGGCTGGCACAAAGTGCAGTTCAGTTTGTACTGCGGTCACACTTTGTACCAGGCGACCTTCCTCTTTGGGGACTGAACAGCAAGGGCCCGAGGAGCGGGACACTGGGTCACGCCAGCTCATTCAGCCCAGAAGCAGAACAGAGCCAGCTTCTGCCTGCAAGTGCAGGACTGGTGTTTCACAAGCACAGTGACTCCAGAGCAAGCAGCATTAACCCGTGTCAGCGAGGCAAAGCTGAGATGATGAAAAATCAGAGGAAGGAATGGATAGAGAGAACATGAAAAGCAAAGCTGAACAAAACAGAAGTAGAATCAGAGGGACTGACTGGAACACACAGATTTGTTATTTATTATTTATACCCTGACTTCATCTCCCACGTTACTGCACACTGGCAATCCCAACGTGCTCAGTGCTCCATGTTAGACAAACTCCGAAGAGACTGTAGGGCTCATCACACCCAAGTAGCTTTGGACCAGCCCTGTCCAGTTCTTGACTATCCTTCAGCGCTCTATGTCAAGGTAGGTTGATGGTGCTCAGTACCTCACTTTAAAAAGCCTTGTGATTTTAAGCAGAATTGAAAAATGTATGGTCTGAGCCTACTCACCCTTATGATATTGCAATATTTGCCACTGCTTCCACTGGGAATAAGAGCAGAGACTCAGCAAGCAGACCTTGACACCAGAGCACACGACTCACGCAACGTGGTTTCAGTTCCTCTAAGGTTTATCACCATTAAGTTAACGCAGGTCATGAAAATCTCCCCAGCTCAGCTGCACAGCCCAGGGGACTACTTCTGCAGTGACACCAGATCAGAGCATGCAGCCCTGATTCTGCCCCGATAACGCGCACAGGGAGGGCAAGAGTCGCCGTTCAAAGCTGATCAGATACAGCCCTGACTGTCTCCCTGTCCGTGAGGGGCTGGTCGGCAGGAGCCCCGGTACCCGAGGGCTCCCACTCACACCCAGCCTCCTCCGCGCCCCCCCTCAATTCCCTTTACTGGACTTTGCAGGAATCTTCCCACTTCTGGTAATCATTGGCCTGGTCCAAACACACTGGGGTTTCCCAGCAAAGCCTGGAATCTCCCTCAGCTCTTTAGCACTACTGTAGTTGTTTAGGTTGCCTCACTCTAAAGAGCAAAAGAGACAGAGCAAATGAAAAAAGCACTACTTGAAGTCAGCTCCTAACACCTCCACCCTGGCTCTTCTTTGCCCCTGGGCTACAAGCCAGTGACAACTGGAACTACCTCCCATTAGGTTTCTTTAACACCAGAAAATAGAAGAGCAGGAAAAAGACAAGAAAGACAAGAGGCAGAAAGAATTTGATAAAAGAACCACAAAGCTGCGGCTGCATCTCCCAAGCCCTCCTGCAGGCTCTCTAGGCTGCACACCCACCTCATCGGGTTGGGGGGCTGGGGGGGAGCAGAGCCTTCCATTGATCATCCCCAACGTGCCAGAGGGCACTTGGGAGCATCATTAAAATTCAAAGGGTCATCCAAAGCTTCAGAAACCCTCATCCTGCTGTTCTCACAAGAAGTCTACCCGGCTCTGCTGCCTGAGGCTCCTTCGCGCCCGTTAGGAGGTGCAGGATACTTGAGGTGAGGGGTGCGCTCCTCTCAGGGGGTGCTGGGTGTGCACCCCTTGGGAGGGTGCAGACCCCCCGAGAGGATGGATGCCAGCACAGAGGCACTCCAACATGGGCCACCTCTGCTCCGAGGAAGGCTGATTTGAACCCAAAGGACTGGGTTATTCTGCCTTGTGCTATCCCAGCTCCTGGAGAAGCAGGAGGCTGGGAGAGGCGGCCAGGCTACCCAGCCTCCTGGGGGGGCTCGGGGCAGCCAGGAGGCATCCCCCCTCCGGGGTGTGCAAGGAGGGAGCCGGGGCCCTGCACCCCGAGCCCAGCAGAGCCAGCAGCCCGGCTCTGGCAGCACTCCCATGCCTGACATGCCTGGGAAGTGACATCTGCTGCTCCAGAAGCCATGGATACGTGCGGGAAGCAGGCTGCTGGCAGAGCCGGCCTGGGAAACCTAAAGCAGCACTGACACCTTCAGGAAGGGGAGACGAAGCTCAACACCAGCCTCAGCTTGTCTTTTCCCTGCGCTGTGCCCTGCAGGGCTCAGAGCCTACTTGGGAGGTTCCTGCTTGAGCTGGCTCCTGCGATCCAGCTTGCTCATGACCTGCGTGATGTCCACGGTGGTGGCGGCTTCTTTGGCTTTGGCCTCTTCCTCCTGCTGCCTCAGGATGACAGGGCTGGGGCTGGAGCGGAGGTGACGGCGTCCGAACGGGAAGGTGGAGCTGGGCAGAGAGTGAGAGAAAGATGCAGGGCATTACTGAAAAGTAGAAAGGCGCCAAAAACTCACTCCTGGTAAGAAAACTTACCAGGAGGGCAAACTCAGACACAGAGAGGGACGTGCCACTGTCACCCGCACACCAACAAAGAAGTGCACATGAGGACGAGGTGGTTTAAAGCAGGACTCAGTGCCACACATCAGCTACAGGACTGCTAAAAACGTAAATGCCGTCCTGCTCCTGGTCCTCAGGAGGGACTCCAGGGCCAGGAGATGGCCAGTACATCATTCCTTTTGTTGTAAGCGTTTGCATGTCACTCACTCGCAGTGTGAGGCCAAACAACTGCCATCAGTAGAATTTTTTCTAGTGGCCTCAGTAAGGTCAAGATATGGACCAGTATGGGTGTTTCTGGTGTCTGTTCTACCCCAAAAAACCACCCGCTACCTGCTTGAGCAAGGCCATTACCAGCTGCAGCGGAAGCAAGTGTTAAACTGCCTCTGGATGAGCTACGAGCTCTTCAGCTTACCCAGGATGCTGCGTATTGTGTCTCCACAACAGGCACTGACAAACACGAAGGCAGTCACCAGCATCAGCCAGCACCTGCCAGTGACCTTGTGATGTGCAGCCCAGGGAAAAACTAACCAAACCCCAGGCAAGACAGCAGGAGAGCTTTTTCTGCCAATTTGAAACAGGCTTTAGATGAAACAATAGTGTCCATGATTCCTCTTTCTTGTTTGCTGGGTGGATGAGTGGAAGAGGAACAGAGAAAGCACACCACCCAGTCTGGCTCCGACAGTGCACACTCTGCTTTAAGAAGCAACTGCAGTTCAAATGGCCTGAATTTGCTATACAACCTTCATCTTGGTCAGGAAAAAGCCATTTCAAGCCTGCCCCTTCTAAGACTGTCTACCTTCTGCCAGCAGTCACTCGCAGGTAAGATACTGTTTGCTCCCATGGGGCTGCCTGTCACCTTCACGTCGCAGGGGGTAGGTGGCTCTGCCCAGGCAGAGCGGAGCAGAGCCCACGGAGGACCCTGTGGTGGCTCAATGTCTCCTCTGGCAGCCAGTGTTTTGTGGGCAGGAGTTTTCCCATGCCCTGTACACACTGCTCTCTCCTTCCAGGAAAGGAGCCATGGTTAATTCAACAATCACAGCCTTTCGAAACAGACCCAACAGACAAGGCAGCCGAGCCATCGTCAGGTCGATTCTGACTGCACACAAGCCACTTCCAAAGGGCTCACAAACATACAGCATAATCAGTCTCAAAGCAAGGCCTCTTTTTAGTGAAAAATTTTATTTAATTAGGCAAACATCTAAATCATAGTAATTTTGCTGCAACTCAGGGTTTTTCTACCCTTGCTACAACAAGAAAAACAAACCCCACAATTACATTCAGTTTCACTTGCCTTTTTTTGACAGTCTCTTGTGGCACAACAGCCTTGGCCAGCATTTCCTTGTATATTGGAGACTTTAAATAGCGGCCATAGGAGTCCTACTCGGAGAAAAAAGAGAAACTGGTAGTTATGGGCTGCAAACACCCATATTAAAATCACCACCAAATACAGCTGCTCAGGAGCCAGGGAGGCTGGGAACGAGATAATCTCCCCCAAGCAGCCCAAGGGACTTTGCATCTTTCAGGCAAATGTAGCTATTAAAACCAATACCCTTTCATCTTGCTGTAAAATTCCCAGGATTTCCCACCTCACAATAAAGCTTCCCAGGTAAGATCCAGACCAAAAAGGTCTGAACTGAGCTTAGCCTGGGCCCGTGGTATCTCACAGTCATTGCAAGGTGAGGTGCTCATGTTTCAGGAGCCAAACTTCTCAGCAACTGGTGAAAATCAGTGTAGTTCTGCTGCTTTCAGTGTCAACGTGCATTAGCTGCTGCTCTGCTAAATGCATTTTGTATTGCTATAAGGAGGAGTTACGGGTTATTTGTGGTCACCATGATCTAATGAAAGCCATGACATCAATATGTCAGTACACTGACATCAGCCCACAATCTTGCATCAGTCTGACCTAAAAGAAGGCTGTCTATCAATATAGCCACAGAAAAATGTGTGAAAAAACTCAGTAAAACTTGAGATGGGCCACGTCTGGTTATGCTCTTGGTACAAAACTCATGCAGTTATATCACAATTGCCGCTACCTTTCCCATCCACTGCTAAAATCCCGTTGGATACAAGCATCCCACCACAGAGACACCTGCTGTCGCACACACAGTGGTACTAAATGAATAAAGTTCAAAGATTTGTTCAAGCTTTGAATGAGCTGGTGACTGAGCAGGACTTCCAGCAGCCACCTGACCCCCATCACCTTGGGGACATGCTGCCTTAGAGGGAAGAAAAAGCAGCAAACTACAAAGGCCTTGACCAGTTCTTGCTTCAGTCAGCAAATTTGAGGGATTTTCAAAGAAAGGCCACTTGAAAGTGACAGCTGAGAGCACACAAGGGCACGGAAAGGCCCAGAGAACTGGAATCCCCCTAAGGCTTTGGAAACAAATAACAAACCTTTTTCATCAGCATGTAAATGTGGGTCTGAGCAGCATCTAAAACATAGCGATGAGGGTGCTTGAGGCCTTTTACTGTGATGCCCATTGTTGTGCCATCAATGTTAATCCAGCGCCTTGCTCCTGGAGCCAGGAAGAGCCTGCAAGGAGGAGGAATCAACAGTGCCATTATCAGCTGGAGAACTCCCAGAGATTCCTCTGTCTACACATGAAAGGAAAAGTCCCTTCAGCTCCCCACTACAATTTGCTGTCCTGATCTTGGGCAGTCAATCTCCTCTTCAGCAGCGTGACCTGCAGTCACTTCCTCTTGCACTGGTAACACACAACATAAACCAATTTTCATCCACTCTCCCTGTGGCAGCCTCTAGGCCTTTGCTATTCCACACCTCTATTTAAATTACGTGCTAAGACCTAAATGGTGTGGAGTGGAGAACAGAGAGAAAAAGTAACTATAACAAAACAATACTTGTGCTTTCATCTTCAAAAGCTCCTTTCCTACATGGGGACACAGGACTGCCACATTTGATGGCAGCTTACAAAGAAAAGTCTCAGGAATAAATCATGTGGAGAACGACAGTGTGTGGAGGAAGGTGATGGGACTCCTGTACAAAGAGTTTAAGAATGCAGAATTATCACACTCACTTGTAAATTTCTTCTGCTTTTTCTTTGACCTTGGATTGGTCTCCATACTTGAGATCCTCACAGGCTTCCCAGAAACTCAGATTCTCTCCTGCAAAACAAGGATGCAGTCAGCAGAGAGCGAGACTGAGGAAAACACAATCCCATTCATTAACTCCTAAACTGAATGTGTTTGACTCGGTATGTGTTCAGCCTCTCCAATTCTTACAGCCACCTTGAAAATCCCCTTGGGACTGAAAGAGGAAAACAACTTTCCCCTGTCCTCTGCTCAGGGACGATGTCACCTGTAAGAGCCTGTGAATCCAGGTGGTTCCAGCTTGGAACCAGACTGCTTCCACCAGTCCCCGCGCACTGGGAGGGCCCTGGGCTGTATTTTATGTCCTGTGCCACTAGATGGTATTGCACGCACTGGCTGCACAGCCGCTGCCTCCAAAGTCACTTCTGCTGCCCTTGGTGACTTTGTCACTGTCTCAGCTCACAGCACCTACTGCACAGGCCTGGATTCCCACCACACTCTGTCCTGCTGGGTGGCCCAGGCAGGGACACAGGGAGGGACGCAGCAGACCCACCGCTGAATTCCTTCTTCAGGAAGAGCTGGAAGTTCTGCCGACCTTTCGGGTCCCGTATCAGCTCACTGAAATTGAAGGCCCATCGCTCCACACGCATTCTGGTGGGGATTTCCACTCTGCACGGGTCAAAAACAAACAGCGCTGCCAGTTTCGTGTGGCCCATCTAATTGGCAGATTAATTAAAACCAAAATGCCCTTTGCTGGAACGCCAAGAGACTTCACAGCACTCACTGTTTTCCAGAATGCTGTAATGAGCTCCCAAAGTCAGCCCACTAAGTAAGCTGTAATTAAACAACTTGGTACACAGTGGGATGAGGATTTATCTCGGATTTATGCTGCTCTCACAATGATGGCCCAGCTTTGCTGGAGGTTTGACTCAGTCCCGTTCTGGAGGAGGCACTGGTTGTTGCCCAAAGCTTTGCTTCTCATAAAGGCATTCTGTGAAGGTATCCTTTGGGGCTGTCTAATGGGATATTATCACTCTAACAGGATTGCTGGTCTCAAATGAGAACCAGTAACATGCTGTGTGCTTCAAGCACAGAGATGCCACTGTGTAATTAGCAAATACTATCCGAATGGAAAACCAAGGGAGACCTCAGAGAAGGGCGGGACAGCCAGGATGTGCCTCCAACCCAAACTCCCTCCTAAGAAAGCTGCCCGAGGTGTGAGCAAAGACCAAGGGCCAGGGGTTGAACCCTGAATTGCTACACCATTGGCAGCACCTAATTTAGCAAGGTTAATGCTAAGCCAAGTGCTATACCTGAGCATAACTGGCCATATTCCGTTCCTGCACTAGTAAAAGTGGACTTTCATCCAAGGGGAGGATGAGACCCCCTCAGCAGGGGCTGAGCTCATACTCCCATCGTCAGCCTAGGAATTTCTGTGATGTTAAGGAAGGCTTCACTTGAAGAAAATAATGCTGGAAGTTCAGCGTGGAGTATTCCCAAGAGACAGTTTCTTTAGCATGGCCAAGCTATGTCAGAAAGGGAACACTTCCCTACCCATGATCAGAGACCAGATATCATGACAAAATCAGCGGTTCCCTTTTCCGATTTCTATCAGCATAAAGGTTAGCGTAAACAACAGGCTGGTAAAAGAATACAAATACATACAGCTTTGCATTGAGATCCCAGAACTCGGGGTCGTCTGTTACCCAGGGGTTGCTGGGGAGACATCCAGACAGGATAGGATCGTTGGAGAGGAACTGCTCAGAGTATTTCACAAGCCTGAGAGTAAATCCAACAAAATCACAACATTAATCTACAGGCAGAATTGCAGCCACCCCCAGCACAACCAAATAAACTGCTGCACAGACTAGAGATGTCTTCAGAGCAGCAGCCCTATCAGCACGGGGGTCCGGAATGTGGGCCCTGCCTCGCGAGAAAAATTGATTCATCAGCTCAGTTCCTCTTTCCTATTTCCCAAACAATAATCTCCTGGTTGTCTTTCAAAGCAGTGAATTTGTCAGTTCAAGCACGGGGAGATACAAGACTCTCTTCCATCCCCTCCTTTTGCCTCTTCATTTCAAGGAAGTGGGACTAAGCCCTCAAACGGCTTCTATCTCCTTCTCCAACCAAGTGGAAAAGGCCTGATGCTGAGATGCTTTTGCCACACATTACAGAGAGGAAAGTGCCAGAGAAGAGGAAAATAAGTATTTGCCCAGAGTGGGTTCTCGGCAGCCTTCCCACGGGGCGTGGGAGAGCCCAGGGAGCTGTGGGAGAGGTGAGGGAGCGCTGAGGGCACAGCCCGGCTTCTCCGTTCCTCCGCTCACCTACCGCACGGCTCATTCCTCTGCAAATGACTCTGAGGGCTTGGCACAAAGCAAAAATGTCTCTATGCCAGCAGGAACCAGACAAACACTTCTGCTACCTTCTCAGTTGGCCAGACTTGTAATTACAACCGATTTCACTAATGTCCTGGAATTTTAGCTTTCTCCTCCCTTTTTCATTCTTGAAAAAATCATCTGGTTTCTGTGTTTAAAATTCCTTCCAGGCCAAACTGCTTTCATGTGCTCGAAGCTGGGAGAGCACTGTCCAAGGACCCGTTGCTAACAGGCACCTTGGAACAGATCCCGCAATTATACAGTGCTGCTGCACAAAGCATACCACAGGCTTGGCACCAAAGTGCTCGATCCTTCCTTCTCACTGGAAATGCCAAGGCACTCAGCACCTGCATAACTCACTCCAATCCATATATTCTAATCAAGCTACGAATCTAAACCTGTCAACTCAGGTAACACTGCTGTGTCCTTTTAACGATTAGTGCTTTGCAGCTCCTCCTAAATCAATGCAGTGCTCTGACGCATGCACGCTATCTAGCTGCTGCTCTTATCCTCATCAACAATCATTTGATTTGGACCCAATCCTGCAGCTGAGATGGAGATCCAAATTTCCTGAGGACTTTTTCATCTAGGTGATAGGTGTTATCCATCACAAGATTAGGACTAACGTGTGAAAAGCTCCATTGCCAAACAGTTAAGCACCACAAAACTCCTGGAAGGTACTCAGGTGTCCCCAGCTCCAGCTCACAGTTTGGAAAACTGAGGCAGGAGAATTTTAAGTGACCTGGGAGTCAGTGACGGGTGAAATGAGCAGAACTGCTGGTGCCTAGCAAGTCGTGGTTCTCTGAAGACATCACTGCTTCCCAGAGTCTTCCTCCCACTTCATTCATCCACCACTGTCTTCTCCCAGGGAACAGGCCTGAGCACCTCATTTATCTCAGATTGGATTGCACCTCCAGGCAACTGGCCAGCACACAGGATTCCAGGTAAGAAATGCCTGTGGCAAGCGCACTAATGGCTAGTGCTAGGACTTTGCACTTAATTGGCTTCATCAAGAATCTGATCAGGAAACGCTCACACTGAGAGGAGGCATTGCTAATTAATTGCTTGGACGTTCATGGAGTGTGTTCCTTCATAATACAGAATAACCAGAGGCTCCCCCAGCTCTGCTGCCTTCTGGTGACCACCACCATACAAGCACGAACGCTCGCTGGGGCTGAGTCCAGCTGGGGACCAGGGAGAGGAGGGTCAGTCTGGCTCTGCTGTTACTCATCCCGCACAGGAACAGGCGCAGGACGGACACGCTGCTGCGGCCTCGCAAGGCTGCCTCCAGGCAGCTGCTTTTCCAGACAGCAGAGCTGTGCTGGGTCCCAAGAGCCACAGTCCAGTCCTCACCAGTCTGAACATCTCTTGGTTTCAGAGGGAATCTCAACCGAGAGGCCGGTGCTCCTCTACAGACATTCCCAGCAAAGCTCCCCTTAGCTCCCAGAGAGAGTCTTCATCACGAGTGGGACTCTGACACCTCCTCTGCCTTGTGCCTCCTGGCCCAGGCAACACACAGCCCAGACAGCACAAACAACACTGCGTGTGGCCACCACATTGATTCCCCGACTGAGTCACCAGCTGCCGGAGCAGTTAGCTTAATCATCTCATTAGGAGATGAGCGCTGAAGACTAATTAATGTGTGGACAGAAGGAAATCAGGACTTACCCTCCAAGAGAGACAGAAGATTTCACTCTGGACTTCATGATGGCCTGCTGATAGTACATGATCTGAGAGGGATCAGACATATCCATGGTTAGAAGCATGGAGATGTGAGGACAAGACCATCTAATCTGAACCTCAAACATGCCCTCTCCCAGGTAGTGAGGCTAATTACAACAGGGACTGCTTCTTCCGTAATTATTGGATGTCCAAGGAATCAGAGAATCCCTAAACTGTCTCAGTAAAATGGCTGTTCTCACTGAGCTTACTGCAAGTGTCAGAAGAGCATTTTGCAACATGCAAGTAATTAAAAAGCGCTCCCCGTGCTATATAAAAATTGGATAATAGCTACCATTCTAGGCACCTACAAATGCTCTGGATGATTTAGCATGTAATTATCATTGATCCTTGGCTGTCTCTACACTGGCGCCACTGGATGTATCTCCTACGATTTCCCCACCACTAATTTTGATCTATTGGATTTTATCCCTGGTGTCTATCTTCGCTTGAGCCTTCCTGTGCCTGGGAGAGCTGCTGGCTGCCTGCAGCGGGAGGTGCAGAGGCAGGAAATGTCCTAAAGCACATCGACCAAAAGCTCCGTGGGGCAGAGACTCTGCCAGCCCAACCCAGGCGTTTTCAGAACAGCTTATCCCCTGCAAAGAGGGCTTTCGAGCCCCCATGCAACACCGATGTAAGCAATACGTATGGGAAGAACACCTGGGGTGAGGGAAGGACCACTTACCTCTCTCCTGTAAACATCCATAGTTTTTTTCTGTAAAATAAAGAAACAAAAATCATTAAATTGGGATGGGTGCTTTCACTTTTCTGAGATGTGAAAACACCGTTGCAGGGCTGCCATTGTGTAGCGCTCTCCAATTAATTCTCATTACAATTAAAATCAAACACAGCAGCTCAGCTAATCAGGGTATCATCAAAGCTAAGAGCATCCACACACCGTAAATCGTTCCATTAGCTGTATTTACTGTTTAGCATTGCTTCTTCCATCACAGGCTGCCTGTATGCCTTCAATTAAGGGGTTATTCTAGTGGAGCTAAAATAGATTCGTTTACGAGACGCAGATTAGATCATTCAATATTAGCTAAAGGAGACAGGAACCAACACATTGCAAAATATAAACACCACAATTAAAAGCCTCAGAAGCAGTATCTGCTGTGCAAAGGGTGCTTATGTTGTGATTTGAATAACTCAGACTATGTTACATGTCATCCACAAATGAGCAAGCAATTGAAGGCAAGGAATTAACTGCAGGGTGTTTATTCACACGACTTCCTTTGAAGCACAGTTACTTGGTGTGAAATAAACTTCAGGAGGGAGAAGGAACGACAGGCTAAGTCAGGGATGCTCCCAGCAAGCCTTTAAAGGCTTATGCAGTGTTTCAGCTCTTCATATCCCATTTTAGGCAACAAAATCTGCATCCCAGAGTTGTTCTACCAAACGAACCCTGTGACTGCCACCCATCCCACGGCTGCTTTGTGAGGGGACCATCGTGGGGACACCAGTGCGGATCTGCTTTTGCATTTTAACCATTGTCACTAGTCCTGCTCAGGAGGGAGAAACTATTCTTTATATGGAAGAAAAATAAGCACATTTTGCTGACACTTGGTTGGTTTTGAGAGGGCGCACTCACCGGTTCAGCAGGAGCCCGAGATGCAGCCATCAGCCGCTCTGTGCAGCGCTACCATGGAGCCAGCCCATCTGATCTTAACACAAACCTCGCCTGGCCAGGGCAGCACTAACAGAAATCCTGGCTGTGCCATTGCAACGGGAGGAAGCTTTTTCTGCTGGAAATACCACGACCAGCTCTGAATGCCTGTGGCACACAACCCCAGCAGGGACAAACAGGGAAGCAAACAGCGGCTGCAGCCGCAGCGATGCTCTGCTGGCCACACAGGAGGAACCACGTGTGAGGGGGTGAGGGCTGACACATCAGGGGGAAGAAAATCCTCTTGGCCAACAGAATCACCGGCCACAGGGCTGTACAGCCTCCCTGGCTGATTCAAAGCCTCCTGGGACGTCTCATAAATGATGCAAGACACATGGACTAAAGAACAGCTTTTCATCCTGTAGCTGTACCCAATGCCAGGCCAGCTTCCATGGAGGCACCATTCCTAACCTCATTTCTACAGTGTCATCATTGTTTCAGACAGACTGTAGAAATGGGAGGGGAAAAAAATCCCCACCTGCTTGTGCAGAGAAACTCGCTGCATTTGCTGCCCTAGAAGCATCCTCTTTAGAGAACTTTGTTTCTGTTTCAGGCCAGCTATTTCCTGCACAATAGGAGTTCTCTATCTCCCTGGGGAACCCGAGATACAAACCAGGCCCCATCAGATTTACAAATGCCAGCTGAACTGTTCTGTTTGAAGGAACTTTAGTGTGGCTGGGGCATTTGCTTTAGGAAAATCAACACGTTAAAATCATTAGATGGTTTTAAAAGGCCCCTCATTTCTTCCTCTGTTTTGTGAAGTGGGTGCCTCTGAGGTGCCATGGGGCGAGCAGAGGTGGCTGCTGGCACAAGGGCTGGAAGGCAGCTCACGTGGCAGTAAAGTTGTGTTATCTTCTAGAGGGGTCTTAGAGGCAGGCAGCACATCACACACACGAGACAAACAGCTGGGGGGAAAGAGAAAAAGACCACAATAACTTAAATGTTACATAGAGCAAGAAAGGCATGAATTAAAATGCCACCACAACAGAAAAATTATATGTGGGTGAGTAAAAATCAAAGCTAATGCCATGTCTGCAAACAAGGAAAGATTTTTTTTTAAGGATCCCCTCCTGTCACATGTAGGTCAGTGCCTTGGACAGCTGGCACTGGGAAAGCCAAGGGGCTTTTGTCGGGAGGGGATTTGCCAAGGCTCGCTCAGAAAAGGGAGCTACAGCACGAGAAGGGCTGAGCATCCCTGCCCGGTGGCACACACTGAACTGGAGCAGAATCACAGAGAAGCCCAGCACTGAACACCCCACTGAGGGCTGCAGGTGCTGGCCGTGCTCAGCCTTTTCCAGTTCTCAAATCCACAGTAACTGGGAAGGATCTCAGCTATTTCACCGCAGAGCTGTACATCGTTTCGTTTCCCTTTCTCCCACAGTGCTCCCATCACCAGTTTCCAGCTTCGCTGCTGGTACAAGGGATGTGAATACCCTCTGTGTCCCATTGAGCACTGCCAGTTGTCCCCACCATCCTGCCCACCCTTACCCCCAGATACTGAGAGCAGCAATGCCGAAGTGCTCGTACCACCCTCATTTGGAAGGAAACAATATTTGGAACAAAGGAGTCATTTCTTATAATGAGATTAATTTTGCAATGCCCTTAATAAGTGACTTATCGCAATTACCGCGGATAAGCTCCCCAGCCCTGCAGGCTTCAAATCAAAATGACAATTAGTGAAAGACCTTGGTTTGTCTCAGGCGAGCGCTGCGTGCTGTTAAACATCCTCCTCCTAGGACACGCAGCGGCGCTTGGACACCCCAAACAGCCTCGTCACACCCCGCTGCCACCAGCCGAGTGCTCCCCACGAGCTGCAGAGCTCAGCTGGGAGCCAGCCAGGACCTGCTCAAGAGCCCTGTGCCTGGAGCCGATCCACATGGCTGAAGCCACGAGCTCTGACGAGAGCTGGGACATCTGCTGATTTCCAGCTAACCATTGGTACGGATCTCTCTGCTCTCCATGTGCGTCGTCCCGACCACACTGTGATGATGGTCATTATGTTTTTGCCTCTCTGGCCACCATTCCGTGTTTACAGAGGCCATAAGCAGCTGGACAACAGCCATGTGCCCACATGGAGCTTGGGGTGAGGAACAAGCCAAGCACAGGCCACTGTTATCCAGAGCTCACTTTGGACCAGGGCACCGCAAATCACACCCGCACTCTGCCCCGATGCTGCGGCGCTCTCTGCCCATGCGTGCAAACTGCACCCCGGCACACACAGCTCTTTCTGTGCACACCAATGCCTCTCCTCGGGGGCAGATGTGGGCCTTTCCCCACACACTGAGAGCCCTGCACACCAGAGGCAAATTCTGAGCCTAGCACCAGTTCACCTCAACATCCATCCCCACTGTGCGGGTGCTGCCAGCCCAGCAGCTGGAAATCACACCTGTAACAGTCCACATGCCCAGCTTCCTTCTAATTGCCAGTTTTCCCTTATCTTGTTCATCTGCTTCTGTTATTTGAACAGCTGTGATGTGTGCAGCAGAAGTTATACATTTATCAGGCAGCCAAATTGACAGAGTCTCATGAAATTAAAGGCCAGCAATGACTACGATGATTGCTGGCTGATGTGCTGCGTACAACAAGCCAGGGCATTTCGTTCAGTAGTCCCTGAACCAGGCACAGTGATTTTTGGCTAAGCTAAAGCACCTTTCGGAAGGACTCTCTGGTTACAAAAGCTGAGTGAGTACCTGCAGGAGTCAGCGGGCTCTGGCAGTTGCCTGGTAACTCACTGAGCAGTGAGGCTCCATCCCGAGCCTGAGACTGGGGTAACAAAAGGCTAAAGCATCCCTTAATTAGCTGTTCAATGGACGGCTGCCTCTGCCGTACTCCTCCTGCCCAACTCCTGACTCATTCTAAGGGAGAGGGATGCCCATGGGTCAGCAATGAAAGTCCCTCTCAAAGGAGAGCGATGGTTGGCTGAGCAGCTGTTTATCCCCAGAGGACTCTATCGATGAGGAAGGCAGCAGCCCACCACAGGGTCTGAGGCAAGTGAGAGAGAGATGTTCATGCCAATATCAGCTTCAAAGAAGTCACTCTGATATCAGAAATTAATTATCACTGGGAGTATTTTCTTTCTCAGCTGCCAAGATAAAAGAAAACGAATTGGCCAACCAAGTGAAGATAGACTGAGCGGGAATGGAGACACAGATCAAATAAACAGGTGCTGGATTCATGCACTCATTTTCTCTCTCATTTCACCTATGTCAGAGCCAGAGGCTGGGCCCACAGAAAACATCAATTAAACCCTGCACTGCCTTCAGCAGGGGTAAGATACGGCCAACAGAGCACAGTCCAGCTCAGCATTTACCAGCAGAGCTTGGGCCATCCTTTCTGCTCAGCACAGGCTGCTGAGCCACAGGGGTTTGTGAGAGCAGCCTGCAGAAAATAAAAACAAAAAAAAAAGGCTGCTAGTCCAAAGGTGGCTCTGCATGGGCTTTTGGCTGCCTCCTGTGCAGTCGATCGCTCTCTCAAAAGCAAAAAGAGGAGCAAGAAGAACCTTCCCTCTTCAGCTCAGGCTCCAGAGAGGAGGCATAGCTCAGAGATCAGCTTAAAGGAGAAAAGCAGTGTAGTCACCCCAAAGCTGGTGTCCTTTGGCTCATGCCCTCCTTGGAGTCTCTGCTGATGGGAGGAAGCAACCATGTCTCTCATGTCCAGGGTGGGAACGGAACGGAGATCCCTCAGCTCACTTCCTCTGCGCTACCACGCAGCTGGCAGATGGCTATGGGCTTTCAGGCCGTTTGCAAACTTAAAATCTCCTTCCATGTCAGCTGTAAAACTGTGGGTGGGAAGTTGGCTTACTCCTCTTTTCCATCCCTCTCCCTTCCCTCCACTCCTTTTCTCTTTGAAAAAGAAAAAAAAAAAAAAAAGGCTTTCAGCAGTTGCTACTTACAGCAAGAAAAAATAAAATACAACCCAACCCTACATTTTGCTCATTTTCAGTCTCTATGGCAACAGAACACAGTTGGCCAAAGCAATTATCCTGCCTCTGGCTGTTGAGATGTTTAAAGGCTGTTACAAAAATGAGAAGTTGTGGGAATACAGCGAGTGTGATCACAGGAACATTTGCATTTAATTGCTGGGAGACACTTTGACTTCGCTTCCAAATGAACACCATTAAGTGCACAAATGCAAAACCGCTTACAAGGACCGATGGAGAAAGAGAAGAGCAGCTCCAGCTCCTCAGCCACTGACTGCACGTGTCTTATTGTGGACTCTGAACCAGTCCCACCCAGTTACAGCCTCCACAGTCTCTGTTCATTAATTCCATTCCTTTATGGTCCGACTATACAATATGCATTCTTATGCAACATATTGTGTCTCCTACACCAGCCTCTCCATTTTCTTGCCACACGTTACCATTTGGGGGGTATTCTGTCATTTTACTTTAAACCTGGATCTTTCCTCTGAGCCCCTACCCCAGGCAGAGTTCATTCAGCACTAATAAAAGGGCAGCAACAAGCATCTGGAGGTAGAGGATTCCTTAACTAGACTTCACCAGCAGAGAAAACACATCCTGTAGCTAAACACTCACACTGACTGGTGTGGCAAGACAGCTGACAAAGCATTTTCAAGCCAGAAGATGCTGCCAAAGCCTATTTTGAGGTCCCCACCCCCAGACAATGAGATGGCTTCAACTTCTGGCCTGTTTGGCTGTCACCACTGAGCTGTCTTGCTCAGCCCGCGGTGCCCAAAGACCCACAGTCCCAGGGACGTTGTCTGGGTCCTCCCAAACAAATCCAGTAGGTGCAAAACAAAAACCTGTCTCACCTGGTTTACCTTATTTTCATTGGGATCTGTTACGCGGTCTATTCCATACTCTAGGACGTCCAGCATGCCGGGCTGTTATGAACAAGAAACATCAATAGCTTTGAAACTCATTTCTTCTGAAGTCTGTGGTTCACACAAACGCATGAGGAGACCCCCAAGCCCCAAAGGGCTCCACTGCCCACAGCGCCAGCAGCAGTGCCCTGGGGGAGCTCTGCCCCCCAGATCTGGGATTGCTCCCCTCCAAAGGTGGGTGCTGCAGCCGGACCTCCCTCCCTTGCGCCTTTGAGAGCAACCAAGGAGAAAGGTGTGGGCTCGGGGCAGGCCTGGGCTGACCCTTCAAGGAGAAGCGACAGGGTGCACAGCCCAGAGGCCATGCCCACAGCCATGCCCCCAGCATGTGGGGGTTTCTCCCAGGTGACTGCAGGGAGGCCACCACTGAGGCACTAAAGCCACAGGCCACCATCCCCTACTTACGGGAGTTCGGTTCACAAGCCAGTAGGCTCTCTCCTGGCAGTCCAGGGCGTACCTGTCCGCTTTCTTACGCTCCTTCCCTGCCCTGCAAAGCCAAGAACAGGATTTAACTCTACCAGGGGAATTCAGGAATTTTGCTCTCCCAAAACCAGTGGGATGAGAAAGGGGGCACATCTCCAGTCTCCCCCTGGATGCAGCCTCCTGACCACGTCTCACCCCGGCTAACTCTGGCCTGCAGCTCACGCTGTTCACATGGCCACACGTGACTGTAGCTTTTGAGAAATCACCATCTTCCTGAGCTCAGCTGGGAGCAGACACATCCTCTTTTGATTAGACAGACAGCCCTTTGGTGGAGTTTTATGCTAACAACCCGCTACTTGCGGTCAGTCCTGCTGCCTCATGTTTATCCACCTCCGATGTCCCCGGGCACTATCTGAGGACTGCCACACAGAGATACACCCCGCCACGTCTCACCCCCGTCTCCCAGTAAAGGGGGGCATTTCTCACAAAAATGATTTGGAAATGGTACCAAGCAGCGTTCCCAGCCACCAAAACCCAAATCACCTCTACTATTAAATAGAAGAAGCACCAGCATGGTTTGGGCTTGGACCAACTAATTCTTTCCCAGACAACTCCTGGGCACAGTTTGGGACTCAGCATGGGCAATGGAGCATTTGCATGTGGCCACCCTGCTGTGGTTAACAGGATGGATGCGGGCTGCTCTGCACCAGTCTGCCCCAGCATCACCATCAAACAGCCTCAGACATGTTTAATCTACTCGTTCAGACACAGTCTTGGTATCTAACTTTAAAACTGCATTTGGCATCTCTTAGCCCAAGTCTGACCTCAATTTACAAGAACAACAGTCTCGTGTTTAATGAGACAGTTATCTGATGAGCTGTATTCTGACGACTTGGCGACCGTCCCAGTGAAGACAGAAATGCTGCTGAACAGCAGAGACAGTGCCTGCTGTGCTGGGGGGTTAAAAAAAAAAGGGAAAAGCAATACACAGAAGTAGGAAAGATCCTATCTCCAAAGGAGTTATCCTATCTCATGTTCACTTTCCTGGGAATCCGAAGGATTCAGCTCCTCAAGCCATGTCATTCTGGCTGGGTGCCTAAGTATGCGCTTCAGTTTTCTCCAGAAGTCCCTGCTGGGAACATTTACTGCTTCTCGACTCAGGCCGTTCAGTTCAGCTGTGAGACACGTGCAAGCAATAACTGAATCAGAACGAGAAGAGGTCCTAAGTCCAGAGGCCTGATTCACAAATGCTCATAGACCACCCTGAGCTACAAGAAGCTGTCTCTAACGAGGGCTCACACGCAGCAGCATCAGCCCTCGGCTTCTTCAGGTGCAAGAGCTAAGCCTCCCCTTGCACACGCCTTATGCATGTGCAAAAACCATTTGCAAAGAGGCACACGCGTGTGTGGCAGGAAAGGCACCCACCCCCGCCTCTGCTCTCGCTCTCACAAACCAATTCGTGGCTCCGGCGGAGAAATGCCAGGCGGGGAGAGAAACGCGGGTGCAGCGGGCGAGAGCGAAGCTCCGCGAGCGGGTGCCCAGCCATTCCAAAACGACTGAAATCCTTCACTCATGAGTGCAAAGGGAACAACATTTCCTCGTTAGATGGAGGAACCCCAAGCTGATAGGAAAGGCAGGTTTGTTTCACAATCTTGAGGGGCACTTGCAAGTTATTTCAAAGCTACAGTTTATGTTTTTAAACTGTAATTTAACTGTGTACCAAGACAGTGAAGCTCTGCCTCCTCGTGCCCTCCCCAGTGATGCAAATAAGGGAACACAAGACAACTCACTTGTACTGCTCTTTGGCCTGCATAATAACAAAATCCCACTTGTAGTTTATTTTTTGATTGAGCATGTTGTAATGTTCCTGGAATAAAAATTAAAAAAGCAGTTAGTGTGAAAATTCTGGACAAGGCGCTCCCATGCCAGGGATTTCTTGACTCTCCACAGCTCAACTGGGCCAGGCTGGCAACCCAGCCAAGGAATCCGGACTGGTCTGAACAAAATTACATGAATTGCAACAATTCAAAAATACCACTGCAAGGAGAGCAATCATCCCCACTAAAATTATCACTGACTTCAGAGTATTTTCCTGTACTGGCCACTTTTTCACTTCCAAAATTTTGGCTTTTGACACTGCTGGAGTAAGGTGTCATTTGAAGAGGGGATTTTTGCCATGCTGCACTCATTAGCAACAGAGGGCTGAAGCTACAGCAAACGAGGGGCTCGCAACAGAGCAAGTACAACAACTCCTTACCTTTTCATATTCCTCTAAAATCCCTTTCCTCTTAATGTTCTTCTTTGCTAGGTAAATTGCTGTGGAAGGAGAAGCAATTAAGCAGACAGTTATACTTAGACCAACAAATCCAAGAAATTAAAAGTTTACCCACAGGACAAACACAGGAATCTTTGTTACAGTATCTTCCCAGGCATGAGCTCCAAGCTCACAAAAGCTCACTGAAGAAAAATGAACTTGGCGCTTTCGCTTTGTCGCTGATGCCTGAGGAGCCGGTGCCCAGGCCAGGAGCAGTGTGTGCCTTCTGCCAGCAGTGCCCCCTCCCTTGGGAGCTCAGCCAGGGGTTCACCAGTCAAAGGATTCTGGACCAAA
>KZ506139.1:33725-51049 GCA_002844005.1 Limosa lapponica baueri | reverse complement strand
ACTGGGAGGGCCTCGGGGTCGGTGCCTCCTCCCGCCTCCCTTTCGGGCTGCTCACCCTTCCTCCCGCCGAGGGCGAGCGGCGGCGGCCGGGGAGCAGCCCCGCGGGGTGTCAGCCCCGCCGGGACGGGCGCTGGCCCGGGCGCGGCCCGCCGTGCTGCGGAGGGCGGCTTCAGCGCCCGCCCCGGGAGCAGCGGCTTCGGTCCGTGCGGTGCCGACCTTGGGCCGTTTCCTGGTAATGCGGTGGTGGTAATTAGCGGTAATGGATGGGGGGGAAGGCGCACCTGAAAGTGCGTGAGGATGAGACGTGTCCTGTCCCCGAGGAGGAAGCGCTCTCAGCGTTTCGTTGCGGCGGAGGAAACGTTGCCATCGTGCTGGAAAATAGGCTGATACATCAATTAACAGAAACCCGCGTGCAGAGCCGCTTCTCATAGATGCGTTGCCAAAACCTCCACGCATGGTTTAGGAGCAGGCTCTTGATTTCAGTGCTGTCATCCTCGTTTAGTTTCTCTTTCTTATCTAAATCGCTCGTCAGATTTTCGCTTTGGACTGTGTAATAGTTGGACAAAGTCTTAACTAAGTTTCTCAAATCAGCAAAGCGTTGTCAGACCTCAGCCCTGCTCTTGAAGGGGCTAAGGTCCAGTGATCCTTAAAGAGAATAGTTTTACAAAACTGTTTACGAATCAAGCTTGGAAAAAACTATAAATAGCAAGGCAGTAGAAATCGCAAGATTGTGCGTTGACCAGGTTCTAGTTTGTTAATAAAGTAAGGTACTTCCTACTGGGTGAGAGTATACACATAGGAACTGCACATCTGGTTTGGAGGCTGCTTTCCTGCAGTCATGGCTTTTGACAGATAGAAAAAGTATTGAAAGAGAAAGAAGCTTGAAAAAATACTTTGGCATGAAATAAGTATGTTATTATACAGTCATTTGTTGCTACATCTTAATTCCTTATACCTCTCCCCATGCCTTTACAGTTGCTTATTCTTTCTGGAATTTTCTTTTTTGTTTGTATCTTTTCACCAGTAAATTTAGTGCTAGAATTAATTTCCCCGCATTTCATTATCAGTATCAGAACATTTTTATTTTTTTTAAAGTCATCTATAAGACAAGTTTAAATACTCTGTTTGTCCTGGAGACTATTTACCAAAACAACAACAAGAAGTGCAGGGAAGGTGATACACCACCTCCTGCCCTTAAGCAGTAAAAACATACTTTGTAGAAAGTGCCGTGATTTTAGTAAATGTTGTCGTCTTATCTTTGAAAATGTTAAAGGCAGTGGTAACTCTCTACAATTAGATATTACTAGATACCAAGTTCATAAGAATGCAAAGACTAGGGAACCTTAAAATAAGCTGTCAGATGGTTTAACATATTCTGAAATAAGCTTTTAAACATACTTCATTTGTCTTGTACTTGTGCCAGGTAAATTTAACGACTGTAGAATGGCTCTGTTTCAGAGGGAAGTATAAATATCTCTGAAACAGTTTCCTTGGTAGCACAGATTGGGGATTTAGTAATTAAAAATAGCACTTTTTCAAGAGTTAAGCTTATGCTATGGATATTATGCTGTTGATCATGGCCATGCTTTTCTGATGGCAAATATCTAGTTTTGATATTACCTGAAAATGTAGTGCTTTGAGTCAATTTGTCAGAAACTTTCTGATCTCCTACTGGGTGGATAGTTCTGTTGAGCTTTGGCTCCACAGAGTGAGTTCATTGTTTGAACCTTCGCAGATTTGTAGGCTAGTGAAATAGTAGATGCTGAGAAACTCTAATTGCGATGCTCTTTCATGTTGTTAAAGGTGTGAGAGTCCTCGTAGATGCCAGAGAGAAACTTCATATCCCCTGGGGAGATCCTGCCAACCAGAGCAATGGAGATACGATGATGGCTTTTGATACCCGGTCGGTGACGGTGGCGCAAGGCATGGTGGAGACGGCAGTTTTTTTACAGTACCTTCCAGCCATAAGAGCTCTTTGGGCAGATAGTGGGATCCAGCACGCGTACGACAGGCGCAGAGAATTCCAGCTGGTAAGATTTGTGTTTCCGTGTTTTTAATTGAGTGTGCATGGTTCTTGTTCCTGTGTTGCATTTCCATAAAACACTGATCAAGCGGCCTCCGTATGAATCTTAAGCATTTCTGAATGGCAGACCCTTACACTGTGGTATTGCAAACAGATGCGTTTGGCTCCTTCCCCCACTTTTTAAAAAACCAAGAATAATAAAGAGCTTCTGACATAATTGTCCTCATTTCATATGTGAGAAAGCTGAGGTGTAGAGGGCTTTCATGTCTTGTAACAAAGCTGGTACCTGTGTAGTGTTTTTACCATATAATTATTTCCACCCTTTGGTAGCTAGTGCATCGACTTAAAAAAAAGAAAACAGAACAAAAAATGGTTTCCAATGAAGGAAGAGTTAATGGTAATGTGATTTTTTCAGAAAAGATATGCATGGGTTAATGAGAAGAATTTAAAAACCACTCCCTTCTCTATTCCAATTTGAGCAATCTAGCAAACATTCCCTCTGTATACTTCCTGTTTAATTTTGAATGTCTGTGTTAATACTCATGTAATGAGATTTTTGTTGTATTGAAGTTCTCAGCTGGAGTATACAATTTAATAGTGGG
This sequence comes from Limosa lapponica baueri, assembly GCA_002844005.1. NCBI lineage: Eukaryota > Metazoa > Chordata > Aves > Charadriiformes > Scolopacidae > Limosa > Limosa lapponica. Next base: position 48,424 of record KZ506139.1, on the reverse strand, counting down.
GCTGAGATGGGGTATACAATTCAGTAGTGGGATTGGAAAGGAAAATGAAACATATCTTGATTCTTGAGCTGGAGCTTTAACTGTCCGTGACAGCTGAAGTCCCTTTGCTCCATTTCCATGCAAATGCCGCAAAAGGAAATGAAGAATTTAAGTTAAATTTGTTGTTTATTGATTCATAGACTTGTATAGTAAGTGCCAGTGGCATAGGGTTTTGTGGGGGTGGGGGTTGAGAACCTTAAAATAGATTAAATCTGTTCTTGTAGGTCTCTTAAACCTAAGTGGCTTTGTGTTTTTGTGTCTTAAAAATAACCTTTGTGTTAGTGTGAATCTGAACAATAGCTGATGATGTCTCCTGTTGAGCTATTATGAATGGTTGTGTAATCATACTCTGGCTTAAATAGGCTGTGTAAATACGCTATAAATATGTATTGCCCTGATCAGGAATGTCTTCTAGAGATTGCAGAATGGGCAGGTGCCTGAGTAGCCTATCGCCTGCCCAGCCTGGCTCTGCCCTATGGAAATACGTCTCTAATGAGACCTGTTGCTCCTTGGATTTTGCCTTCAAAGTCATCGTAAAAGGGTGATTGCGCTGCTGCCGTCAAGGTCCTCTTCTGGTGCAGATGTGACTTCTAGTGATGTAATTGCTGTGCTGGAACGATCGGTTTTAAAATTGGTTAAATAAAATTGGTTTGTCTTTGATTAGGGATGTTTAGTGACTTCAGGCAAAGTACCAAAGAAAAAGGGAGCTGTTGCTGTTCTCGAGTCTCTGAGAAGTAGGTTCTTTCCATAACTGAAGCATGTGCTGAGTTTCACTTTGAGTAGGATTTGAAAAATGTGTTCTGAATCCGACAGAAAAAAACCTATTGCTTTCTTTTGGAAATCCCTAAATCTGTGTAATGTTCTCTGCAAAAGTATAGATGGATCCTGTTGTGTTTTAGGCAGAGCTCAAGAATATGTGTTTAAGCGCTCTTAATAGTTGAGTACTGTCCTAATACTAATTTTTAAAAGTAAGGTAACTGCTCTATTTATACTTCCATTGCTTTATTTCCTAAATACTTTCAAAATCTCGGCCTGAGATATTTATGCCAAGTTATAAACATGAAAAAAAAAAAAAAAGAAGCTGGGTGATGTCATTGTATTGAGTGCGAACTGTGTGATCAGCACTGGCCAAGCGTGAAGTCTCCCTTCTACCCCAGTGAGCTTCCAGTTTAAGGTATGACAGAGCTCCATGTGGGCGGTGGAATGGCGGAGAACTCCTGACGGCGGTATGGATTTTTGCCGTAGTTGCTGATGGGCTTTGTAGAAGGGTGTTCAGGGAGTTGAGACACGTGCTGTAACGTGGAAGGATGACACAGAGGGTTAAGGAGGGAGTGACGGACGCACCCGAGTCAGGAGGCAGAGCAGGGGGAAGTTGGAAGAGAGAAGAGGTGCCGACAGTTCAGTCGTGTCAAGTACTGACTCTCGAAGTAAGGGTTCAAGGCTGAAAATTGTCAGTATTGTAGAATGGGGAGTAAGAGGGCAATACTGGTTTACTTCCAGTTTCTGCTTGTGGCAAAAAATGTAATGGAAGGAGAGATATCAGCAGTGGTTAGAGGAGTAGGAGTGGGGGGAAAGTGGCATTAAAAAAAGCATAAAGAGCTGAGTCTGAGCATGGTGGAAGAGTATTATCTGTCTGTGTATACTCTTAACTTCTTTTCAGACTGAATGGGTTCTGCCTTTTCTCACTGGGCCGAGTTTGACACTGCACTGAGAAACGTGGTCCACGTTAAGAGAGCACAGGCGGGAGCGCTGGGAAAGTGTTGTGTGTCACGGGAACAGGACGCTTTGGGGCGAAGGTAGAGGTGAGCGAGTGAAGAGCAGAGCAGTGATGGCTACGGGGAGAAAAATGTCAAATTTACATAGAAATTCTGGAGGAAAGGAAGCAAGAGTGTGTGGTTCTAGAAGCCATGTGTGGCTTGGACAGGTAGGAAGTACAGAGAAAAGAGGGTTTAAGATTCAAGTTTCTGCATGTATGTGGTTAAAACTTGATTTGTGAGAAATGTAGTGAGATTTTTGTACATTTGTGAGAGATCATCAAGCTGTTCTTGCTTTTTACGTTTTTCTCCATCTCCCACTTACACTGCCAGAGATGATGCTGGGAGCCTCAAGAAACAATGAGGCCTTTTTATACCAGCACGAGAGGGGAAAAACCAGAACTTGGTTGTATTTTAATGGAATTAGAAATCACCATTTCCATGCCTAGTTCACTGTCCTTCCTCATTTTGTTAACTTACACGGTCATGGGGATAGTCACTCTATGATTTATTTTCCTTGGTGTAAAAATAGGGGCCTTCTGGCCACTAATAACAGTGTTTATGAAAATTCATTAGTTTACGCTTGTGTAGTGCTTTAGAACTGGCAAGAGCTAATTGCAGCTTAGTACAATATATGCCGCTTCAATACTTCTGGGGTGGTTACTATTATAATCCCTCAAATTTTATTGCAAGCTGAAGTCATTGGGGTGGTAGTTCCACTAACACGGCTGACTAAAGACTATTGGCTCTGTCAGTTCCTCTAACTTACGCTTCGGATTCTGGTCATCCTCAAGCTTTCTCTCGTTGTCTGCTGAGGTTATTTCTGCTGCGGCCTCTGTTGGGGTGGCTGACACGGGTTCGTTAGAGACTGGATCCGCCTGACGCTGACACCTAATTAACATTTCAGATTTCTCATTGCAAGTTGATTTCCGGTAAAAATCTCCTGAAATGACTCGGATAAACATAGCCGTTATCTTCATTCCGCAACACGCGAGCCGATTTCACTGGGCATTTCCTAACCCCTGGATTTATACTCCCGGGTGGTGGGGAGGGTTTGCTCTTCTCCTTCAGGTTTGCTCTGAGGCCCCGGCAGCCGAGGAGCGCGGTGCTGCCTGTCTGGTAACACCGAGGAGAGCTCTTCTGAGCAAGAGTGCATTGTACACGGCCCCTCACTGCAGTTCCTCTCCTGTGAGCTCCTGTTTCTTGAATTTGCTGCGAGTCGTTGACAGAGAAGTGTTTTGAAGTGGTCTCCAGGAGTTTTCTAGTTCTCGGAGAATGGAAAAGCGGGGTGAGAGCCCAGTTGCTCCAATGCGTGATAGGCTTTGAAGTGTTAAAGGTTTGTTCTTGTTACAGATAGCTTTTGGGTGGGTTTGGATGTTTGCTACCAGCAGTTGTTGATCTTCACATTGATACTTCTTGCCCTACTTGCAAATCACACCGAATGTTGTTGGTTTTCTTGTGCCCCGAGCCTGCCTTGCGCAGGGGCAGCGCTGAGGCTTTGTTCTGTCGGCATTTGCATAGCAGCGCAGGGGCAGAGCATACAGTAAGGATGATTGGATGTGCATTTACCTCTGGATCCTGTTTACTTCTGTGACATGTCTGCAAGTGCTAGATCAGATTATAGAAGACAGGAAAAGGCGTGTTCAGCTTGAAGTTCTCCTGCTAGTTTTGCTGCAGCTTCTGTAGCATTTTTTTCTGTTGCAGAGTAGTGTTTTTGTAGTGTTGTTGAGTTTACTGGAAGATTGTATTTTACCTTACTCTGGTTGGGCTTTTCTGGTTTCTGTCTCTCACTATTGATGGGGCTGTTGTACCCACGAGAACATTAAATTAGCTCTCTGGGAAATAATGAGTCCTCAAATGGCCATTGCAAAGTATTAGCAAAACTTACCATTCCTTCAGCCACATAGGCAACATGTCCTCCAACCGGGCTTGATTGATAGAGCAGGGATCCTGCAGGGGTCAGTGATGTTTGAGGCCAGACTGGGTTGCCAGATGTTGAGGTCTTCCTCTTTCTGGAGTCTGGACACCCATTTTACGAAACAGTTGGGAGGTCAGTACTTCGGTGTCTTGCTGAAGTGATGAGCACAGAACCTGGAAAAAAAGTATCTTATCTGTTGTTAATTAAAAGCATCTGCGTCATATTTGTGACCCTGAATTTCAGAAGCCTTTTGACAGCTGCTGCCCTCTCTAATGTATTGATCTTCCTCCCAGTGTTCATCCTCTGCAGCCTCCCGACACCCTTCGGGTGGGGGTAGAGGTGTCTTTCCCCCCTCCCTTTCCCAGGTCTCCTCTTGGTTCTGGGATTGGGCACTAGTTTCTTCTGCTCTGATTCTGCTTGAAAGGTGTAGGTGATGCTTCTATTGGGACATGCTGGAGTGCATAAACTGTCAGTAGAGAGTTCCTCAGGCTGATAGAAGAATCTTCTTCATTACGGATATGAGACACAATTACCCAGCGTTTCTGTAATCGCATGCATTGACTATTTGGGCACTTAATCATATAATTAAACTTTATTTGAATACAGCGTTGTAGTTACAGTGAAAGTTGCTTAAGTTTTTGTGGGGAAAAGCAAAAAGCTGCTGCTTTGTACGTGTTGCAATATGAACTCTTTCCCCCTCTTTCCTCAATCAGTAGATCTGCCCAACATCAAGTGACAGCATGGCATGTGTGCAATGAGCATGACTCCTTAAAGCCCCTGCAAAGGTTAGAGCTACTTGCCATCTCTTGGTCTTTATATGAAAAGGATTTATCAAAGATTATTGCTATAACTATGGAAAGAAAAGCGCTTCACAAATTTATACTTAAAAATTAGTCACTCAAAGCCGCAGAAAAGACTTGGAGTTCTTGAGGATTTGCTTTTTTTCCTGCCCCAATGACAAGATAATACAAACTCAAAGCCAGCATTAATAGACTCCATATAGGGATTAAGACTAGAGTCAAACAATAAGAAGGGTTGAGTTTCCTTATTCTTGGTTTGTGGCCAGAAACCTTTCAGTGTGTGTTCTAGTGCTTTGGTAATGGGGGTTGACTGTAATATTTTAATTGAGCTGAGTGAACTTTTATACTAGTTTAACACAAAGTGCCAACTTTTATCATTTTTCAGATTGGGATTAGGATTTCTGTTTCAGCCCCTGTGAGACACCGTGCCTTGAGAGGCTGTTTCCGAGACTGCCTTCTTCCCTTTCCTGCCTGCTGATTTTTCTTGTCAGCAGTGAAATACTGGAGTGTGTGGAGAGCAGTGGTCTTGTATTGCCGACTGCTGCTGCGGTGCAGGCTGCTCTGGTTTTACTGAACAACATCTTTGCTGTAATTTTTTTGAACGTTACTATTTCTCTTTTCTATATTTTTCTTTTTCATTATGATTATTTTTAAGCACAGATGTGGCTCTGGATTGAGGGGTCTTTTAATGGGAGCTGTCTTGATGTGGACATGTTATCCCAGCACACAGGTGCCAGGCGGCGGGATGCCGAGGTGTCTCCCAGCCAAGAACACCGGTGACTTTTGGGAGGCCTGTGCGCTACCCTTAGCTTGTACAAGCGTATCTTCCCTGCGTGGTTTCATTGCAGCCTCTGAGGATGGAATTCTTAATTCAGACTCGTTCCAGGTATCTCTGTATGGGCAACCACGGCTTTTAAAATGCAGACTTTCACAATACGGTGTGGGAGCAGAGCGATGTGTTCTTACACACTCTGTCTTGGACAAGCTACGTCATGTTGCTCATCGTGTGCCTTAGTTTCCTAAATGTTTTGTTGCAGAAGGCTAAAAGGCTACTTTTTGCAAAAATTTGGACTCCTATAACTGAGCCTTGATGAAATAAAGGTAAAATGTAAGCATCCTTCTGCACATGCTGTGTGTGCCAGCAGCCTCTCAAGACTTCAGAGGAAGGGACTTTCTCAGCCTTTCACATGTCTTGAATGTGAGAACCTGTTCTCAGCAAATTCTTTTCAATTGGTGCAAGTGTCAGATGAGCTTTCGCTGCTTCTGCTGCTCACAGCCTGAGAGCTGGGTGCAAATGCTCGTTCAGAGCCCGTGTCCTTGCTGGCTACCAACCTGCAAGACACTACACGTCAGTACCTGTAGCACTGTCTCATTAAGTTACTTCCCGGAATTTAAATGTAGCAATGGCTCTATTAATGGCTGTATTGTTCTCTGTCCCTTCAGAAGTGACGTACTAAATATAAGGCAAACCTACACTACGGAGTCCAAGTATTCATAGCTGTCAGCGAATCTCCGTGCTGGCAAAACATGTGGTGTGAATGCAGCTGTGATCTTCCATCTGTATGGGTGAAATTAATTTTGCACCTGAGGCAAAGAATATGGAGTGATCTTTTTCATATGTAAATATGGGATCCTTTAGGATTAAGGTGCAATGCCAGGGGCAGTGTTGGTTTGTGCTGCTGTTCCCTAATTTGAGCTTACTGTAACAAGAGTTCAGCCTCGGAGGCTGGTTGAGTCTGCTCTCACTGAGCACGTATGGCACACAGGTTGTGTTTGGATGATCGTCTTGGCTGTCTTTATTGACCTAAACTTCAGTCCATGATGAAGTTTAGGTCAATAAATTTCCTATGTAAATGTTCTGTGTTCACGCTGGACCTCTTCTGCAGAACCAGTGAAGTGGTAGGAAACTTCTGCTTGTGGTGGCTGAGGAAGTAGCTTGAGAAAATGTAAGTGCAGCTGACTTTACTATGTAAGAGAACCAATAGAGTGACTGTGCTAGTGTTTCATGTCAAAAGCGAGACAGTGACCCTACCGACATTGTGTCTATGCACCTTTTTTTTTTTAAGTATCTAAATTTACCACAAATCAGTTGAGAAGGTGCAGAGCCTGCCCTTTTGCAGAACAGCGAGCTGTGTCGCTGGTGGTGCTGGTGGAGCATAGCAGATACCAACTGGTGATTTGTATTGCTCTGGAGGATGTAGCCTTTGTTTATGATACCTTAAGGGTGAATAAATCGTTCCCAGAACACAATATTAGTTAACTCGGCAGCCTTAAACAATAAATGTATTTAATCCAAATAAAAATCTCTGAATAATCCTGGAGACTAATAGTTTGGATTTGTACTCTACAACCAAAGTAGTTTCAGGGGTCAAATTTAAAATGGTGAATAAACAAAACATTAAGACTATATCAGCAGGTAAAGACGGTCCTAAATTTTTTCCACTATCTTCTCCACTTGCATTTCTGCACTAACAATAAACAGCAGGTAATACAGCTGGAAAAGCTAAGGAATTTTAAATATAGAAAACCCCCTGAATTCTTTGTCATCACAATAACTGACAACTTCAGCTATTTCAGAGAAGATTTTTGAACTCTGATAGGCAGTGAGTTGCCTTTTACAGCCCTTAATTCACTGTGCTGTGCTGCACGCTCCTCTGTCACGGTCATTCGTGCCTAAAATGTTTTCCCAGGACTTCATAGTCTGCTCAGTTAAAATAACTGCAATATCATGCTCCTCGTCAGTGACTTAACCAAGGAACTGAAAAGACCCCGTGTTCTGTTTATGGATGAGGGGTACAGGAATGCGTAGTCACACAGGAGTTTCTGTATCTTTTTCCTTTGTTTAATGATGCCGGAGAGATCATTTTAACCAAGCGGCGGGAGCCTGGGCAGAGTGCCCCCAGCGCTGCTCACGGGGTGGTACTCCATCACCCGCTGGTGACCAAATAAAGAAGATGCAGAATTTCCAGGTGAGGAAACATAGTGCACCAACACCATCTGTAATTCAAAGTATCTACACAAAATAGTGTGCAAAAACTCAGTGCAGGGTGATCTACTAAATTTTACATGTGGATTGTAGCGGGACCTTGAACTGTTCTCACCAGCAAACAGTTGTGTTGGTGCTTTAGCAATTGATTTCTAGTCTTTCCAGTTTTAGTTAATTTCTAGTACGAAATTCTACAAGTGATGTGAAATGTTTGCAGCCTCTCGGATATCGCAGCCGTATAAGGAGTCTTTTGTACTTTACAGTTACTTTGAGTGCTTTAGACACAATTTTTACTAATTTTTAAGAACACTAATACTCATCTACTGATACATATAGATCTTTCACAAGCTGTAGTAAATTATCACTGAATCTCCTCCGACAGCTTGTAAAGAGAGCTGGTGTATTAGCATGTCACTGTTTGCAAACAGAAATACCAGAACTTAATTGAAATGGACTCTGCTAATCAAGGCAGAGGAAGGAACTAAAAAGCCTTTGGTCATCTGGATTTCTCAGGAGGCTGAAACAGGAGCCAAGTGTGCTTTAAACCCGAATCCTAGAGATACTTCACTGCACGGTGTCTAGCTTAGGGTTCTACTGGTGAAATGTTGTGATTTAGTTTACAGAGTACGCAATAATAGGCTTTTCAAGCATTTTAAAGTTCAGTATGGCCAGTTTTAGTGCTGATATGTTTCCGCAGGCCAAATATTTGTCGTGGTTTTGGGAGCCCTCACTCTACTCACACAGCTTGGAAGCAAGTAGAGCTCTAAATGATGGATGGCAGATTTGCAGACTCACTACTGCTTCAGCGTTAGGTTAAATGCAGTTGGAGTTGCAAACACATGAAGTCATGGAGCCCGTGGGTCAGTGCACTGAAAGAAGAGCAAATGTTTACAGTCTGGTTCCAGTCTGTTTTGTGTGCAAAACATCTGAAGTTTATAGAGATGCTTCCCAGAGTGTAAATAGCAATGGGGAGGTGGCTGTTTCGTCTTGGGCAGTGCATGTTTTCAGATGACTTCTAGGTCTGCGTGTGCCGTGACTTGGGAGATGTGTTTCATCAATGAAATTTGAAAACCTTTTACAAAGTCTGGGTGTCCTTCCTAAAGTAAACTTTCTGGAAGAGGAGTTTGGATTGTAAATACTTGCTGAGGGAGAGAGGAAAAAGATCTTTGAAGAAAGAAGGAAAGTGCACCTGACCTGGTGGACAGCCTGTCCTGATTTGCTTTCGTGGATTAATTTAGGTTCTGGCAAACAGAAGCATCTTCATCAGATGCTCTGGTTCTGCCTGTGTCGTGTCCCTTGTGCCATGTACTGCATTTCTGCACCTGGCTCTGGTCTCAGAAGGGGCTGCAGTACGCTTGAGTTTGCTTCCTCTCTGGAAGCATTGGTGATCCTAAGGAAAACGACAGGCCAGGATAAATGCTGTGTATTCCTGGGGTGTTTAATTGTGGGTGACAGTCTCGGCAGACTTTTGGGTTTTGCTTTTGAGTTGAACAAACAGAATATCCCTTCATACAGCTCAAAGCTATGCAGTTTCTTAAAATTCTCTGCTGTTTATGGCACATCCTGGTTTCCAAGTAGTCTTCAGAATTAGCTGGAAGTATGATAACAGAGTGCCTTGTGTGGAAGAAATGGTAGTTCAGTAGGCTTTGATGGAATACTGTTTCATGCCTAAAAGCTGTAGTGAATTTTCATTTTTTTAAGTTTTGTTAAGAAACTGGCAATCACATCCCTTCTTCGGGAGAGAGGAGGGTTACCTAGTGAAATAAAATGAGATTGGATTTCTTCCCTCTTAGGAAAGTAATTCCAAACTGGAACAGTTTGCTCTCTGCTATACTAGTGTGCAGATTAAGTTCTGCTTAGTGCTTGAGCATGTCTTCGTTTGGTTAATTGGGGTAGCGCGTTATATTTGAAGCAGTGGAAATGCTCTACTGATGGGAGAAAATCTGAGTCTGATTGTGTGAATGAAGGAGGCACTTGGAAGGTTAGTGCAAAAACTGAATTCAGTGCAAGGAGAAAAAGCTGATATTGGAGCTTTATTTAGAGTATTTATTTCCAGAATAATTTGGGGTGTCTTGGCTTATCTCTCCTCTTGGGGTACGGCAGCCGCAGCAGACGCTGCCGGGTAGTTGCAGTGGAAGAGCTCAGGTTGGCGTGTTCTGTCTCCTTCCATTTGTTATCCACACTTTGAGAATTATGGATTAATTGGATTAGACGGTAAATAGGGGATAATAGATTAAAGGGATATTATTGGGTTAAACCCCTTCTTAAACCCCTTCACCTTTTTTTGTTAACGCCATTATGCAAGATAAAAATGTCAGTCATGAAGTAAACTTAGTGCGGCTCCTCCCTTGGTGCGTTTGTGGCTTCATGCTGTTGAGCACCCTCCACCCAACGTGATCCCGCTGTTCTGAATACAAATTCTGCTCTACTACCAAAAGATTTTACAAAAGATTGATTCTGTGAGCCAGGATTTCAGCTTTTCTCTTTTTTTAGGACAGATAGTCAGCTTGTGTGACCGAAGGCGAGACAGGTTTCACTTCTGTACCGCGTGATGCAGTTCTGATTGCTTTGAAAAAAGTCAAATACAACTGGAGCTGCACCAGGAAGTGTCGAAAAGAGGAACTAGGGTAGTGCTCTCTGAGGTAGGATGAGCTGCGACGCACTCGTGACGTGGTTTGGTGCAGAACAGGATTATTTGGTCCTCCTGAATAAGCAAATGGAGCCTGTGGCAGAAACCCCCAGTCTTACAAAGAAGTGGCAGTTAATCCCAATGTACTTAAATTTTCTCTTTGGAAATGAGAGCTCAGATTTAAAATGACTGTTCAAATGGTTCAGCTGCAGAGAAGGAAAGTAGGAGGTCCTGAAATATCTGATCTTGACATAGGGTGTCTGTGCTTTAGCCCTTTTAAGGCTGCTTCATTAATGCTTCCGTTAATGCAGTGCCATTTTAAAGCAGTTTGCGCTCCCTTCGTAGGGAGGGAGGGATTAGTCTCACACTCCAGGGGTGCTCCTGTGGGCATGAATGGGGACTGCCTTGTTTTGGTGGGAGTGCAGTTTATGCTGGTTTTAACAGAACTTTGGCCATAATTAACACTTAGAGAAAGGAAACATACTTCTCTCCAGGAAATGTGTTTTATGTTAAAACTTTCAAATATTTTGACCCAGAGTTGCAGTTTGGTAAGTAAATACACTGCTGCTTACCTCCACGCTTTTCCCTGAACACCTTTAGCAGCCCTCCTAAAGATGAGTTCTTGTATATTAGAAAGCACTGGGAGGAGTGACTGGTGAGAGAACTTAATTTGTAGAAACCCGAAAGCTGTGAAGGAACCAAGATTATTTACTTCCAAGCCTGAGGCCAGTAAAAGAAGCCAAACCAATTCAATGTCTCTACTGGTCTAACAATCAAGACAATTGTAGATTTGGGCTAATGGAATTAGGGCTAGGTGCACTCACGGCAGAAACGTGGCATCTGGATCATCTGCCCCTTCTGTGTACGGGTACGGCCAGCCCCGGTTTGGGTGGAGGGGGAGGAGGTTGTAGTGCTCTCCAGTACCTCTCCCACTAGGAAATCTGCATTGATTTGACTATAATGTTTCTCCATTCCCTATCTCTGTGCTTATTACTGAAATTGCAGAAGACATCTGGTGAAACTGCAGTAGCAGTATTGATTTGCAGTCAGGCTTCTTTTGAATCAGCTTGGGGTGGGGTGTCAAGAAAATAAAGGTTAGAGAGTCTTTTCTCTGAATTCTTTGCCGAAATCGTCAGATGTGGATTTATATGGACTAAACCTCTAACAAAAAACCCTATACCTACTGAAGGGTGTGCTGCAAGGATTACTAGGGTGGGGTAAGGTGCAGAATTTTAAGGCTCTGGTTATTCCTCCATCGTCTTTCTTGCTTCAAGCTGCTTTTCCTGTGTTAGGTATGGTTTGGTTTGCATGTCAATTGAGGCAAGTACGTGCCAGCCTAAAAACATTGTACTTACCTCTTCTGACTCTAAACTTGACATTTAAAAAGCTTTTTATGTTTTCGGTTTTGTTTTTTTGTGCTTTTGTGGGTGTTTTTTATTAAATAAAATAGGAAATCTTTGTTTCTCTTTTCACAGAAATTGAAGTAAAGTCAGGAAGAGAAAAATGTTTGGTGGTTCCTATAATTCTGATCTAGAGTTACTAAGTTATGTCTCCTATTTTCTTTAAATATCTGATTTATTTCTTTCAGATACTTAAGAAGTCTTGTCAGTTCAGTATGTTCCACTGAACTCGCAGCCAAACATAGATGGTTTGATAAATTGTACGTTTCTTTCTTAAACCTTGTGATGACTAAATCTTTATTTGATGCTTTCTCTCTCCTTTTTTTTTAAGTGATGGCTATTGGAAAAAATGTAGTGTCTGTGTTCCCCAGAACAGCTCAGAAGCCATTTGGCTATGCTAAAGTTTCAACAAATCATATTTAGATTGCTGACATTGTTTTCATGGAAACCAAATAAATTGGTGCCACTTCCTGGGTTTAAGAGACGTGTTCAGCTGCTGTCTATTGCATGTGGGCTTTTTTTTTTTCCTCCCCCAAAATATTTTTGTGGTTACTTTGCTTTAGGCACTCACTAGCGACGTTCTAGACAGTAATCTTTCTCTGTGCCATGTTTTGTTTATAAAAGATAACTGCTCTGGTTTACTTCGGGAGACCACAGGAGCAGCTGCAATGCGCTGCTGTCCTGTAGGTAAATGTCCCATACGTGCCGTAATCCGTCTTTGCAGAAGGAGTGCCTTACACGAAACTGTATTTCATTGTACAGGCGTGAGGAAGACCAATTAGAATAAATGCAGCCTTGTAAGGGGAGCTGTTCTGACATCAGGTGCCTTGATAAGAATATGATGTAGTTGTATTTCCTTGTAAATCGCTGGTGTGTTCACGATGAAATGGCTTTTTTTTTTGGTAAGGATCACAAGACTGCAGGAGCTGGAGAACACACAAGCTGGTTTGAATCAAACCTTTCTGAAAATGGAATACTTGACAGTTATGAATAAAGTTATTTAACAGTCAACTTCCTGTGGTTTACATGCATTTCTGAATCAGGAGGAGGCTGAAGGGCCGCAGCTGAGTTGTGTGTACGCCCATTTGAACAAAAAAGAGCAACTTCTACAAGCAAAGTGATTGCTTAAAATCTGATACTCTGATAGGATTTACTTGAATACTGTATTGAAAGAGCAAAAGCACGGTCACCTAACACTGGAAGATCTTTGGAGCTAATGCGTAGGCCGTTCACTCTGTTGTGTTGGGGTGTGTTCAAGAAGTTTGCTTTATGGCAGTACGTCAACGTGCTTATGAGAAATGAGCTCATTTGTCACTTCTGTTGTCATCCTTGGCCTGTGGTTAAGTTCGGTAGGAGGAAGCGAGCGGTGGACGAGTAAGGCTCAATGGTTCCTGCAGGGGAACAGGTCACTGGTAACCTTCAACCACGCTTCACAAGTTTGGAGTTCAGAACTGCTCAACTGCAAGAATTACCTTAAAGGGTTCACCTGCATTTTAAAAAAGCTCACGTGGCTAATTTAAGACATTCACATCGTTCTATTTTTTAACTACCTCTTTAATTTGAATTTCCATCCTATGTGCTCACAGAACATGGGTGTGAAGACAACAGGGAGTGTAATGGGGAACTATAGAGTTTTTTAATGGGGTCGGATCCTACTGTTTCTCAGTCTCCCATTGATTTTTGTCCTTGGCGTGGCCACTTTGTGACATGATGGCAGCAGATAGAGGGCTGCAAGAGCCACGTGGTAGGGGCTGGACGTGGTGAGCCGCACTGGAGTTAGTGGGGCAGAGGGGGGAAACCCAGTTTCTTTTTCCTAGTCACCTCGGGTAAACCAGAGAGTTTACAGTTGGCCTGAAGGGAAATTCTAGAATGCGACAACTGTCTGCTGAATACAGCCATCTAAATATAGGCACTGCCATCGATCTACAGAGCGAGACCTCGTTCTGGATCTAATAGCAAGAGAAAGCAGCCTAAGGCAGAAGCTGTCTCTGGAGCTGCTGTCGTACGGGGTCGTGAATAGATGATTTTCTTACTCAGTTTTAACAATTGCTGGCATTAAGGCTTTCCTTGGTTGTTGTGTGGTGGGGTTTTCAGTAGGTTTCTCCTCATTGTTGCATAAAATACATAGGTTTCCCTACCTTTGGAAAGGGATCGGGAGTCTTGCTGGGTGGCTTTGTAATGCCGCCTTTTTGAAGCTTGTTTAAAATGGGTCAAAACTCTTCAGTAGCATGTTCTGATAACAATCTGTTAGTCGTGGTAGTTTGCTCTTGAGAGTGTCTGTAGGTAGCAGAGCTTGGCCTTTTAATATGAAGATGTCCAGGTCAGATGATAGAAAAGTACAACTAGTGAGGGCACTGGCTTGTAGCTGTGTGATCCGGAGGGGTGTCTGGGATGGGATGGAAGAACAGCTGATGAGTATGAAGCTGTTTTAAGTTCTTGATGCCATGCAAATTGATAACAGCCGATGACTTGAACAAGTTTTATGCTTAAATACGGAGTTGGGTCATGTTGATAGCACTTGCTTGGTGTGTCGGATTAATTGTCTGAATAGATTTTCCTGAGGGAGGAACCCAGTGACCGAGCCTAAGATGTGGAGGAGGAAAATGCTGTGTCACTGCTGTATTAACTGTATTACGCTTGTAACTGATTGCTTTTAGAGTGTATTCTCTTGAGTTTCGGAATGGCCACCTTGATGTTTGCCTGCCATTGACTGTGGTTCTCCTGGAAAGCCAAGGATTCTTCTCGTGGTGCTCTCTGGCAGTTCCCTTCCCCTTGGCTGTGTGGCTCTAGAGCGTCGCCGTTGCTGCAGGACACTGTATTTCTCATTCGTGTTTTCAGGGAATCCCCTCTTTTCGGAAGCTGCTTCTGGGGGTGTTTTGTGACCTTTACAGGCTGGGGCTTACTCGTCTGCTCCAACTGCTCGATCCACTGAGCCCCGGGACTTAGAGGAGAGGTAGTAACTCATGCATTCCAGTACTGTGGAGCTAACGCTTCTTTAGAGAGGAGGTTTGCCGTAAGTAGGATAAGAAAGAGCTGGCTAAGATTAAAATACACTGTGCATACCTGCACACACGCGTGTACTTACAGCCTCTGAGGCCTGGGTGTTCTATGATAAATACCTCCACTTAATGAATCTGAAATCTGGCTGCTTTGTGTGTAGTCCTGGGAGGGAG
>KZ506139.1:21889-33166 GCA_002844005.1 Limosa lapponica baueri | reverse complement strand
CAGTAGCTGGAAAACTCGCGAAGGTACCCGGCTTCTGTGTCTGTCAGAACCCCTATAGGACTGTTATTTACCCCACTTTACTGCTGCTTAGGTGACACAGTTTAGTATTGAGGTTTGATGTTCTTCCTAGATGAAGTTTGCAGAGTTCGAATTCAAGTGAGGGGAAGCCATTGTCAGGGTGTGACTCCTGTCCCAGTTCACTTCTCTGGGGTGGATGTTGTCACCCCGGCCTTGGTCGCCTCTTCAGTTTCTCATCAAGAAAATTCAGTCAGAATTCTTGCTCTTCCATCTGCAGAGTGAAAACACAGATGGCTTCTTTTCTGTATTTACTATAAAGTAAATAATTTGCAGCGTGGTAACCAACAGCTTTCAAAAGGAAGCACGTTCTTGCTTCTGTCATGATGCTGGGAATCCTAGAAAGGTGCTGCTTTCCTTTGCGGTAAATTCAGTCAGTACGATACCTGTTGCAGCTGAGCTCAGGTCCAGCACCATCCCTGTAAGAGTTCTTCCTTAATCCCAGCACCCTGACAGAGCTCTGGAGAGCGGACTGTACATCGGGCTTACAATAAAAAAATCTTTAGTTCTGCATTACTGGAGGGGTTAAAAACTGCAGTTACTGTTTGCAAGGGCAGTGGTAGCTGGAATCCAGAAGAGAACCTGTCTAGTGGGTGTGATTCCCTGCAGAGCTCTGTTCCTTGCTCTGGAGTAAGGAGTCCTTGTCCTTCTCTGAGAGGAAGCTTTAGTAAAATGCTTCGTCTGTTGGGGTTTCTCACCCTGTGCTCTGGGAGTTGTGTGCTGTGCTCGGGGAGGTACCTGTACGAACGGGGCTGGATGGCCATGCAGGTAGAGATGAAGTTACCCTGTACCAGAATGCCTCTATGTGCAGCCTCTTCAAAGGCTTAGAATAGTTGAATGTATTTTTTCATAATGAAGGTGTGGTTGCTTTGCTGATGCTCCCTGTTGATAACACTGTAGGATTTATTTAGCAATTCTAAACTTCCTAAGAATTGAACTATTATAAAATGTGCCTACCTATGCTTTTAAGCTTAAATATTAACTGGCCTAAAAATAAAACGTCAGCTGTGTTCTTAGGATGGCTGTTTAAAAAATGGGAGTCATTAAAGCTTACAACTCTTAAATCTGTTACAGTAAATTAACTGGACTTCAGAATGTAAACTGTTGAGATCAAGTGTGCCACTTATTTAAATAACCGTTTGCTTTGTTTTTAGGGGGAATCTGTAAAGTATTTCTTGGACAACTTGGATAAACTTGGAGAACAAGTAAGTTCCTTTTTTTCAATCTTGAATTTTAAGTAGTCTTTGTGATCTCTGGGTTTTAAACAGATGAAATGTAATTAGTGTCTACTCAAGTAACTTCAGTTAACTTTGACTGTCTCATTATCTCGGCAGTTCATCACTGACAGGTCAAAACCAGAGGGCAATGCAAGGCCCAAGAGACTTTCTGCAAATAAAACTTCTGTAGAAATTGAACAAAAAGCAAGTTACAAATGCTTGTCCAGTCAGAAGACTGATAAAGTAGCACTTAAACAAAAATGACTTCGTTTGTTTTTACGTACCCAGTTAGGAACACTGAGTTAAGTCAGTGCCCAGGTCAGTGGTACCTTTCTGTAGTGTCTACTTTAAAATAAACAGTGCAGAATAAAATCTGTTTTCTCTGGGGAAAAAGCTGAAAGTTCTGTAGAATGCTTTTTGACTGAGATGTTGATTACTGCTTGAATAATGACATTGTATGCCCATACTTGACAGTCGTTTGTTGCAGAAATGGCATGTGGAAAAACTGCCTTTAGGATGGGATAAGAGCTTTGACTCCGTGGCGAGGCAGTTTCTCCGTGGTCATTTCCAGCCAATGGCTAACAAATGCTGAAGGAATCCAAACCACTTCAATTGAATCCTGCTACATCAGGCTTGATTTCATTTTTCTTTTCAACGGATAGGAATTTAATATTAAGCTGGACTATTTTTCTGCTTTGAACGGCCATTTCTCTCTCTAGAGCACTGGTGAGAATGCGTGCGCTTCCCGAATCTCTTGCTTGAGCGCACCAGTGCTCGCTCTCTGAATTTTGGTTTGGTTTTGAGGCAATAGGAGACCTGCACTCACTTTAACAAACTGCTAAACCTTCTGCTAATGGTGGATTTCTCATGGCCTTTGAGTCCAATGCCGCATTCATTTCAAAGGTTTGGGGTGTCCCCCCCCACATTTGTGCACATTTGGGTAAAGATTTTTTGCAGCTTCTTTTCAGAATTCTTTGTTTAGAAACCTTGGTCCATTCTCTCATTAAAGCATGAAACTTGAAGTCACTATTTTTATATGCACACACTTATTGTAAGTATCAATGTTGCTGTGGGAGCGCTGAGCTCTGAATTACAGCTTTTCCAGTTTAAAGTTGGGCCAAATGGTGTGGAGATGCAGAGGGACACCTCAAGGTCTGCGGCCACAGAAAATGTTCAGCCTTTGTGGAAAAAGTGCTCGCCAAGTTTTGTTACCGAGTGAAGATTTGATGGGTTGTTCTGGTTTATTCTTATCTATATGCAAGATTTGTCTAATGATTATTTCCCCAAACTCTATTAATATAAGTATTTTACTGTTCTTATCTGTTATCTGATACAACTGGGCTGGCTGCAATAAGCAATTTATCCTTATGAACAGCTAGACCTGCGATTCACGTGCCTCTTGCCAGAAGGGAGCTGGTGATAACAGCGTATAGGGAAAAGAACTTAACTTAATGTTCAGATTTAATCAGATCAGCAAAGTAGGAGTAGCTGGCTTCCATACACACGTGGGATCGGCTGGATTCCTTGTGACTGTTTGTTTTTATTTCAACTGCCAGTGCAGACTGTATGTATTCAAAATATCTCATAGAGAGACGTTGCTTTCCATGTTGTGATTGCATCTTATTCCTGCCGTGAACTCTAATTTTAAGTAGGCAGAGAGCGATGTGATAGCCGAAAGAGTTACCTGGTAACCAAACCAAATCCTTTAGAAGAAAACAGACTGTAGTGAATGAGGAAGGAGACAATTCAGGGAGAAAGCACCTGTTCTGAGTCAGTATCAGTATGTATCCTTGGGAAGAGAAAATAAAACAAAAAAACAACAAACCTCCCCTCCAGAAAAAACCCAATACTAAACAACAACAATAACAACAAAAAAGGAAGAAGGTAAAAAAGAAAACAATGAACACAGAAGACTGGGCAAAACACAGAAAAGCAGAGCTGGGGACACTTGCAGGAAAAGTACCGATTGGCAATGGTGACACACGGAAAGGATTTAGAAAATAATACTCGGTGCCCTCCAAGGAAAATACTCGCCTGATGCTGCGCTCGTCAGATACGGAGAAGGGGATCAACAGTGAGAAAGGGGCTGGTTCAGAGTTGCTGCAGTGACAAGCTGCTGGTATCCCCAGGGTCTGGGGACAAGGGAGAAAACATAATCATCATTCAAAAAGATAACTTAAGATACTGGGAGATTTCTTAGGAGTTGTTGTATTTGGTGTCCTGTGGCAGATGCCAGCTCCATACCGAGCACTTGACGTCCAGCGTGCTCATTTGCAGACTCTTGCATTAGAAGAGCCATTATCTGGTATAAAATATGGTGGGTCTTCTGTGCATGTAGAACTTGAAAGTACTTGAAAGGATTTTATTTGTGGTTGCCAGTGTGGAAGGAATTTAAAATGAGTAATGATACTCGAGAGGGAATTTGTCAGGAATTCTAGGGATAAGCTCCTTGTTCTTGAAAGCTTTACTGAATAAACAGCACAGGCCAACTCCCGGGACAGATTGCCTTGTGCTCTTGATTCAATATTGAAAGTGTATATGGCTTTGCCTATCATATTAATTGATTTTATTTATTTACTTGAAGAATTGCCATCACTCCTGAGCTTTCCTGAGAACTTGAGACTAACTTCCTGAATAACAAAAGATTATACATTCCTGTTTGAAAGATGGAATGAGTGTTGAACCTGCAACACCCTCTTCCCTAAATGTTGTCAGCTTTACTCAAACCCCCTTCACACGCGCCCAGTGACATTTGGTACAGTCATTGCTCTATTCGTCTGATTGTTCTCCCTCTCCACCAATTTTCGTAGAAAAGACCCAATGTAAATTTAACACATAAAGAGAAAAATCTTATTTCCCTTTGAAGTTGTTTCTTTTAATCAGACCAGGGGGTGGAAGCCCATGTCTGTTGCTCAGTTTGGAGAGAACGTGGCGCTGCTTCAGCAGTTCAGCTCCCGCGGATTTCGGTGTGGGGTCTGGATGTGTAACAGCACCACAGCAAAAAAAGTGCAGGGTGGGGAGCCTGGGCTTCCAGAGCTGCTTTGTAATTCCTGCCACCATGAACGCGGTGCCTTGGTCATGGGCAGCCTGAGGACAGAGTTCAGCCAAACTCTCTCCAGCTAGTTTCACTTTTGAGCTTACACAGGAAAGCAGAGAGGTCCTTGGGTTTTTGGAACACTATGCTCGCTTCATGATTTTTAAAATTGCTTTCTTAAAGGCTGTGGATCAAACTTGCCCAACTCCCTTAAACTTGGAATTACCAGTACGTGAATTGCCGTGTAGCTGTGTGTTTGTTCCCCCTGCCCCATCTTACTAGTTGAATTAGACTTCCTGGACTGTGGTCTTAGACATCTTTATAAAAGCTCTAAGTCTGGTAACTGGCAGTGTCAGAGGAAGATCATAAATCATGCACTAAGGGGAGACTAAAATTCCAGCTCTGAAACCTAAGTCACTCTCTGAAGTTGTGAGAAATGCTGGAAAAACGTAAGGAAGAGTTTCCATAACAAGTGAAGAACAAAGCTGTAAACTTCAGTGTCAGCCGGCTGTTACGGTGCACTTCTGAGATAGCAGGAAGCCTTGGACCGTATGCAAAAGTGTAATTCTAAGAATGAAGAAATCCCCAACACCAGTCTTGAATTTCATGCTGTTGAAAGCTGACTAATAAGAATTCCTCTTCCTGTTAGCATCTGCATCTGTTGAAGATGACTGTTCGTGTAACAGTCAAAAAAATAGTAAAAAAACAACCCTCCTTTATCCTGCCTGTTTAATTCTGGGGAAAAAGGCAGGCTGGGGAGCTTCAGGGTAGAGCTGTCTCGGGTGCCCCCCAGGCTGTACTGCTGCGAGGAGGCTGCTGCCCTCGCCTGCTGGTTCTTCTCCTGTTTTCCTAATGTCACTGTCTGTTTTGGACAAAGGCAGGCTGTGGGAGCTCACAGGTGGGGCATGGCTGATAGGAGTGACTTTTTGGACTGCTGCAGCTGGGTGCAAAAGGCCCGTGGCACAAACACAGCAAGTTGCTTAGGTTTTGCTTTTCTGGCATAATTGATTGCCTTAAAAAATTACTTAGCGGAGCAGCTCTTTTTCCTGGAAGCAGTGGCGCAGTCTGCGGCAGGAACTGAGTGCCCAGAGTTAGAGTGGGCTATTCCTGTGGTTACTGATTTGAGAAGCCTGTTTTAGCCCCGATTTGCTGCATTGCAGTGTTGGCAGCCGGCGTGTTTCCCAGCTTTGCGGGGTGAGGACGAGTGAAGCATAAAGCGACCCAGAAGGAGGGTAACTGGCAGGAGGAGCCCATGGGGCAGCGCTTGGGTTGTTTATGGCAAATGGAAAGCTTCAGTTCTCTGGGGTACAGATTTTTTGGTTTAATATTGGGTGTGTTTCCGGCTTTGAGCTCTAGATCTTTCCAAAATGCTTCAGTGTTAGCATATAAATATACAGAAATGTGTATGTTTATTCAAAGCCTTGTGCTCTTCCTCTGCAGGCTTTTCTCTCGATTGCAGATGGGCTGTGATCACCGTGCCTGTGACTTGTATCCTAATCGGCAAACTCTCCTTTATTTCTTTTTCTAGGATTATCTTCCCTCACAGCAAGACATACTGCTGGCACGAAGGCCCACAAAAGGGATTCACGAGTACGACTTTGAAATAAAAAATGTTCCTTTCAAAATGGTTGATGTAGGTGGCCAAAGGTCAGAACGGAAGCGTTGGTTCGAGTGCTTCGACAGTGTCACATCGATACTCTTCCTTGTTTCCTCGAGTGAATTTGACCAAGTGCTCATGGAGGATCGGCAAACAAATCGCCTTACGGAATCCCTGAACATTTTTGAAACAATAGTCAATAACCGGGTTTTCAGCAACGTCTCAATCATTCTCTTCTTAAATAAGACGGACTTGCTTGAGGAAAAAGTACAAAAAGTGAGCATCAAAGACTATTTTCCAGAGTTTGAAGGGGATCCCCACTGCTTAACAGATGTCCAAAAATTCCTGGTGGATTGTTTTCGTACTAAACGCCGGGACCAGCAGCAGAAGCCCCTCTACCACCACTTCACCACTGCTATTAACACAGAAAACATCCGGCTAGTTTTCCGTGATGTCAAGGATACCATCCTGCACGACAACCTCAAGCAGCTTATGTTACAGTGATGTGCAAAAAGACATTTTTATTTTGAGTAACTTTTGTGTGTTGTTTTTATTTTTAACTAGAAGTTTACAGCAGGAGTAGAGAAATCCAGATCCTGTCAGACTTCTTGATATGTGGCTAAAAGCTGCTGCTGAACACATTATTGCCAATTTCTGCAGAAATTCAGGCTTAATCTCTTCCAGTGTAGCTTCAAGTTCACTCAAGTTGTAATTTTATAGCAGACCTATGTCTAAGTTACCTGTAAAGTGATAAATTTGGCGTGTTAAGAATGTGTATGTTATCCTAGAAAATTCATTCCACCTTCAGAATTCCAAGTCCAACCTTCAGTGAAATTGTTGCAATTATTAGACTGTGGCAGTAATTTAAGGGGAGGGGAGAAACTTTTCACGTCTAACTTCATTCCGAAGACTGTGACACCGTAGCTGACTTAGGATTTCTCAGGTCTATTGTTGGTTAGAAATCCCATAAATCCCGTGCTGGAATCATCTGTTTGAACGTAGGATTCCTGGGCATAACGTACTTCCTGCTTTAATAGAAATCTTTGCGTGGGGTTTGACGAGGAGATGCTTTAAAAATGCTGAGATTGGGAGCCTGGGAGGTATCTGCAGGAAGTACTGACGCAGGAGGAGCTGGCGAATGGCACCGCACACGGTTTCACTCTGGCGTTGTGTGTACCTCTTGGAGCCTGGCAAAGCACAGAGCACGATGATAACGGTCCTCTCGAAATTCTCATGTGGGAGGGGGAGCAAGCTAAGCTTGGATTTCTTATCTTCACTAACCAGATGTTACGTGTAGGTACCTTACCTGTTCTTGAAGCGCTTGAATAGAGCACTGGTTTATTTTGACTTTCTCCATGACTTCTTACAGCGTGCCTCACCTTGAGCAGTGAGCGTTTGGTGACGGATGGAAGTACTCGCAAACCTAAGTGCCTCCTTGTGTTCTCTCCTCCTACTGTTTTTTCAGTGGCCTTATGTGAGCATACGTGTTCCCAGCAGAGGCCTTGTGTAGCTGACACCGTGAAGATGAATGTTTCCTTCTGGGGAAAAAGAAAGAAAAAAAAAAAGAAAAAAAGAGCATCTCCCAGCAGAACGTGCTTCAGCTGATGAGGTTCTTTGAGACTTTCCAATCGGGTCTAGCAATCCTAAGTGTACTTGAGCCAAATACGTTACACAGCACACTCCAGTGCTGCTTGTGACGAAGAATATTTTACCAAAAGTTCCATTGCAGTTTCATTTTTATATTTTTTTAGGGGAGGTTGTTACCGTTGCCATGTGATTAAAAAACTAATAAAAATACTTGTTGCCCAGAAATCCTCATACACCACTCGCTGTACTACAAAAGGAGAGCAGGTTTGTGTTCTAAAGAGCAGTGCCGCTACCGAGTTTCCCCCAGGCTGTAGTGTCACGTAGGCAGTTCAGCTTGTCACTTTGCCCCGTGGAACCGGCCAATTCCTGTGGATCGTGGTGCTGGCCAATACTTAAATGAATTTTTATTGCCATACCGCACCCGTGGGAAGCGGTGTGCCATAATATTCCTGCTGCTTGGAGCAGTGTCCCTGCGAGAACATAGGAAAAGCCGCCTGGCTTCTGAACTTAGCCTTTTACTTACTGTGATTGTAACTTCTATTAACATCTTTGTACCTCGTTCTCCTGACAGTACAAGGGGAATAGTGTATTTTTATTTAGTTAGGTGCTTTGAAAGACCTCTATTTTTTTATATCATCCAATGAGTAGTCATAGATTAGTCTGCGATTTCTGCGATAAGGCACTATTGTGGGAGGAAATAATTCTGAGAAGAGCTTGGGAGAAGTCACAGTGCGTGATCTAAACAAAGTCTGGGTGCAGCTGATGTCAGGAGGATTAATATGATCTTTAGATGGCAATATTTAATGTAGATCTTGCCTCCTTACTGGGCGTGGATATGAATACTTCTGGTTTGATGTCTCCCGGTCATATGTCAGCAGTTCAAGAGGGATGATGAACTGGAGACCTCACAAAAGGCTAGTGAGGCTATTTATAGGATTGGACAACATGCAATGGGAGTCCAGTTCTGCATTTCCCCCTTTGGAGGAGGATGGCAGGTTGATTTGGCTGAGCTATAAATGCTGCTCTGTAGCCTTTAAGTCCACTGCTGGAAAGCAGAAATTGAATAAATCCATGCCCTCGATAGTCAACGCGAGGAGGAGCAGGTTCGGGTTTTCCCATTGCTGACGGTTGTCTGAACAAGTTTCTTTTCTGAAAAGAGACTTATCTCTGCTCTGATTAAAATAATTAACTTGGAGAGGGTCTGTAGTACGTGTTTTTCAGGGTGTCAGACTAGATGATTGCAGAAAAGACTGGATAGTGGATGATACAAAGATTAAACAAATTCGTTTAGACAAATTCCTGCTATGTAAGATGTTGATGAATTTTGTGTCAAGGGACCTGTTAATTTAGTAAAGATCCTCAAAACTGATGTCAGTGCAAGGATATAGTCAGTATCACCAAGGCGCTGGGCACTTCTGACGTTAGCTAAAGTGGAAAAAATATTCAGCAGGCTTTTCCCCTAAACCAACATGAAAAAAAAGTGGTTTTCATCCTTTCAGATGGCTTTCCCTGTGAAGAGCGGGGCTGTGCGGTGGCAGGGGGGACCCCGCAGTGTCGGGTCACTTCTGACAAAGTAGGCCCCGGTAAATAAGCACTATGTGAATCTCAGGCAGAAATGAATTATTTTAATGAAATGACTGAATGAAATCACTCGTGTTTCCCGCCCCCAGTTCAGAGGGGGTGAGGCAGCTGCCCTGGCTGTCACTGTTTACATGGTTCCTATGTGAACGTCCTGCCTAAAGACACCCGCCAGCCCCCGGCTTCTCCAGCTTCACTGGCTCCTCATTAGCTACCCGAGACAGAGCACAGTGTGTGCTGTTGTGTTTCTTTTTGGGGTTGTTTCTAAATACCGTTTCTTTACAGCAGGACGTAATTTTGGTACAAGAGCTGGAGGGTTGGTGTTTTGAACAGTGATTTTTATCCTGAAGCAAACAGAGGAGTCCCAGTTGGCTGGTGAGAGTGAAGCTTGGTCGCCTAAACTGGTCTGTGGTCCAAGGGCAGGGAAGGCGGGAAAGCAGGTAGAAAATCAAATTTCCCAAACCTCAGTCCTCTCTGATGGAGTGAGCTCTGTTTGAAATGATGACTGACCGTCTGGAGATATACCACTGTCCTGGGCAGTACCTGCACTTGAAGGTGCAGTTGGTGTTTCAGCGGCTGTTCCCTGCTGCAGTGTGTTAAAGGGAGTTACCGATACCTGAAAACTGTGGCTGTTCATCAGGGCTTTAAAAATTTTACTTTTTTTTAAATGTATATTATGTGGGAGCGTAAGCCATCAGTTTGTGTAAAAGTTAAGCTTTCTTCTAGAATATCTGCTCTTAAAAAAAACAATGTCAGGTGTGTTCATTGATCCCGAGGCTGCACATCGGCCTCCTTTGTCTCGGAAGTAGCTTTCCATTTTGCCGGTCGGGATTCCTCTAGCACCTGGCTCAGGTGGGGTGGGTGTTTCCAGCTTGGTGACCCTTGGCTGGTGGTGGGATTTGTGCCGAGTCCCTCGGGCAAGCTGTGTCTGGGTGGGAGGAACTGGCTGCGTACCGACGGTGAACTGCGGGCGCTGAGCGGCTCCGTCGCCAGCGGGAGACTCCTCGGGTGATTTCTCTTTGGGGACGGTTGCAGAAGGTTCATTTTCCAACAATAACATTTCCTGTTTCAAAATGATGAGGAGTTTCGTGCCGTGCCGAACGGCTCACGAGTCAACTTTACAGGTCTTGGCTGTTTGATGGTACCATTAACGTAGTTTTTTTGAATTACACAGCATTGCAATACAGTGCCATTTTGCAATTTCTTTGCATTGTACTTGAAAATAAGTTGAATTGCAGACTATTTAAAACCGCTTTCCTGCGCTTTCAGTAGCAGTGAGAGCTTACCTTACGTGAAGCCTTTATGTAAAAATATATTTTGTAACAACCTCATAGATCTTTAACAAAACCAAGATTTGTATTAGCTTTGTATAAATGTTTGTGGCTTACAATTTTATATGTTTAACTTTTTATAAACTTTCCAGGGACTACTTTTTATTGTAAATTTTTTTTTTCTCCTTGCTTTAGTTTAAGATTGGCAATAAATTATTTCTAAGGGAGGTCTTAGAGGAAGAAGCATCACTTCCTTTTTATAAAACGGTTAAATCGATGAATAGTTTAAAAGCTCTTACACTCTCCTGTACATTGCTCTGTACATACTCTCCAAAAGCATTGCCTTTCAGCTATTAATATTTGCCTTGTGTACAAAAATTACTGACGATGAATAAACATATACAGCCTCATGTCGGTATCAGGAAATGATGTTTTCAAGAGGATAACGTGTGGAGGCAGCAGCTGCCTTCCTCCCGTTGCTGGCTGAGGCACACCTTGTGTTTCAGGTGCCGGGTGTCGGAGCGGCAGTCCCTGCTCCCCCGCCGAAGGGGCTGCTCCCGGCTCCGCTTCCCACCGGGAGAGGGGCAGACGGAAATCGCTGACTCGCATTTGACAACCGGTTTGGGACTCCATATTTAAAATATTGGTGATGCTGGCGTGTGTTCCAAGCAGCAAGCCTGTGGATAAATTGTGTAACTCGGTATTGCAGACTTAGATTTTCATTTTTTTTAAGCAGATTTCGTCCTCTGGAAACGGATCCCTGGCTGTTTTGCAGCCGGCTGCGGTGTGAAGCGGTGCCATGCAGCAAAACGTTGGTTTCTCCTGGTCAGTTCTCACAGCCCTGAGGTGCTTCATTCTCCACGACAGCCCTTGGATTGGGCCGGTGCCCTGCGGACACCACCTCTCTGCAAAGAGCCC
>KZ506138.1:345557-358454 GCA_002844005.1 Limosa lapponica baueri | reverse complement strand
TTTTTTTTTTCTTTAATACTTTTACAAGCTTACAATCTATAAATCCTTTAAAATAAAAAAACCAGTATCTTTCGGGATCAAATTGGTCACAGGCCGTTCTTTAAAAAGTCAGTGGAGACTCCCTGAATCCATTCCGAAGTGCTTTTTGTTTTTCTCTCTGGGTGTGAATAGTGCAGGGTGACGGGGGTTCAGAGCTCCCTACGCCTCCCAAAGGAAGCCCCGGCGCGGGGGTGGCGGGGTGCAGCTGCCGCAGCGCCTGCAGGGGCTGGGGCTCCCCGTCACCGCGGGAGGCAGAGCTCCTCGCTCCACGCACAACGCAGTCCACAGTGTTTGCCCAGCCCCTCCGAGGTCTCTGCGATGTCCAGTGGCCACGCACAGATGCCAGAAGAGCTGGTACCCAGCCCTCATTTGCTTTCCAAGTTATAGCAGTGGACGTCTCCTTTCCCCTTCCCGTCGTACCCAGGAAGCGGCTGTCCGTATTTATCCACGCACCAGCAGTAACCCCTCTTGCGGCCTTTGGATGGGCGGCACTGGAACAGAGCAAAAGACCCAGTTAACCTTACTTTGGTTTTCTCTGCTCTTAGTGTTATGCAGCAGGGATTCCCGCTCATTTGATAGCTGCACTTCCATACCCTGGCCATACCTAACAAAATCAAACGCAGTATTTATTCCCATTACAAAGTATCACAATAAAAGCTTACCTGCTCTGCCCATCAACCCCTTTGGGTCCAACTACTCCATAAAAGAACTGCTCTGAACACGACCAGAAAGCAGCCTTTATGAACTGCTCCCTATTGCTTTAAGCAGCACAGCTGCCCCCTTTGAATGCCAGGACTACTTCTGAACACTGGGGCTGATGACTTTGGAGAAGAAAGGTAACAGATTTGCTCCACGCTAACGCGGAGGCCGGGCAGACAGTCACTGCAGCAATAAACACCCTTGGCTTGCATCTGTTTGCTGGAGGAATTTCAATACTGTAGTTGACATTTATTAACAGACACATAATCCTTCTGTAATGGAGTTATCACTTCAACAACTGCTAGGTGCACTAGAACGTTACATGTATATTTTCCTATAAATAAGGTTGCCTATATACTAGTCTAAGCCTATGTCAGCTTTAGAAGTTGGCTGGTGGAATTTGCCAGCAGTGCTGACCAACCTGAAACTCCCCTAGACCGGGAACAACGCTGAACGTCTTTAGAAACAGCAACGCAGTAAAAATGTATTATGAAGTCTCCTATGTACTAAGTAATGCTCTCCCCAAGGAACCAAGAATGGTAAAAAAAGAGACTAAAGGAGATGACACGCTGCAGGTTGCATTCAGCGTGCAACCCTGGGCGCAGTTACACACCGTGAAGCTCTGGGACTCTGCGAGGTTTTCCCCCACTCAAAAGGCATGTGTCTCCAGGCCAGATTCCCTCACTAGG
This sequence comes from Limosa lapponica baueri, assembly GCA_002844005.1. Lineage (NCBI taxonomy): Eukaryota > Metazoa > Chordata > Aves > Charadriiformes > Scolopacidae > Limosa > Limosa lapponica. The sequence continues at coordinate 357,027 of KZ506138.1, read as the reverse complement.
TTTGCCATGCTCAAGTCAAGCTCAGTACCAAGACACAGCAAAGTTCTGAGATCTGGCGATACAGGATTCTCTGCAAATGCTAACAGAGGTGGCTGCTTAGTCAGGACAGACTTACAAAGGAGGCAGTGACACAAATATACCCAGCTTTTCAAAGACTGAGGCTTCATTGTTGCGTCGCCAACACGAAGGAAGACAGGCTAGATGAAGCCACTTACAGCCCTCGACACTGCAAAGGCTACCTGGCAAGCAGAGCAAATGGGGCCTCTGAGACCACACTCACAGCAGTTCAAGTATTTCAGAGGTTCAGGCTGGTACAAGTCAGGTAACCTTCGCCACTACCACTCACCTGCTTGGTCTCCAGAGTCTAACAGGCATTGTCCCTGCTTCCCATGTGGGTATGGCAGTGGCTCAGAAAGCTAGGGGTCTTTTTCACGTGCAGGGAAGCAAGCAAACATCAAGCAAGTGCTGGGCTTCACATGCTGCCCCGAATGCCCGACCCTCTCCATGTCTAGTGTAGGACCTCAGGTGAAAGGGTGGTATTTTGGACAGAACGGTGAATATGGGTCATTCCTGGGGACAGTGTGAACCAGCACATTGGCCCCTGAGCCAAATGATTTGGGGCAGCACGGAGTAGGGTCGACAGTCTTCACAAAGAACTTGTGAAATAAGAGATGGGAGCAGATCACACATTAGACACAAATTTCTGAAGAAGCTTCCATGTTGCTTATTTTCTTCCAGAGTAAACGAAGTAATGTTAATCACTGTAACTGCAAATTAATCTAGTACCCTCATGATATATTTTTGAGTAACAAGCCCAATGCAGAAATAATGCAATGCCTTCTCTTCTTTGAGTTTGTGCCCTTCTACATTAGCCCTATGCAAATGGACGGCAGCAGGATGACAAGATCAAGTTTAAAGTACGTACCAGCTTATTTTAGGAGAGGGTGAAGAAGTTCAAACCCACTGAGAGCACAGCTACATTAATAATTTGCTAAAATACACGGTTAGTTGCATTTGAGTTCTAGTTATGTGTTTGGCTGTTTTTCTGTACTAAATCTTTTAAATGTTTATTATGACATTTTATAATCATTTAAAATGTTATTATGTTTATTGTCTCAAAAGCCTGACTAAGGCTTGCATATATTCCCCAGGGTTTTCCTGAATGGCTGCTCAAAGTCCACTGATTCTTATAATTCTCGCTTAAGTGGTATTAACATTTAGTGACTTAAATTCTTCATGCTCGAAACTGAGGAATGCATAAACAATAGCCTTTACATAATTTAAATTTTGCAGAAAAGGAAACTGAGGCAGCAGTTCTTGAGTTGTTTTTTTCCAAGAGGGCAGGCACAGATGGAGCCTGAATTATAGCACAGGGCTTCTGGCTGCCAGCCTGGTGCTTCGGCAATGAAACTACACTCTGCTAATAATAGTACCGTAGCCTCCCCTTTTAGAAATACTATATGAAGCATGTTACACAACTCTCGCTGATTCATAGGCTTGCATCACTCTCAAAACAAATGATCAATTAAAGTTATCTCATGTTGTTGGAAATTTTGATTGCTTTTTACAGTTGTATAGTCAATTTTTGGAATTAACTACAACATTAAGTTAGTCTGCAGGAACACCTTCCCTACTAAAAATATTTCTTTATGTCCTCTAGACAACCCATTTGGAAAACAGAACCCTTAGATCATTCTACAGCTGAAATAACGCTCTGCGAGGAAACAATTTTCCTTTCCAATCTGCAGTTCTGTACTACCCGCTCAGCCATCCTGTCAATAGTAAAGCACTTCTGACTCAAAAGTGATGCTTTTATCCTGAAACTGCTAGCGTGCATTCTACTTCTGTAGAAGTCCATATGAGAAAACAAAAATTAAAAATCTACTCTTCTGAATTTTGTACTCCACACACATTTCACGGCTCTGGCCAGCTCTTCTGTATGACTTCAGAAGTCCAAAAAGCTGGAAAACTGCCCCAGTGGTGGAGCCAATAATTTCTTCTGATAGAAACACCAGCTGCCAGCTTCTGTGCCACCTGCCTCTTTCCCTTCCACAAAGAAGTGCCACAGAGGCATTCGTGGGGTGCAGCAAACCATATGGTATCCCACTGAATTCCTGGTCAGCCCAGAGGTCTCCGTGGAGCTACAACTGTGGTCTCCCGGAACAGGCTGCATACAGCACTGATGGACACCTCGGGCCGTTTTGGCTCCCGCCAAGCCCAGCCCTGTTTTCAGTGGAACAATGCCAGCTCACATTTAGGTGAGTATCTGGCTCCAGTATACAAATATGGGGCAATTCTAGTAATTGCCCCATATAATAATTCTAATTTCATCAGAACCTTTTTTTCCATGCTTGAGGCACAAACGTGCCTGTATCAACCTATTCCACGCAAATATACCTATACTCCACAGTTAAACAGTACAATGTGTGATTTGTTAAGAATTCTAAATTTTAATAGGCCATATTTTTAAAAAGTTTATATATAAACACAAGGTGTGAAATATTTTTCATGTTATACCCTGACAGATAGATTTATGTTCTTAAAATTGTTTCACATACGCAAATTGCTCCCTATGGTTGTTCCTGAAAAGTCAGTTTCTAGATATCCACAAAAATAACCGTTTTCCCCTTGACTGGAAGAGAGGTGACCAGGAAGGCAGAATATACTAACATGTGAAGTGCCTCCTGAATGAGATTTCCAGGGTGATCATAATTCTGAAGATTGCCACACACCTATCTACATTATCATTCTAGGCAGTGGTTCTGGCAGCTACTTCCAGAATTAAAAGCGCCTAGCTCACACTCACTTTTTGATGGATTTACTGTCTATTTCATAACCTATTATTCTGAATTTTGATGTCACAACAGAATATAACTGAATTACAGATTGAATGTTGCTAATAATAGCAATGAAGGAAATTAATAAAACAGCCTAGCATTCTGTTAATGAGATTAGACACCTGCTCATGGTGCCTAAAATACCAGATCTACATGTTGATGCTCAAAAGAGAAACCCAAAGAGACGCAATGGTTGCATTGCCCTGCAGACAGTGAAATCAATCTGGCCGGGACTCACTCACTTCTCAAATTGATGTGTTTTTCTAGGAGTTAACTCTACAAGGGCAACTCATATACATAATTTTTGGTTTGCATTTTGCTCCTGTGAGAAGCCTGCCTCTGTGAACCCGACCCGTGAAGCCCGTTCCCAGCGCTGACTGAGGCTCATTGACAGAGGAGCACTCCGACTGCGTTTCACTCAGAATATTTACTCACATGGGCTCCATTTGTGGGCATTTCCTACAAGCTCCCAAGTTGTCTCAAACTACCGTTGAAACTACTGGACCTGTGTAAACTGGCAGGGCACTTGACAAGGCTGGCCAGGTATGAAAGTGCCCCTTCATCCTCTCTGTTTGCTGACCAAGGGCTGTTGCACACAGAGCAGGAACCTCTCCTAACGCAGTTTCAGTCTCCAGGCAGCACAGACGCCACACAGGAGGGCTGAAGCATGTCTTCGCTTCATACCAACACCTTATTCTCGTAAATCAACTTTTAGGAACAAAGAGTAGGTCAGTGTATTATTTGTCTTTCCTATTTTTTTTTTCCTCCGTATTTCCTTTTTTTCTGCCTCAGCGGCAGAGCTATGACTTCACGTTGAAGTGCAGTCATCCTTACAGGCAAGGCACTGTAAGAGGTGCTCACTGTGAAGCTGATTTACTCCACGCGCATGCCAGAGACCCTGTGCAAACCACCATCTTTTTGCTGACGAAGCAAAAACCTCAGAGTCTGAAGACAGATGAAAGGAAGATCTACTGAACAAAGTAAATACCAATCTGCGGTCTCCGGTAATACCTAGAGAAGGAAAAGGCCTGTGTGCCTTGAATACAGTTACATGATGTGCTGTCCTCGGGTAGCTAAGCAAATGCTGTTACAGCACAGGCACAAACCCAGTCCTAGCCTCACTCCACACAGCAGTCCCACCTATTTTCTGAACAAACGCCGACGGAGATGCCAGCACACTGCTTTCTGCTAGTTCACAGGCAGTGGGACACAAATGACATGGGCTTCTCAAAACTCCAGACAGTAAAAAGAAACGCTGGCCCTGCCTGGGAGTTGCCACTGCCTGCTTGGGAAAAGCTGTGGAGTGTAGACAAGCTCAGCAACATGCACGGAAGGTCAAACCGTGCAGTCAGTGCTGGCCTGATGGCAGAAGGGAAGGCTAGAAACTTCACCCCTATTGCAAATACCCCACCTGACACTGCCAGCTTAACACAGAGCTCCAGGGAATACCCGAAAGGGAAAGACGGTTTCTAAGAAAGCTGGAAGCTAAAAAATGGAAAGATACCATTCCTAAAATAAGGTTGCCTGGCCAGAAGCTAGCCTCGCGCGTCCAACCAACGACCTGCAGTAGCTGGTAACACAGAGTGAGCCACTCCGTTGGCTACCAGAGACCCTGGAAACCTAAATGGGAGAGACAACATGGTCCACAAACAAAAATCTCTCCTTACAGAGGGTTTGCCTTGAGGAAAATCTTGAAGACACTTTTCAATTCAGGAAATTTTGGAATTATACCAGGAAACACATTTGGAGGCAGGTCACTAAACGCTGGAATTAGATGGAATGTGCACACTAAGCAAAGAACCTGGCATGTCTCGCACATCCCCAAGGTCCTGAATGAGCTTCAAGGGCAGCACTAAATGAAGAATGCTGACATAGCTCTACCTGACACAACGAAAGCATAAATACCTGCATTTTAGGTCTGCATTTGTCAAGAAAGGTCACAACCCTAGAACCAAGGAGGGCCGAGAAGCCACCCTTGCTGCAGAGTAACTACTACACCTATCACTTTCACGATAACATGACCTGGATTTTGGAAGCGATCTGTGTAGCACATAAAGGACAGATACATGCCTTTCTCAAGTTGCTTTTTGTAATATGATCCAGTGCAGTTCTTCTAGGAACTCTCAAGCAGCTATTTACAATTCAAAGCATTGATCTATTGCAGTCATATGGTGACTGCAACATTTAGCTCTGTGGGTTATTACAGAGGCACTGCTTTTTTTAAACCAAAGGGCATTAGTATCTAGGACACCAGCCAATCTATGTGTGATTAGGTATGAAGTTTCTCAAATTAATCTGTTGTCATGACCAACAGAAAATAAAAACACTGTCCCCACTTGACAAGCTACAGCACTATCAGATCAGGTCCTAAAACTGGAAATGAACTAGTTCCTCTGTAAAATGATACATAACACACTTGCTGGCACAATCCTTCAGTAAACATGCAGAAAAGGTAAACTGCATTCAGTGAAATGATCAAGACTCTGTACTTACTTGCTTTTTCTTGTAGAAGCCCTTCTTGTCACAATTTGGAATATGAAAACCCCTGGGACTCAAGACATTCAGGATCTTTAGGTGGTTTAAAGTGTCTTCCATTTCTCTACGACAGGGCCCCTGTTAACGAGCATGTTTTAGAAAACACAGATGAAACTTCATTCCCAAATGCTGCCTTTCACACAAGAGGCAATAAATCTTTAAAGGGCAAGAAGCACAAACCCAAACAAAATCCATTAAAAAAAGGGACGGTTGGATACGTCAAAGGCAGACCGTTCACAGATAAAATTCCGACTTCTTGCTTTATTCAGGATAAACCGATCTCGAAACACTGAAGGCCTTACGTTACGCTGAGGCACAGACTGGCATTTCCAGTTGAAATCACAGCCACAGGAAGGCTTGTCCATTATGTATGTAAATCAATTATATATAACCTAACTTAGGTTTGGAAAAGTTGGCCTTGCACCAGCTAGGTAAAGAAGAAGGCAGGCAACTAGAAATACACCACTTGGTAGATTTTCCTTAATGCCATTTCATTTTCCTGACTCTGCTGTATTTGAAAGCTTAAATGAAACATATTTAATTGAAAACAAGTAGTTTGGCATAATGTATGTGTACATTGAAAATACTGCAACATTGGACAATTCACAGCTTCAACTGGACCAAATGCCCGCAGCCATGCAAAGGGACAGCTGCACACAACACCCTCATTAGATAAGTATGTCACTTTTCGCCTAACTTTCTCCATCTGCAGAAGCCTGACAATAATGTAGTGAGGATTAGCTCGAGCCAAGAAGAATTTCCAGAAGCACTTTTAAGAGCATGTCTCAAACATCAACTAATTATTTCTCACTGCAGCCTTCCAGGAGGGAGTAAAGCACTACGAGCCCCACCTTGCAGTCAGAAAACCAGGAGCCAGGAGCAGAGGAGTTCACATTTTGCCAGAGGCCAAGAAAGCAGTCAGTGTCGGCAGCGGGACTGGGATTCAAGAGTCACAGACTACAGACTGTGAGCTTAGCAACACTGCTGTCTGGGCACATTACTGGCTGGGTCCACCAACCCACTTCCTCAGCAGAGACCCAAAAAAATTCCTTTGCATAGCTGCACGGGTTTAAGATGTTTAGGTTGCTGTACCAACACAAAAGACTTGGTGCAATTTTTAATAAGTAATGACATTTATACTTTTAAGTGGTAGTATTAATAGTTTGCTCATGTAAGGTGCCTTTCATGTGAGTATCTGAAAGCATACAGACTCGACTGTTCTACTGGAGTTTAAAATGGATTTTTTTTTTTTTTTTGTTAGCAAAGACCTTCCTTGCTGCTTTCACGTTGCCTTTCAGTATCAATCTCACAAGCTCCAAACATGCGCTTTAAGTTGCTGCTCTTACTGGCAGTTCCTTAAAAAAATGAAACTGCTCAGACATGCTGACTGCAAATCACACACGCTCAAAGATTTGGTCCTGAGTTAGTCCTACAAAAAGATCAACGGCTTTTTTTGTAATTGTTATTTTGAAGCAGGCTTCCAAAGTCAGAGAGATCAGTATCAATAGCTCACAGGCAGACACAGCTAGAAGGGCATTTGGTGACAAAGGCACCTGTCCCCGATGGGCTTATTTCTGGTTCTTACAGACACCAGCAGCCTTGGTAAGTCAGCGTGCCTTTGCTCGTGGGGTCCAACTACCACGCAAGTGAAATGTTCATCCTAGTTAAGACCAGGACCCTATTTCCTTAGAGCTACCAAAGTTCATTCATTTACTGTAGGCACTTCAAGTTTTTGGGAGGACATGCCGGAAGGCAGATCCTGAAATGCTTTTACTAGACAGCTGGACATCAGTGACAAACTGAACGGGCAGCCTCACCATCCTTGCCAAGTTAACTTGGAGGCCACACTCTCTTCAGACACAACTTTCCACCTCATACAGGTTTCAAAACCTTCTTTTGCAGATGGGAAGCTATGTCTGGTTTCACCATGACTGTTTTGACGAAATGCCAATGTGTATCCAGACATATTTTTTAGGTCATCTGGCACAGGCACAAGAATAACCACTGGGTTATCAGCCAGGATGTCCAGGAAGAGGAGTTATTCTCCCTTCGGATTCCCCACACTCCGGCTGCCCTGCAAATCCCGTGGGCACAGTCAGTAGGAAGCAAGGGCAGCTCGTGTGCCCACGTGCCTTTGCATTTAGGCAGTGGCACCAAATGACGACTGCGAGTGGAACGCGTCCCACAGTCAATCACGATCCGAATCTTCAACCCAGCTTAAGTAAATCTCCCTCGATTTGTGCCATGGAGTGTGAACACCAGGCCACTACACTGAATGCGAAACGTCTTTTTTCCATTATTCCAACCCAATAATGCTGTTTGCAACCAAATTTAATGATGACACTATTGAACCTGTGCCAAGTCCACTCACACCAATGTATGATAATTATAGGGGAGAACAAGAACTTTTAGTCTCTAAGAAATTACTTAGTGAAAATCATAATTGTATCAATGTAAACATCATTGTGTCAGGCCTCCGTGTTTCCTGAATGCGATCTGCTCCATCTGCTGAGTGTCTTCATTTGCAGATCCAACAGTTTTACTGATTAAACAGTCAGAATGCCCTAAATGGTTACAATTACCACCATTTAGTTATTTAGTTTATTTATTTATGTTTTCATATGCACAACATGCATATACATACGCACGCACACACTCACATGCTGGGAAATGCCTTTCCATTTGCAAAAGTACTCACATATTCAGTCTCTTGTTTGGATTCAGAAGAGAAATTCAGTGTATCCGTACTCTGTGAATCATATTCCACTTTATAGCGCTGCGTATTTTTGGCTTGCACTTTCCTGATGATATCCATCTTGATGTGTGGTGGATGTGACTTGGAATCTGGCACCCTGTGAGAGTTTGGGATGGCCTGGTTTTCTGTGCTGCTGGTACTCCGGTCTTCTTCTTCCGAATCACTGGAATTTCCTTCAGAAGAACAAACGCAGTGAAGAAACAATGTTAGTCAACTGCTAGCTGCGCCTGGAAGGGCAACAAGCCACTAGATTAACCGACGTGTTTAACTTTCCTTTACAAGGCAGCGACGTACAGAAGATGAGCAACCTGGCGCTCCGCATGCGCCAGCACCTCTGCTGCCGAGCATCCCCTCGCCCCCAGCGGCCTGGCGAGGAGTGTGTGTGTGTCCCCCCACCCCGCACCGCCCGTCCTGCTGCCTAACGCCCGGAAAACAGCCCCCTCCGCTCACACAGCCCCCCCGCCCCGGTTTCTCGCCCCTCGGCGTCGCTGCAGCTTCGCCCGCCGGCAGGAGGGGGCAGGTCCGCGCCGCCGGAGGGGGAGCGGGGCGCGGAGCCAGGGGGGCTGCACCGCCGGCGTGGACGGCGGCTGGCTGGGGCAGCTCGGGGGCTGCAGCGTGACTCTGCCTTCCCCTGGACGGCTGGGGTTTTTTTTTTTTAAGAAGAGGCTTTAGCACAATAAATTCTGCCAAGCTGAGTTTCATGGCTGCTACTCTTAACACTCATTCTTTCTTAATTTTATTCAACATACAGAAAGAGAAAAAAAATAGCACGTTTTCATTCTTCTGCTATTAAGATCAGAAACATTTCCAGGTGTACCCATTTCCAGGTGTACACGTTTCCAGGTGTACACGTTTCCAGGTGTACATGTTTCTAGGTGTACAAAATACGCTGTACAGGTAATGGACGAAAAAATGCCATTCATTCTGAAATGGTGTCAAAGGACAAACATCTGCTTTCATTACAAGCTTCAAAAATATTTTCTCTTTAAACTACCATCCACAAAAACACAGGAGAAGCACATTTTTCCAAAATACTGCATGGGCCCAGTGTTCCTGTACCTTCTGAGGTATTTGTCTACGCTGCATTTCTCCCTCTTATGAGACTCCTGCAGTGTAACTGTAACTGGCTGCATTTCCTCCAGGGAATTTTTCAAGTTTGGGTATTCCCATCAGCTAAGTAGCTAGGGCCCACTAGTTCCTGCCTTGGCTGCTGGCCACTTTTTTTTTTTTTTAATTTTAAGGAAATCGTATTGGGAGTGCACAATGATAACTGATGTGCAAGGAACATCCTGGACATCTGTATTAAAATTGTACTTGATGGCTCTCTGAAAAACCACAAAAGCCAAGAAATTCAGTGGTAAACCTGAAAGCCCATCTTCACGTAGCCCATTGACCCTAAGTATTTCAACACAGGCAGGACAGTGGCACTGCCACAGGAACAGAGAAAGAACACAAGGAGGAGGAGGGATTCAAGTTAACATCTTGGTACCAGTGGTTTCAGTGTAGCCACTGCTGGCAATGGGCATAATTGACGAGGAAAATCCGACTCCCAGTGCAAATGGATTAAGGAAGTTTGAGCCTTAAGTCTAAATTTCCTGGCTTTTGTGGGTTTAACTCAGACTCTCAGTGGTATTTGAACATATTTTTGGTGGTTTGATGTGCTGTTTTTAAACAGTGGTATTTTTTTTCCCACATTCTCAATGAAGTTTGCAAGAAATGACACAATAAAATGTTATAAACCTGTCCTAACTATAAATACTATGCCTACTAGGTTTTCTGTGATTTAGTCCAGTTCATTAGTTTGCCTCTTCTACCAAAAGTAAGTAGAAAATAGTCTTAATGGGCATTAAATAATTGCCAAGCTGGCCATTTCAGTTTAGATAGACTGTCATGTTTCAATAGCACTTCCTACACCTTCATTTGGAACAGTTGTAATGCCACATTTTAAACTGTAAAGCATATTTGAATAATTCAGTTTCACAAAACTTGGTGCCACGTACCCTTGTAAAAGAAACAAAACTGCTATGAGGAGTCACTTGCTCTGTTTTAAAAAAACAGATTAGAAAGGTTGCACATACACACTACTACTTAACACTTTTGTGCCCAAAAAATCTGAACTGGAAAGTAAGTCAGCGGCCTAATAGTTGCCATTAAGAAGCTACTGTAATATACACCACCCCATACTGACTTCTAGCAATTTCTGTAAATGAAGAACGACCAAAAGTGTAGCATGTGATGCAGGACCCAGCTGTGCCTAAGGGCGATGATGTGATCCTGCTCAGGGAGGGTGTGTACCAGGGAGTGTTGGATTTAGAGCTGGAAGTGGAGCGCTCCCCATGAGGAGGTGGGCACTATATGTCACACAGGTTCAGCGTACTTCTTTCTTGCACCCCAGGTTTGCAACCTCCACTCCTTGAACGTGAGTGGATTCTCACTAAGGATCCTACTTCGCACTTTTCAAGGAATCAAAGCTCCTACTGATTTCAAAATCAGAGTTCTCCTTCAGCCAAGAATGCAGAAACTCGGCATTTTGACTCTTTAGGCTGAAAACGGAAAGGTTTTCAGCAAAGTGCATCTCTGCCTTCCACTTTCCCCTTATCCAGCAGTCATGGTCAAAAGCTCTACCCCTCCGTCAAACAGCACCAACTCCCAGGTATGGAGAGACACCGCTCCTTTCTGATTCATGTGAAGGATGAATATTCGGAGCCAGGTTCCCGTGACGAAGGAAGCTGCTCCACGTTCCAATGAGATTTAAAACTCCAGTGAGTACCTCCGAATTCTCCCTCATTCAAATTGTCACAGCTTGGGAGCAGCACATAAAAAAATTCTAAGGCGGCATGCCCCTACTCCCATGGCAGCTGGTTAGCTGGAGCACTGGTTCCACTTCCTCAGCTACGGAGAGGCCAGCCAGAGTCCCTGCAAACTAGCTGAAAAACTCCTGGCTTTTTAAAAATGCAAACAGTGGAAAGCCTTTTGACACACTTTTCTATTAAATAAATGTTAACATATTTGCTGTTGGTTAGCAAACAGTTTAATGAAATGTTTGCACAGAGGGACTGTGCTTTCTTGATCCGAATCCCAAGTTTCCCTGTGTTAAGTTTCCAAATGTGCATGCTAACAGAAATTTTTCCAACCGTCCCTTCCTCTTCAAACAAAACAAAACCCGCTCTGTGAACGTCCCATTTACAAGACATGTAAGAGGTACGGGAAAGCTTTGTTTGACCAAAGATTTCTTTGCAGAGCAGGCAAAACCCCAAGGTCCTCTTAAATAGTGCTGTGCGAACGCTTTGTTCTGAATTACCACCTTCCCGGGCCAGGGGCATATTTTAACTTTTTTTTTTTT
>KZ506138.1:258145-344112 GCA_002844005.1 Limosa lapponica baueri | reverse complement strand
ACACTTCTTTTTTGTTTGCCACAAACAATACTTAGGAAAAAAAAAAAAAAAAGACAATAAAACGCCCTGTAAAAGTAAAAATAAAAATTTAAACAGCCAAGCCCAGACGATCTGAAGAAAACTTGGTCCAAAAACGCCTCAGGAAAGAAAGGAGAAAGAGCTGAGGTGGGGGGGCGTGTGCGAGGGAAACAGAGAGGGGGAGAAAAAAAAATAAGAAAGCGAAGTTCCCCTCCTTTTTATTCTCTTTGCCGCCTGCCATACAGCTCCCCTCCCTGCCACTCCGCGCCCATCTGTCCCCGTGTGCCGCCCGGCCCGCCCTATATAGCCCCGCAGCCACCGGCCCGCCCCGCGCCATGGATGCCGAGCGGCGCGGCGGGGAGCGCCGGCCCCCGCACATCCCGGCTGCGGCCGGGGAGGGCAGTGCCGGGGGGAAGGGGACGGGGGCGGCGGTGCCGGGGGTTCACGGGCAGTTCTTAGAAATCAGCTGTAGGGGACGGGGCTCAGGGGAGGGGGCGCGTCGTGTGCCTTTTGTTTCACGGAAAGGCGCGGTGCGTGTGCGTGACCGTGGCCGTGCGCGTCTCCTTGGCACCGGGGGAGAAGACACGAGCAAAGCTCGCGGAGAGTGCCCTTTTTTGGACTCCTGTCCACGATCCTGCCTGCTTTGGGGCTGACTGATGGCCCTGGCCATGGAGGAGGCGTGCCGTTTGTCACACGCGCACACGCACACGCACACACACACGCACACACACGCAGGCAGGTTCAGGGCACACCTTGGGACCGGGCGGCTCACGGCTCACTCGGCAGCTGCGTTTCCGAGAAAGATGTGGGAATGCACGCGCACACACACACACTTTGCACAGATGTTGCTCCCTGGCACAGGACTCGGTCCGTGGGGTGCCCCAGCCTCCTGGATGTGCCTCCCCTAACTTTCTTTTTAAAGTGTTTTCTGAACACTTAAAACTTTTCCCTCCGTCCAGGAGACAAATGGTTTCCATCGCAACATCCTCAAATCTAGAACACCCTCCCCTCACCCCCCCCAAAAAAAACCCAACCCAAAAAAACCTTCACAGCGAAACCCTACATTGATTTTGCACTGTTCATGTGCTCGTAGCCATCTTCTGTTTGTAGCCACTGCAAATTCCACCCCCTTTCTGCTTTGCTTGTTTCGCTCCCCCTGTTAACTTCCCTTAACTTTGATGGAGAAAATCTGAATTGGAAATGCCAAAATTTGTGACCATCCTTTCTGAAGCTCTCCTGTGAGCTGATGCAAAGGGGATGGTGAGGTGTGTGTATGTAGACATACATATGATGTTTCAGCCATAGGAGCCCACTCCTCATGCAAAATAAAACCCATAATGCTCACAGATACTGGCTCATACAAATATATTCTGCCTTGGGGATGATAAGAGACAGCCTACTGCTCTGTTTTCAGCTCCTTTATCGTTAACACTGAAGTTCACCTTCCAGTAACTCATCAGCTGATGAATTCAAGTGGTAGAGTGGAGTATATATGTTATTGCTCAAGGTACTGGCCATGATATTGCGAATTTCAAAACCTGCACTTTTTACAAATCAAATCTTTTTAGATAATTAGAACCAACAATTCAGTTTGTTTTCTCTGTTCTTTATTCCGTAATGATGCACTTCAGATACCGTCTTGAAAGGGACATTGTACATAGCAAGATAAAAAGTATCTGATTTTATGTGCGAAAAATATGGTGTAAGAGTAGACAGAGACTTTTCCTAGGGAAATTAAATTAAAAAGATGTGCTGGAAGAGAGATCAGCCTTGCTTAATGCCCTGATGGGTGACTGCCCCAAGGCTTTTCAGCCTTCTTTTGTCCTCTTGGTCATTTTGTTCATTGACCAAAAGAGGTCGCAGGTTGTCCAGGATTGCATTAGAGACTCACTAGGTCTGTGCGAGCCCAGCTACGGAGGGGAAATGGATCGAGCGAAATATACTCCATGTTTGGTTTCAGGGTTGGGGGGGCATTTTGTTCTGTTTGGTTCTTTTGTTGTTGTTGCGTTTTGGTTATTTTTATTTTTAGACTATTATAGGAAGGCTTGCTGTTACCTTTTTATTTTACTTTGGTTTTATTAACTGTTTATAGGTGAAGAAGTCTGAAAATCTTTGGGATTGTCCAGCGGTGTGTATCAAGAGAACTGAGATTAGGTCCAGCAGAAAGAGGAGGCCTTCTGCCTTTCTGCTGTAGCAGTAACACAGCAGGGTGCACTGTGCGCGCTATGTACACAGACAGCTTTTCAGTTGGGGGGAGCTTTTATAGCATGCTGCTTTCAAAACCAGAACACTAATGCGGAGGAAATGCTGAGAGAAGATAAGTAAAATGGGTCAAAGGGAATTAGGGGATGGAAGGAATGAAAGAGAGTAACCCTTTTCTTTCACCACAGTCTCACACACTTCATCTCTTACTCACAACTTACACGCTACTACCAGTGTAACTTGTATTTCAAATTGTGGCATGAACAATTTTATAAAGCTGAAATTTGATTCCCACAAGTAGAAAGACTTTTTTTTTTCCTTTCTCTTCTTTCTTTTATAACATTCCACAAACTTTGTGGTGTGCCATTTTGAAGTCCCATTAAGAGGAGGAAGTATTTGCAACGTCACCGAATAAAAGTGGTCCGCTTTTATTTCCTTTTAAATACACAGCTGGTGAACTTAGTATATATTTTTAATAGCATAAGCCAAGGTTGATGCAACATCAAGGTACTTTGACCAAAAGGCACTCCAAGTGGAAAATTAATGCTACCTAAGATGTGGCTGAATCACATCACCTTTGCAGTAAGTGAGCAGGAAGCCAGAGATGTGTCGAAGATCATGTCGGCCTAACAGCTTTTGCTAAACAATTAGCTGTTTGCACTGTCTCAACCAATGGGCACTGCATTGCAGTGCATTTATATGAATGGCAGAACTTAGTTCAAAGCCCTGCTTGGCAATCGGAAGATGGATACCAATGTATCTGGAAAGGCAGATATGAAATTTATGGAGAAAAAAACTGAAAAACCCTACCACACACCTATAGCTAACTGCTGAATTACACGTATAGACCAAACCTTAGTAATATTCAAGGAACTCTTCTATGTTGACGGGGCCAAGGGTTAACTATGCAAAGCAGCAATGCTTATAAAACTGTACCAGATCTGAACGTCCACATTTACATTTTCTGTTTATTCTAAAGGCTTTGCAATCTTTTTCCTGTTTATTCAGTTTTACTGAGAGAAGAGGGAGACAAAAGTCATGTAGGACTTATACTGAACCTCCACAGTCATTTCTAGACCATGGAGAGCAGGAAAGGAACATGTGAAAGGCACCATGCTTCAGAGAATCTCACGTCCTCCTCCCATTGCTCTAGAGAGTGAAAGCATAATTTATGGAAGCACAAAAAGTCTGTGCTTTATTTCCCCTTCCACTTTATCCTTCCACCTCCTTTATTCATCTCTGTCTCCTTGGTGCATTACCTGAACTCATAGTATCAAAGAATCACAGAATGGTTTGGGTTGGAAGGGACCTTAAAGATCATCCAGTTCCAACCCCCCTGCCCTGGGCAGGGACACCTCCCACCAGACCAGGTTGCTCAAAGCCCCATCCAGCCTGGCCTTGAACCCCTCCAGGGATGGGGCAGCCACAGCTTCTCTGGGCAACCTGTTCCAGTGTCTCACCACCCTCACAGTAGAGAATTTCTTCCTAATATCTAATCTAAATTTCTCCTCTTTCATTTTAAAACCATTACCTCTCATCCCATTGCTCCACTCCCTGATAAACGAGTCCCTCCCCATCTCTCCTGTAGCCCCCTTTAGGTACTGGAAGGCTGCTATGAGGTCTCCCTAGAGTCTTCTCTTCTCCAGGCTGAACAACCCCAGCTCTCTCAGCCTGTCCTCACAGCAGAGGTGCTCCAGCCCTCTGGTCATTTTTGTGGCCCTCCTCTGGACCCGTTCCACCAGGTCCATGTCCTTCCTGTGCTGAGGACTCCAGAGCTGGACACAGTACTCCAGGTGGGGGCTCAGAAGAGCGGAGTAGAGGGACCTTTTGTTTATTGTAATACCTTTTGTGTACTGGTTTATTGTTGGCTGTGTTTGCTACAGGGACAAGACATGGGAACTAGACTTGTGGTTGAAGTAGCCCTACTTTCTGCTGCATGGCCATAATACATTTTGGAGCAATCCAGAATTTTTAGTGTAGTCCCGTTGTACTGCATATGGTTACACTACCCAAAATTTAACTCTCAAGAATGTGAGCTTCCCTATATCATGCCATTTTAAAACTTGTGTAATTTTGCAACTCTTTTTTCTTGTTCAGACAGAAAAAAAAACTTCACAGAAATCTAGAGATACATAGCTTGCCCTCGGTTGAGGACTAGATGCGCATTTGGAAAGCATCCTTTAATTTGGGCCTCTTTGCTCTTCTTTTTGCAGACTTTGGAGTTTTCTGTACAATAAAAGTCTCAAGTCAGCAGAAAGTAGGACTTCCTCAATATGTTCTTATTTTCCAGAGGTAGAATACCCAGATTTACAATGAAGTCAGTTGATAAAATATGTACTTTAAACTTAATTTAAATGATACTTTCTGGATCACTGTTTTCACAAAGGCGAGGATTAAGACCTCAGCATTATTTGTCACCTGTCTGCAAAAATATAGTTTGGCTACAGTTTCCTGCAGGCCTGCTCCTAATTCGGGGCTAAACATGAACCTCTCAGGTGTTTTCCAGCACCCCCTCTTAAGCCAAGTGTGCAGGCTGAAGTAGAAAACTGTACTGGATTCCTCAAAAATGCCACCCTGTGCTGCTTGTCTGAAGAGAGCAATCTGAATTCAGTGTGACAGAACAAGCAACAACTGAATTTGGAAGCAGATAAAATTAGGAAACAACAGGAGAAATAACAAATCCTTTGTTGGGAAGTCAACTGGATTGAGATATTTTACGCATTAGCAAAGATTTTTCAGGATTTGTCCCTTTCTTTGCTACCAGAGGCATACCTAATGAAAGGACATATATTGGCAGTATTATAGAAACAGTTACCAAACATATCACTTCATTGACACACTTGTTAACCGTAATAGAAGAAGGAAAGATAGCTGGTAGGTTTCCTATTACAAAGCTCTTATCCAGAGAGGTGTTCATCTTTTATACACTAGTTAGACATTATACAGTGTGTCATGACAATAAAAATCTTATGGAATTACAGAACTATAAAGGAGCAAAGTCAGGGTAAAAAAATTGTAACTTCCTGTAGGAAAAAATATTTGCTATACTTATTAGGATTAGCTTAAACACTTTAAAATGAAAGAGAAAGTCTTAAAAGAAAGAGGTGCTTAACTCCTTGTTTCACATGAAAGTTTTGTTTGATAGATGCTTTGTTGATTGCAAATATGTTGTCAGTGGGCATTTGAGTCTTTTCCCAAAGCAGAACAGGAATAACAAAATCAAAGCATGGCTGAGTTTAATACTTGCTGGAAAATTTGAATGGCTCCACAACAGTGAAATATCTCTTGATGACAGAATCATAGAATAGTTAGAGTTGGAAGGGACCTTAAAGATCATCGAGTTCCAACCCCCCTGCCCTGGGCAGGGACACCTCCCACCACACCAGGTTGCTCAAAGCCCCATCCAGCCTGGTCTTGAACACCTCCAGGGATGGGGCATCCATAACTTCTCTGGGCAACCTGTTCCAGTGTCTCACCACCCTCACAGGGAAGAATTTCTTCCTAATATCTAATCTAAAACTCCCCTCCTTCAGTTTAAAACCACTACCCCTCGTCCTATCACTACACTCCCTGATAAACGAGTCTCTCCCCATCTCTCCTGTAGCCCCTTCAGGTACTGGAAGGCTGCTATAAGGTCTCCCCGGAGCCTTCTCTTCTCCAGGCTGAATAACCCCAACTCCCTCAGCCTGTCTTCATAGGATACTGGCACAGTATCACTATGCGCCATCCGATCCTAAATCCATCAAATATAATAGGAATCTCTGTCCTTCTAGGAGCCATTAGTTAGGGTCTTTAACTGGAGTACAGCTTCATGCATGAATTTGGCCACTGGATGTGGAAACTGCAGAAAGGGATCCTCAGGATGTGCTACAAACTGAAAGGAGGAATTTCTCAGGAACACAACAGGAAAACTTTTTTTTTTTTTTTTTTTTTAAATACAATCCCATTCTCCAATCTGGAAAGCCATACCCAGAAAGAGAACAGCAATAGGTATGGCATATCTGATGACGCAAGCTTAGTATCCCATGCTATCTGATGCTTCTTGTTGTTCTGTTTTTCAAAATTCTGTCTCCCTGAGAGTTACTCAGAAAATTACCATGATTTTTTAAAAAATACTGTAAATAGGCTTGTTCCAAATTTCAGCACAGTTATCCTTGCACAAAGCCCATCTCTGCAATTCACAAGAGTGTTGTATCTCTTGGTTCTGGCTCTGAGCCACAAACTCCGATGGTTCTTAGGAGAATCTGGAAAGTCAAATCACAGCATACAAACATTCTGCTTCTTCTGTGTACAGTAGTTTCTCAGAAGTCACAAGTGATGCTGGAAAGATACGTACAGCTCCTTGTTATATATGTGGGTGTGACCGGAAAACAAGGGGGCTAAATCAAATCCTGTTCCTGCTGCTGAAGTCATTGGCAATATTCCTGATAATCTGGGGGCATTTGAGTCTGAACTAACGAGTGCCCCTTCGATCCATGTGCATAAAGAGACATAAAGAGGTCTAGCAGACTAGTCCAAAATACAGCCCCAAAGTCCACCCAGTGCAGAAATAGGAGTTTCTGTACTCATTGCTTCTATACTGATCTGATAGCACTCCAACAAACTACTTGTTCATGTAGATTTTTATAGGCACTTCGAGTTACAGCACAATCCCATGGAAATTTTCTGTTGTTTATTACAGGAAAAGGACTGTGGTCTGTGTATTATTGAACATTATATTGAAAGTAACTTGAAAATGCAGGCACTTGAGGCTCATCTGTTGACATTTAGGATGAGAGAAAATGGCCTCAAGTTGCGCCAGGGGAGGTTTAGCTTGGATATTAGGAAAAATTTCTTTACTGAAAGGGTTATCAAGCATTGGAACAGGCTGCCCCGGGAAGTGGTTGAGTCGCCATCCCTGGGGGTATTTCAAAGACGTGTAGATGGGGTGATGAGGGACATAGTTTGATGGTGAACTTGATAGTGTTAGGTTTACAGTTGGACTCAGTGATCTTAAAGGTCTTTTCCAACCTAAATGATTCTATGATCTCTGAAGAGAAGTCATGGTGGAGCATGTCTCTACAAATGAAACACTACTAGCTCTCAGTTAAACAAAATAATCTCTCACAGGGAGTTATTTTTAGGAAAGAACACTATAGAATTTACATAATTTGTGGAATCCATTTCACCTCGTGCTCTCACTGGTTTAATTGTCCTTTCATAACTTTGCTAAGAATTAAGAACAAGACAGATGAAATTCATGGAGCTAGAATATTGAAAAGTAGGCAGGAGGGGAAAGAGAATGAAGCCCTGCATATCAGAGCTCACTTGGCAGTAAATCTGGGAAAATAACACTTCACAAGGAGATTAAAAGAATGAATACATCTCTCACTTCGCTAGCTAGAGAATGTAAAGGACACTAGGCATTATTATTACACGGTGGTATTCAAAGTACAACCTGTTCGAGAAGTTGTTATGTATGGGGTGGGGGTTTTGAATCCAGAATTCAACTCCAAAGGAAGCTGTCCTAAAAGTCTCCCTTAGAAAACTACTAAATGATGGATGAAAATTGATAGAATCTGATGTAACTTCTCACATTGCCCAGCAGTTCTTCCTGCCCCGCAAACAAGAAAGATTTCACAGATTTGAAGAAAGATCAGTCTACTCCTCTCCTTATTGGCTTCTATATCTTAGTCTCTTCTTTAGACTATTTCTGCAGTAAAAGTCTTTGTTGAGTTCAGCCAGATTGGTTAGAAGTACGATGATAGCAATTTTTACTCATACATATATAGTTTTAGATACTCACATACAGCTTTATTATCACAAGAAGACATGGAAAGGGTTGTACTGACAAAAATAATAGTCTTATTTCTGCAACTGTGTCCCTCCTGTGTGCATTTTGTACGACGTACAACTGTTTCCATCTATGAGAAAAGTGATATCAAGCAGATGCTTTCTGGGCCCATCCACAATCAAACTTCCTAGCAAGAGTTTTAATTTTTCTGGACAGGAGCCAAAGATAAGAGCCATCTCTTTTCCTGTTGCCATTAAAAAGTTTACTCTTCATTTTAACCAACCTAATTACTTGCCTTAAATTGATTCTAGTTCATAAATGCCACTCGAAGGAAAACACCAGCATGACAATTATAGTCACTTTCTTCCATGGACTGCAAATAGAACTGCATGTTTTATCCCTATTCATTTGAATAAAAAAATAGATGCCCAATGTGGTTTTGAAAGGAATCAGCCATAGCAGCCTTTTAGAATTGATACAAATGATAATTGGTCTACTGACATGAGGCTGCATCAGAACTTCT
This sequence comes from Limosa lapponica baueri, assembly GCA_002844005.1. Lineage (NCBI taxonomy): Eukaryota > Metazoa > Chordata > Aves > Charadriiformes > Scolopacidae > Limosa > Limosa lapponica. Next base: position 335,596 of record KZ506138.1, on the reverse strand, counting down.
CACACCCAAAATTATGAGAACAATAAATTCAAGAGAAAGGCTGTTGCAGCCTTGCTATTGATAACACGTACCAACATACCATAAGACTTTCACTAATACAGTCATTCAGTATATACTCTCCTGTAAAATCTTCATTGCTCCTTTATGTTCTTAGCTCTGCAAAAAAATCAGCTTATTTGACTACAGTTCATGACTTTAGTGTATTTTTCTTCTTTACTATTGAACTTTATGTTATTTAGTATTTTAAGTTAAATCTGCTTAAGGACTGAATTCCTTTGTAACAGTCTACGCTAAGAGTTTGCTCAGGTGAGACTGGATTAATTTAAAGCCACTTTAGAGAGAGACTAGGTCATATTTTCTAAGCTAGGCAACCTCTATATTAATCTAAGGACCTGACACCCAGAATACTTCTTATAACATGTGGATCATACAGTCATTCCCACATCTGTGGGGGAAAGAAGGAGCTCAATGGAATGCTTTTAAAAACTATCTTTTTCATTATTCTCAATTAGATATAAACAAAAAGTGAAAATACGCCTAAACAAAACTGACCAGTTTTGCTTTAATAATCCAATGAGAGGTCCAAAACCATCTTTGACGGAAAAAGATGAATAATAGCCATCAGATTTTTTTCCACACAACTGAACAGACAAGCAGCTCAAAAATCTGGAAATTATTAAACATATAAATACCCTCCCCCCTCCTTTGGGATGTTAAAAATATTAAAAACAATGGAGAATCATTTGAACTAAGTCATCTGCTGTCTTATGTTGTGGGATCTGCAAGATGTGGCAATAACAGACGATTATAAAAACACAAAGTTCTTAGAAGAAATCTACATTTGGAATTAATTTGTTAAACTGTGAATTTTGCACTTTCAAAAGCAACAGCACCATGATTTTCAACCATGCATTAAAAATATGCTAGTAGTAGTAAGATGAAGGCATTATTTTATGTCTTCTGGAGACATTATTATTTCCATATGGTGCAATACCTTTCACGCTATTATGATATACTGTAATTCTGATTGCTATGGTAACTGTGCCTACTTGAGTTTATTGTATTACAGGCATTTAAATAGCATACACCTTTAAATAGCAAAGATCATATCCCATAAACACTGTTCATACACTGCCGTAGTTCCATACAGAACAGAGAGAGGCTTACAGCACTCCAAGGAAATGGGAGATGGTTTAAAGTTTGCATATCATTTAATTCCCTTGTTCTAAAAGACCAGTGGCAAGCTGGAGCGTAAGAAAGCAAATAATCCTTGCCTCACTCACAATGGAAAATACTGCGAACAGTGGGTGAGATGGAGCTGAAGCTGCTGAGTGTAGCAGTTACCCTTCATGGGGGTAGACATGAGTAGTTAAACGTCCTTATTCCGTGAAACTGTTGGAGCAATGGGGAGCCACCGCCCAAAACACAGGTCACATGCATGGCTGGTCAGACGCTTAGCTGCGTGGGTGGAGGGATGGCTCTGGGAGCTGAACACAAACAGAGGGGTTGGGAATTGCTGGAGTAGTGTCGTGCATGCGCTCAGAAGAGAAATAGGCAGCCTGAACGCCACAGAAACACCAGCAACTACCAGAGACAGATGGGGGAGATGCTCTTGGTACAGTCCATAAAGGCCGTGGAGGTCAATGGAAGGATGGACTCTTTCAAAATTGTCTTTTTTGCTTCTTTTCAGGAGTGAACATAAAAATCCAAAATACTAGACGGTGTAGTTTCTTGGGCCTCAAAAGTAACAACTGTCAGCTAGCCAAAAACCCCTAATCCACAAATTAATCCAGCCTTCTACCAAATAATCAGCTACTCAGAAGTGACTGATTTTAATGCCTTAAAGACAGCCAGCTTTTTTTTTCAAGGGTTTTTAAGGGTTCTCCATAGGAGCTCAGCTACCTTTTATCAATTACTGATAATTAAAAATTGTGATAATTTATCCATTAATATTTTGTTAAACTTTTATGAAGTCAGCCCACACAAACCATCAGTGCTTGAACATTTATTTAGGTGGGGAATCAGGCTTGAGTAGGTCAGGGCTAAGATGTACCTTTCCATTTCCAATTTAGTCAATGAAAAGGGATAATTTTTTAAGGCCATGGCTGCACATCAAGGTTTCTAAATGCAGAATCTAGAAAAGACTTCAGATCAAACCTACACAGCTCTGAAATTCATGCAAGTTAGTGGTTTTAGACTAGATATTGATAGAATAATATGTCATAAATTGAGGTGACTGGACAATTTTATGACCAAGTTACATAAGGATCTTTCATCTTGAGTTGGCCAAGTAAGATCCAATTTTAAACAATCTCTCTGCTGCCTAAACATGTCAATAGCTGGCAAAATACTGAATTATTATACTCGTTTCATATATTTCGGATCTGATAATGGCTGCAAGTGGCATTTATGGAGAGAATGATATTTTGTTAAGGAAAAGAACTTGGGCTTCTAACCATATGTGCAGATGAAATTGGCCAGTAAACCTCATCACCTACATTATGTTTGTAACTACTACTCCACAAATAACAAACAGTGAAAAGCCAGCATTCACTGTTCAGGCCAGATTATTTGTAATCAATGCAATAAAGATGGAACTGCCGTATTCTTTGTCCATGGATTCTTTTCAATAGGATATGTAAAATGGCTTTTGCAAATTTATTTGTGCATTATTGTTGCTGCCACCATGAGATCCAGAGCTCCTGTCCACAAACATCAATAGAAAAAGACAATTCACTCCACAGGCAGAGTCTTTACAACACTTTGATGTGGTACTTGCACTAAAATCTGCACTATCTTTACAAATTGTATAATCTTAAGTGTAGGGTTATTTTCAGAAGAGTCTGCCATGACTTCCGTAAGAGACATTTAAAAGTGAAGTATTTTGATCAACCTAATCTTACCATCCTAGTTACACAATATTGTAATAGTGCTATCATTATTATTTCCGTAATGACACCAGAAAGTTCTGAACTAGAACCAGGCAGCCTGATTGCACGGGTACACGTACAAATATAAGGAAAGAGACAGTCCTTGCCATGGGCATCCTACAAATAACAGAAGGAAGAGAATTAAAGAGGTTGCTTGTGGTATGCTGTATTCTGATTTAGAGTCCCCCAAACTCTAAATCAGAGCATAGATTTTGCATACAGTTGTACAAAGGTTTTATTTCCTATATCAAACATTCACTTATTCCTTAGCAAAGCCTTGTTTCTATGCCTAGAGAGCAGTTTGTCAACTCAGAAGCACAGATGCAACTGTTTGTTCACACTGCAAAATGAGTCGGTGAAATGATCTTGCTCGATTAGATAGGGGGCATTAGACTGTCGAGTCACTCTGATGGCTTCAGGGGAAGCAGCCATCCTCTTTACAGTGTGGTCTGCAATTGCTGCTGGCAGCACAGCTGGGGTGGGAAGTAAACTGGGGTGCTGTTGGGACTGGGGTAGGAACTTAATAAAGAGGCTTTGCTGCCAGAGGAGCTGCAATGTTAAACTGCACCGTCAGTTTTTATATATATATATATATATAAAAATACATATGTATGTCTGTATGTATGTAGTAAAAAAAAAAAAAAACCACAAAAAAACCCAACACAGAGAACAGAATTTTTTTGCTAGTGTAATTACACTACCTCTCTCAAAGACTTAACCTGAATTGACAAAAGCTGCCTTCTGTCAGCATGGCTGTGACCAGACCACGGGTTCTCCTTAACAAAACTGTGTCAGCCACGATGTGTGAAATTTTTCTATTAAACAAAAATACTGTCTTCTTACACTAGCACCGTGTCATAGGCTAACTTCTGTTTGCAGAATCTTGCTTTGACAGAAAGCTATATTATTTGATGGCAGCACGGAGCCATACGGGGAATGAGTTGCTGGTCAACAAGATTCAGATTTTAGTTAAGAAACATCTATGTAGCAAGAAGCTGACTGGCATCTCTGTTGGCATATCATAACACTGAACAAACACTGCATGCATACAGTGAGTTTTTTTCTCACTCTTGATGTGATCTCACGTTAAAGACAAGGCCGTTTAGTAGAGCAGAGCTGCTGCCATATGTTGTACTTGCCCTGTGCCACAAGGATGCCAACCTCCTACAGGATCCTTCCCGTATCACTCAGGCACAGGTGCTGTGGTGGTCCCTTTCTTTTGTAAAGACAAGAGTCCCCACCAACAGTCTCAAGCACCTCAAGGCATGAAGTAGGCCTACATATTTTATTAACATAAATCAATAAAACAACAAAAAAATCCAACAGCAAAACTGAGTGATTGCTTCTCTGACACCGTTATTTGGGAAACCACAAAGCAATTATGGGGCTCATGGCTCCCTGGGAGCTGAGGTGCTAAGCGATAAGCAAGACAAAAAGGAGGAGCACCAACAGGGCTGAACAGGATACCCCACTCCTTCCTTGCACTGCAGCCAGTGATGTCTCACTTCACTACTTAACACCTTTTTGGCACAACAGATGATGCCAGTCTCTTAGCTTTACTAGTGCTAGCAAGTAAAACATGCCCGGAACCATTCTCTGGCCTTGAGACTAACTAGGACGACAAGACTCACATTTGCAGTGCAAAGCTTTCCTATCCCCTAAAACTGAGTAGCGACATCCAGATGGCACAATACATCTCCTTTAGGCCACCACACAACCACAGAACCTTGCTGGGATTACACTTTCAGGAATGGTCCCAGTGGATGACTGCTTCACTGCCCCAGACAGGAGGGAAACAGCGAGCGTTTTGTGTGCTGATGCTTCAGACCGCCCAGGGTTTGTCTGGGGGGAATGATGATTAGCTTGTGCCACAGCCCTTACTAACAGTTTGACAGCATGGAGCACCACAGGACAAGGCTTTGTACTTGTGAACTGGCTCTGTTTAGTTTAATAGCATAAACACAGAGTCTTCTGCATGCAAAAGGGTTACACGGGTTCAAGGGCAGATCGGACAAGTCCTTGGAAGATAGGTCTACTGAAAGCTGCTACATAGCCAAACCACATCAGCTGCAGAAAATCCCCTGAGCTAAAACCAGCCAGAGATTAGGAGAAGAGTCAGGATGTGTCATATATGGTTGTCCTGTTCTCACTCTTTCCTGGGAATCAACTCCGCAGCCGGTCTTAGAAACTGGATAGACAGACCTTTGGTCCACACCAGTAAAGATATTCTCATGCTCTCAGGAGTCACAGAAGCCACAAGTGCAGCACTGAGCTTTATCTTTATACCTATGTGTAGATACGTGCACATTCATTTGCCATCTTTTTCTTTTGTTTTTTAAGACCTCCTCCTCCTCACCGAGGATACCATGAAATGGCAGGAGAGCCACGCTGTCACTGCAGCTCCAACTCAGCTGCAACCAGGTGTGCAAAATTTGAACCCAAGTTTCCTACACATTAATTAGGTAGAGAGCACATTAGGGTGTTTCACTGCACCCTAATGCACAAAGCAATAGAAGCTTTCGTTTGCAAGGTGCCTGATAAAATAACTTTAAATTGAGATTAACAAACGACAGGGAATCAAATGCTTTGGTAGCACTGAGAAACATGATGTGAACGTGGAGAGAGTGGATGGATTCTCATGCTTTAGCAGTTGTTTTAATTTACTCGTGTCAAAATGCTATTCTTCCAGTCATTCCCCAAAGAAACTCCAAGAACCAGCTGTAGAACAACACAAGATTTATGCACCTTTCCCACTTTGGTACCACACAGGAGTTTTCAGAAAATGAATCCCAGGGTAAAAAAACCAGAGGTATCGCCGGGCTCCGGGTGCTTTCTCTCCCTGAGGTGACAGCGGGGTGCAGAGGACCTCTGGGGGGGCCACGGCAGCGCCACAGCCGAGCGGCGGCGCCTGCCCCGGCCCTCCCGGCGGAGCGGCAGGGCGGCCGGGGAGGCTGCCGGCCCCGACCCGCCCGAGGCCGGGCCGGGGCAGCGGAGCCCCGACCTTCCCCTTTTGTCCCTCGTCCCGCTGCCGGCAGGCGGCTGGGAGCGGCGCCATCGGCCCGGGCCAGCCCCGCTGACCGCCGCCCCGGGCAGGGGGGCGCCGGGGGAGCCCCGGGCAGCGCCCGGGCCCGGCGGGGGGCCCGGAGGGGCGGCAGAGCCTGGGCTGCTGCCACCGGCCCGCAGCCGCCACCGCGCTCGCTCGTGTCCCCTGCGGTTCAGCCCTGCTCATTCTCTCGGTTCCCGTTAGCCCGTAGGCCTGGTGTCCCCTCCGCTGAGGCGATGGATAATTAGTCGGATACAGCAGAGAGCAGCCAGATCATGGTTTGCCACATGTATAACTTATTTTGCTCCACTTTGCAGTTCCGACACTGAAGGGAACAGCTTTCTGCCCAAAATTGTTGCTGCGTCTTGCTGGATTTTGAGCTGTGGTGCAACCTTAATGCCAAGCCTCATGATTTTTCAGGGCGTGTGTTTTAGCCTAAAAGGTCCTGGTTAATCTTCCCTTTGCCCTGCTGGAAGCCTTCTGCTCTAAATGGAGCTACTCTTGATTTATAACCTGCCCTTGGATGGAGAGAAGCAAGGCCACACACTGCCTTTTGGCAAGCATCCCAGTGGCCACCGCGTCCTGCAGGTGCACTCACCCTCAGGCTTGATGAAACACGCACATCTTATTTTTCTAACTATGGCCAGTAAACTATTTATGAATAGCAATTATAAAAAAAAGCTGAGCATTAGTGGGCAAATTTGAAGACAGTTTTGTTCTTCAAGACACTGCTAATATTGATAGAATGTAAATGTCAATGAGCAAGTGAGCAATCCTAGAAGATGTATCATACCTGTCCTTTATATTTTAGTGCTTGCCTGGACACAGAATGAATCATAGAATCATAGAATGGTTCAGGTTGGAAGGGACCTAAGAAATCATCAAGTTCCGAACCCCCTGCCCTGGGCAGGGACACCTCCCACCAGACCAGGTTGCTCAAAGCCCCAACCAACCTGGCCTTGAACATCTCCAGGGATGGGGCAGCCACAGCTTCTCTGGGCAACCTGGACCAGGCTCTCACCACCCTCACAGTAAAGAATGAAGTGCATGATAGTCACTCGGTTGACCACAGAAGGCTGAAGGTCTGAGTCTGTCATGCAGCCTGGAACCTGCGCATCCAGAGAGCCAGCATATTTCTAGCATGAAATTTCTCCCACAAAGCCATTCCCCCTTGGGGATGGGAGTAATAAAACTAGTAACAAAGTACTTGTAAGAGATCAATTACACTGTGTACAGTGGGTTTTGGACATTTGTCTGGGGTTGCTTAGGTTTCGGAAAATGACATTAATGTAGCACCTGGAAAAAATGGTGTCATTAGTTAATTTCCACCTTTGAAAAAAAGCTCTGAAGGTAAGAGCTACAAATTTCTTAATACTATCAGGGATTAATACACATTAACACACATGGGTGAGGAATGTCACACAGAGCCCTATTTACCATTAACTAGGAAAGCATTGTGTGCAAGATAAATTATACCAATGGAATAGTTCTATCAACTAGAATATGAAACTAAAGTTCCTAAACTGCTGCTGAGATGCTGAGATGGAGCCTGCCTTCTGCTTTCTGTAGATGGGTAGCATGCTTGCTTTGTCATTTGATGAGCAAAATGTCCCTAGCCACATCCAATTTTTTTCTGTTGCTGGCTCCCTGACTGACTGTACTTCTCCCTGGAAAAAGCAGAATGTAGGTCTTCATCTTCCCAAGCTGTTTACATGATGCTTCTGCTGATGACAAAGTAGCAACAATAAAATATAACTGTAGACACTAAAGTGTGCTACTGTGTGGAGAAAGAAATAGAAGAGGATCCAAAAAATAACAAGTAACTTTTATAATAGTATCTATAATAAACAAAACCAAAATATATTAAGGACTGGAAACACACAAAAATATTTGTATTTACAGATCAATTATTGTATTATTTTAATAGACAATAGTTTACAAAGATTCAATTTCTACCTCATATTTTAACATAGAAATATGTGCACATTTTTAAGTAACAGTTTTTCCAGTGTTTATGGAAATGATTTTGAAGTCCATGTACATCTTTTTCATGTGAACAAGATTCTTTCTCTTCAATGAAAGAACAATTCCAAAGCTACCCAGAACGGACCAGCAGCCAGCTCTCAGGCTTTTTTCTGCGAGCCTTTCTGTGTGTCCTTGCCAGCAGGGTGGCTGACCTGGTGGGGAAGGCTTGAAACTAACAATGACGGGGAGGGAGAAAGTTACCAGCAGCCCCGTGAGGGAGTAATGAACAGGTCTGATGAGCAAAGGGCCTGGAGTGATTTGACAGAAAAAGATCACAAAATTAAGAAAATGGGGCTGAAGGAGGGCCACCTCCAGCACTTGTGTTTAAGCAAGGAAGTGCCCAAAACCCTTTCTGGGAAATCAGCGTGCTGGGATGCCTCTACAAAGCACCTGTACCCTCCTGCACACAGCATGGGGAATAAACGTAATGAATTATAGATCTGTGTGCAGTTGCAGGACTATAATCTTGTTGGGATCATGGAGATGTGGTGGGATGGCTTCCATGACCGAAGTGTTGCAATGGAGGGATACAAGCTGTTTAGGCCAGGAAGATGAGGAGAGGCAGTTTCCCTGTATATGAGAGAGCAGCTGGAGTGCATGGAGCTCTGCCTGGGGATGGATGATGAACCAACTGAGAATTTATGTGTAAGGATTAAAAAGCAAGTTGGTACTGGTGGCATTGTAGTGGGTGTCTGTTATGGGCAGACATACTAACAGGAAAGGAGGGGCTCATTGGGGGTGTGAAGGTCGAAGGGAGCTTTGGATGCAGTCATCATGGGACGTTGGAGTTCAGACCCTGAAAGGAGGAAGCAGGGCAAAAAGCAAGATCAACGTGATGGAAGTGAAGTGCAGGCTTTGACCTCTTCAGGGATCTGCTTGGTACAGTTCTGCAAAGCTTGGAGGGCAGAGGGGCCCAAGGAAGCTGCTTAGTATTCACGGGTCACCTCTTCCAAGCTCAAGAATAGTCCAACCAAGCAAGCAGGAAGTCAAGCACAAATGCTGGGAGGCCTGCGTAGCTGAACAAGGAGCTCCTGGGAAAACTCCAAACTCCCCCAAAAAAATAAAAGGTGGACGAAGGTAACCTGGGAGGAATACATGGACGCTGTCCAAGCGTGGTTAGGAAAGTCAAAGCCACAGTGAGACTGGATCTGGCCAGGGATGTCAAAGGCAACAAGAAGAGCTTCTGTAAGTACATAGATGACAAAAAGAAGACTAGAGAAATGTGGACCTGTTGACGAATGGGACAGGGGACCTGATTACACAGGACATGGAGGTGTTCAATGCTGCCTTGGCCTCCATTTTTATTAGGAAGACTGGCCTTCAGGAATCCCAGGCCACAGAGACCAGGGGAAAAGACTGGAGCAAGGAAGACATACTTTTGGTGAAAGAGGATTAGGACAGAGAACATTTAAGCAAACCGGACATATGTGAGTCCATGGAACCTGATGGGATGTACCCAGAAGAACCAAGGGATCTGGCTTTGTCATTGCAAGGCCACTTTCTATAATATTTGATTGGCAACTGGGAGAGGTGCCTGAGCACTGGAAAAAAGCAAATATCACTCATATCTTCAAGAAGGACAAGCAAGAGGACCCAGGGAACTATAGGCCAGTCAGTCTCACCTTGAGCCCTGGGAAGGTGATGGAGCAACTAATCGTGGGAACCATTTCTAGTCCCATGAAGGATAAGAAAGTTGTCAGGAGTAGTCAGCATGGCTTCACCAAGGAGAAGTCATGCTTGACCAATGTGATAACCTTCTGCAATGAAATGGCTAGCCTGGTAGATGATGGCAAAGCAGTGGATATTTCCTACCTGAACTCACTCAGGCTTTTGACACTGTCTCCTATAAGATCCTCATAGAGAAGTTGTTGACGTATGGGTTGGATGAACACACAGTGAGGTGGACTGCAAACTGTCTGAATGGATGGGCCCAGAGGACAGTGATAAATGGCTTGAAGTCCAGTTGGAGGTCAGTAACTAGCAGTGTACCCCAGAGGAACACTGGCGTAACACTGTTTAACATCTTCATTAATGGCCTGGGTGATGGGGCAGAGTGTACCCTCAGCAAGTTTACTGATGACGCAAAACTGGGAGGAGTGGACAATAAATCAGAGTTGTGATGCCATGCAGGGGGACCTTGACAGGCTGGAGAAATAGGTTGACAAGAACCTCATGAAATACATCAAGGAGAAGCGCGAAGTCTTGCATCTGGCGAGGAACAACCTCATGCACCAGTATATGCTGGGGATCACCCAGCTGGAAAGCAGCTTTGCAGAAAACTGGTGGACACCAAGTTGAACATGAGCCAGTGAGGTACTCTTGTGGCAAAGAAGGCTAATGGTACCCTGGGCTGCTTTAGGCCAAGTAGGGCCAGCAGATCGAGGGAGGCAATCCTTCCCCTCTGCTCAGCACTGGTGAGGCCACACTTGGAGTACTGTGTCCAGTTCTGGGCTCCATACTGGAGAGAGTCCAGCAAAGAGCCAGGAAGATGATTAAGGTTCTGGAGCAGCTCTCCACTGAGGAAAGGATGAGAGAGCTGAGACTCTGCCTGGAGCTCAGCCTGGAGAAGAGAGGCTGAACACTCAGGGGCAATCTTACCAACGTGTATAAATACCTGAAGGAAGAGTGCAAAGACGTTAGAGCCAGGCTCCCAGGAACCAAGCTCACTGGTGCCCAGTGACAGGACCAGAGGCAGTGGGCATCAACTGAAACACAGTAGGTTCCCTCTGAAAATCAGAAAACACTTCTTTACTATGAAAGTGAGCAAACACTGCCACGGGTTACCCAGGGAGGCTGTGGAGTCTTCTCCCTTGTGGACATGGTCCTGGACAACCAGCTGTAGGTGGTCTTGTTTGAGCAGGGGGGTTGGACCAGGTAATCTCCACATGTCCCTTCCAACCTCAGCCATTCTGTGATTCTGTGTGACCCCTGTGAACTTCCTGGTCAACACTAGAGACAGATGTATTTTGAAAAGAGAGATGTTCTCCACATGAGCTGTTGGCCTTTATAGTCTCTGAAAACAAAATCCTACCTGTTTTATATTGCATCATTAATAATGGTCAGCAGCATTATTTCTTTTTCTTCTTCTGAACTTTTATTTTATGACAAATGATCAAGAGTTCTTCATTATCTTGCCTTCGCACTTCCTTAATCCCAGTGCCATCTGGACCAAAGCATTCACCCAGTTCCTCTCTCATCCTGCACAGAACACTTCTGGCTTATGCATTAAAGGTATATGCTTTACTGCATACCATACCTGTTTCTTTTGTTAAATATAATCTAAGTGATTCCATCATATCTTTAATCCCTGCATAACACTTTCATCAAAACGCAAAGACTTCCAGCTGCAAGCAACTATTCTCATCTGTCAGAGTGAATCCAGCAAAGCATAGCACTTTAATGGACCAGACCACTATTTAGTGACTACAGAAAACAGTAAATAACAAAACACCTTTATTAATTTGGAAAGCAAGACATTTAATTAATCTTTGAGTCATATCTGAGATTTATGGTTTTCAAAACATTAAATAAAACAAAACAAATACATACCAAGCCTCAGAAGCTACTTTACTCATTTCATAACAATAACTCAGAGGAGAAAGTGTAAACAGGTGAAATTTAATTAATACATCTTAGTTCTGACAGCCTAGGATGAATGCAAAGCAGAGAGGCAACCAAGCAATTAAAGGAGAATATGCCGAGATAATCTGATTGAAAGGTGTTTGTGTATATATTTTTCTATGTCCAAAGTACATTCTGCCATCTTTATGTAAAAGTATTGAAATGGAATTGAAATTTATTGGAAGAGGAGGAATATTTTGATGTCTTTGAGGTATGTAATAGGGTGGGAAGGGAATGTCTAACTTTTTATCCACTCTGTAGCTGGCAGAAGAATGTCCCTAAAGGGATTTTAATTATACCAATAAAACTGAGGTATGACATTAACACTATTACTGTAATTTGTTTTCACTTTTATTGTGCTGTACTTTTAATTCTCTGTCCAGTGTGCCATGTTTGCTTGCAGCAGAAAAAAATCTGTGTTATCATTACAAGTTTTGTCTGTAGATAAGCCAGGGAGGCAACATAATATGACACTGCACAATAACTACACCCTAAGCATGTGTGAATGTGTATGTCAACACATCAGACAGCAATATTTGCAAACTTGGATACTTAAGCTTAAATTTAAGGCCCTGAGAAAGAAGTCACATTTTTAAAGGTGCCCACCTCCAATTACTTGACAAATACAAAAGCCAGGCTTTTAAGTGATACAGGTAACTGAATTTGGCATTCAGGTTCAGAGTCTTGAAAATATTCAGGCATGTAAATGTACAGATAGGTGACTTGTGAATTTTTCCAGTGGACTGTACAAATCTAAAGGTTTGAAAAAATATCTAATCTAATCTAATCGTATTCACATGCCAGACATTCACTTAAGAGCTGCACTTAATCAATGGATGGAGCAAGGTTCCTCTGGAGCAGGATGATGCCACATCTTAGTTGGATTATGAAGCCCTGAATACCAGTGTACAACTGTGTTCTTATGAGATATCACCCCGCATTTTCATCTGAGATACGGGGTTTCCTGGTCCCTTTCCAAACTACAGCCTCTGATCTTATGTGTGCCATATCATAAAGTATACTCAGCACTGTAGAGGCCGCACCTCAAATACAGTGTTTGGTTTTGGGCCCCTCACTGTAGGAACGACATTGAGATTCTGGAGCAAGTCTAGAGGAGGGCAATGAGGCTGGTGAGGGATCTGGAGAGCAAGAGTTATGAGGAGCGACTGAGGGAACTGGAGTTGTTTAGTTTGAACAAAAGAAGGCTGAGGGGAGACCTTATCGCTCTCTACACCTACCTGAAAGGAGGTTGTGGAGAGGTGGGGGTTGGTCTCTTCCCCCAAGTGACAAGCAATAGGACAAGAGGAAATGGCCTCAAGTTGAGCCAGGGGAGGCTTAGGATGGATATTAGGAAAAATTTCTTCACAGAAAGGGTTATCAAACATTGGATCAGGCTGCCCAGGGAAGTGGTGGAATTGCCATCCCTGGAGGTATTTAAAAAAATGGGTAGACATGGTGCTGAGGGACATGGGTTAGTGGTGGTTTTGGTACTGTTAGATTGATGATTGGACTCAATCATCCTAAAGGTGCTTCCAACCTAGACAACTCTATGTTTCTATAAGACGCAAATGAAGAGGCACATTGCCTTTGCTCCTTCAAATAAGAGAAACAAAGACAGAAAATACACTTGCTCCCCCTTTTTGAAGGCTTTCAATGATCAATTCAGAGTCAAAGTTGAAAGCCACAAAGATCTAACCAATAAGAAAGACTGGGCATGGGGACTTTAATGGAATTTAAATAAGTTAATATGTTTATCTTTAGATTTATACTCTTTCCCTGGGCATCTAACCTTAATCTACTCAGGTTAGAACATTTTAGTCAAATTGTGCTTTCAGTTGGCAAGTGTTTGCCATTTTTAGAAACAGGTCTACCAGCTGAGATAATTGGGATGAGCTGGTGTTGAAGTTTACATTAGTGATTGGCAACTTTCTTCCCAATTGTTTTCTTTGGAATACTGAACAGGAAAACAGGAGAAGATTTGCCTTTTTTTCCTATCATTTATAGGTGAAATTTCTAGGGTGTGGAAAAGCCACAGAAAAGTCTTGAAATTTCAAAATAAACCAAATAGCATGTTGTAATATATTTTAGAAATGATAATTTAAACTGCACATAAACATAAGGAGGATTGTAAAAAATATGTTCCTTGGCTGTGAACTTAGGGAACATTTAGAGTCAAACTGGGGGGACTAGAATAGGAATTTCTTTGTCTTCTCACAAATAAACAAAATGGTTACTGTATTGAAAATGGACAGTTGAACATATGCAGCCTTTTTTGGTGGGTAAAGAGTCAAAAATGGGAGTGTTCAGCAGTGTCTACTTAGTTTTTTCCTCTGATCTCTTTCAGATATCCCATGCTTTCTTTGGTAATCTTCTGCAAATGTGGACCTGGACCTTCTGCCTTTGTTGCCCAGCTTCCCATATGTTGGTGAGATTCTAGCTGATCCCCGTCTAGATGATGCTAAACCTGTTGGTCAATGGTTGGTGAGTAACAGTGGCTCTTTCTCTACCCAGAGGCATTGGATGGCAAGCCTTAAATCCTTCCCATCTTAACCTGTGGAGCAATAGGTTATACAGTCTTTTCCCTGTTCTAACCAATCCTTTGCAATTTAATAGTCAAAAACTTAGAAAGGTTCATAAATGAACCTTATTAGTCATAGGTCCTTACAACACTGTCTTTGTTTTCCAAGGGAAGGAAAACAGCTTACCAGACATTTAGCATGAATTAGCATTACAACTTTGTAAAATTTTATTTTTAAATTCCTAATTGTTTATTTGCTGAAGCTGAAGATCTGCATTTCTGAATCTTGATAGTACTTTTGCCTCTGCATGTTTCAGTTTTGGCATCATAAATTTTTTTTAATTAACCATTAAAATCTGAGAATGACACCGAGTAAAGGATAGATATTTACAGGATACCTAAATGGTATGAAACTGTATTTCTGTACCTTTGCTGGATAAAACTGTAATGGAAGCAAGTCCAGCAAGTTAACTGACTATAATATCAAGGTAACTCAGCGAAATAGTTAAAAATATATTAGTGATCTTGCCAAGATCAATCTTACAGCCATATTGATTCCCAAGAAAACTGAAACAAGTCGAATAATATGACCACTGAAAAATCATTTTGCAGAGAGACTTTTTTTGGGGGGGGAAAAAAAGCCCTGCACAATAGAATTTAGACCGTTTGTATTAGCAAAACTGAAGAACTTGCTCTATGATCAGCTAAACCAATTATCTTTTTTCCTCACAGTTGCTACTTTTGTTCACTAAAACTCTATTCTTCCTACAAGTGTAGCAATAATGCTGGTGTTTTCATATGTTTTAAGAGTCATCTCTCATTCTTTAGCTAATCTTAAATTACTCACATTGATTGACTGGACAGGTCATGTCGTTCATACGTGCTGATTAACAGCTACTGTCAAATACCGTGTCATGGCTGAATTTCACCTTTTTTCATTGCAGACACCAGAACTTGTAATTTAGTTTTTTTGAGAGCTGTCCTACTTTCAAGTTGGGTTGAAAATATCCATTGCTACCACTTCGCATTTGTTGTAAAAATTATTTGAGGGAATTTGTTGGACAAATGAATGTAGCTAAATAGGCATACCATCTTTTTGCTAGCTAATAAAAACATTAAGCAAAATATTCAATCTGTTATCCTGGATTTAACTTCAAAAACAAGAGTCTCTTTGTTTTTCACAGCAAATAGGCTTTTAAGATGAGATCCTATAGACATAATTCATGCTAAAAAATTCCAGCTTAAAAGAATGTGTACATCTGAGCAACTGACCTGATATGGTAACTTTAACTACTACCTAATTTCAGGCTTCCTCAAATCAGAAGTTATTACCCAAAATGAATACTGAGGTATCTTGTGTGAGACTGGCCTTTATCCAATTACTGGCAGATATAGCCAAATCAGAATACACATTACCAACTGGTAGGCCAATTCACAAAGAAGAATTAAAGGACCTGGTGACAAGGTACTCACGTGATCCTCAGTGACAGTGTATACAAAATAGGGTTGAGATGCCGTAGTCGTGTAAGTAAAGATCCTTCATGTTAATATAGTTTTGCACTAATTTGTTGTTGGTACATTTCATATATCTTCTTCAAACATACTCAGTAGGCAATCGAAATATTTGAATGTAAAATGTGTTTTAACAGAAAAAAAGGTCTCTTATTTGTAGCTCTGTAGTCAACTGATACCACATTGCTCTCTCAGCATCAGTTCCACTGATCATGAACAAATAGAATACTCAATTTATTGATTTTTCAGTTTTAAAAGAAAATCTGCTTCAGTTCTCTGTGGAAAGGTACAAGTGATGGCAAATGTTAAGAATTTTAGAAAATTGGTTTGGACAATGTTACAACGTTTGTCTCGTGGGGAACCTAGTTCAGAGACCAGGTTAAAAGTTAACCTGAGAAAAGTCTCATTTTTAGTAGAATAATATTGCCAACATACTTATAGCACCATAAATACTTTGAAAGAGGAATGAATTTCCATTAGTGAAAAAATAAAAAGCTTTTCCTACACAGAGGAGGATAAATGTCAATGTCCCCTCTTTACCTTGCCTTAACAAGAGGTTGCCATTAAAGGGAAGTGTACACAATTTGTGCATATCAATGCCAGCCCACAGAAGCAGTAGTTGAAATCACAGATGAGCAGAATAACTTTAGAGTGTGCAAAGTCAAAACCAGCTTCCCTGCCCCCTGCTTCCCTTGTGTAGCCTTCAGTTGGCTGCCATGGCGGGGAAAGGGCATGGAGGTGGCTTTGCACTGCTCCCCCGGAGGCTGTCTCTTTAGGAAAGATGGATTTACTTCTTTGCCTGTTACACTGTAGGGTCCAAGGATTGAGCTGCTTCTGCTTTCTACATTTGCTCTCCAGTCTAAAAATGTCAGAATGATTAAATTGGCAGCACCAGCTTTTGCAGTTTGATCCAGAAATCTCACAATACTTGATGTCATATTTGAAAGTGTCCATTCCTCTGGACAAGTGATTAAACAAGCCTCTCTTTTTATTAAAAAGGTATAAATACAGCTCTAGCTTTCATGGCTTGGTGCTGTGTTCTGGAGGCTCTGAAGCTAAAGGCAAACAACTCCAAGCACTTTTGCTTTTCAGCTTGCCCTTAATCCCATAATGTGTCTGAAGAGCTTGACTCATGAGTTTTAAACATTTAAAATATGCAATTTGGATAAGCATCCACTGAAGGTGGAGAGTGGATAGCAAAAAGGTAAATCAAAAGACAGCCAAGTTGTAATGCTTATCAAGAGGCTACGATAGAAAAGTCTTCAGTGACTTACTGTTTCCACTGCAGCATCCACAGAAGGACTCCCTGCAACGTGTCTCAAATGCAAAGGTAGGATGAAAAGCAGGAAAAACATGCCTGGTTCTCCCTCTGCTGAAAGATGGACCTGGGGGAGATCTAAGACCTGTCAGAACACAGCTGACACAGGGTGGGAGGAAAGCTGCACGTCTTTCAGATGTTGATAGAAATGTTCCTGGAGGCCCAAGGAAGGATTGTCATACCCAGGATGCAAAGGTGCTCAGGAAAGCAAAGCTAAATAGCAAAGGGTATGGAGCTGATATGCTTGAAGTGCTCAGATCTAGTGGTGAATTGAATCACCTCTGATTAAGGCACTTTCCAAGTTAGTGTGTCTATATCGTGGTTAAACAAAAATTCAGTTATGTGCATTGACATCATAGCTCAAGTTGATCCCTTCTGCCTTTCCTGCATGTCCCACAGATGGTGTGTCCCTCCCAGGGATGGTATGAACGTACCCAAGCTCTCTCTGTCTGACCTAGACCCAGATCTTGAAGTGCAAAAGTACATTAGAGAAGTGTTGACACTGACTGAGTATGAGCCAGTGTGGGTCCAGATGCAGTTTACCTGTATATTCCTGGCAGAGTGCCCGAGTTCCCTGAAGCAGTAGAGGTATTAGTAACGTAGTGATACCATTGCAAAAAGATGGTGTGTGTCTCCTCATCAAAAATAAAGCCATTTTGCTTTTGTCTATCACTAACTTTCTAGGAAGCTAGTAACTTGACTGACCCAATTTCTATGTCAAAATTTGTCCTTTACTGTCACACAGAGCCCTTCAATAAGTTTCCATAGTCTATCTTGGATCAAATATGGTTCTTCTTTTCTTATGCCTGTTGTTTGAAAAAGAACTTCACAGCACTTGTGATTTGAAACTTAGATAAGTATTCCAACTTTTACTAATTTATTTATTTATTTGTTTGTTTGAAATAGCCCTTTGCCAGGTTTCTATTCCCCCCATAAGATGGATTTTCCATTATCAGTATCATTCCAAAGGCCCTTTTCTGTCTCCATTTCAGTTTAAAATACATTTCTGTGAATACAAACGACTAGAACTATGTAATATATTCTACCCTAGCTTGTACCAATGCCTTGTAAAATGTAGAAGGCAGCAGCACTTCCTTGTATTCAGTGAAAATGATAGAGTCTGGACTTGTTTTTTTCTCTTTCTATAGCCATGTCACACTGGCAAGCTCCCTGTCATCCTTTTGTTGACTATTTTATCCTGTTTCATATGCTTCTCTTTCACTCCACCTGATAAACATCCAATTTTTAGAAAATGCTTTTGTCAGCAGTTACAGTGGATGCCTGTGTGGTTTGTACTATGCAAACCCATTGCTGCTGCTCTGTCTTAGAGGTCATAGTTTCTGTGTAGTAAGTTAGTCCTCAGCAGTATCTTCATCTGGCAGTCAGCTAGAATCTCATGAGCACACACCTTGATCTCTCACTAAAGACAACACTCTGCAGAATCAGTCCTAAGACTGATGGGTATGCAATGCCACTGGTGATAATTTCATCATAGGGGCTTCCTTTTCAATATATGCTCTCTTTAGCCTTCTGCTTAGTTTTTGCCTTACCTATCTTCTAGTTGCTATATTGATAC
Source organism: Limosa lapponica baueri (assembly GCA_002844005.1). Lineage (NCBI taxonomy): Eukaryota > Metazoa > Chordata > Aves > Charadriiformes > Scolopacidae > Limosa > Limosa lapponica. The sequence continues at coordinate 317,053 of KZ506138.1, read as the reverse complement.
CCTTCCTGAACTCCTTAAACAATAATTTCCTGTGTGGTAAAGTACCAAATGATTTACCATAATCTACACTCTTAGAATCATGAAATTTACTCTTCTGTTACAAGAAAGTTGTCTTGTCAAATATAAATTATGTCAGACTAACCTAGTATGCACCCCTGATACAGAAACCACATTACAGTTTAGCTCTCTTTCCATTTGCCTCCTCAGCTCATTGTTCTTGACTTTAAAGATCTGTGCTAAGGGGTGACTAAACTGATGGGAACACAGCCAACTAGATCATTTTGCCTGTTCCTTCCCCAGAAACTTTCTGTAATTAGATATGCTATCTGCAGTCAGAGGGCAGGTTCTCTCATCTTCACACCACACATTCCCAAACTGATAGAGGCATTAAAAATGTCTGCTACTGAACTTGTGATTTCATGTGTGCTTCTTTTAGTGTTTTAGTAGATCCCTTTTTCCCTCCCTCTCTTTCTTCCTTCCTTCATTTCACCACAGTCTGCAGCCCAAACTCTGCTTTTGCTTTGAATATGGTAATGAAATTGCCATTCCTACTGTCATTCCTGATTAGGTACCCTGTCATTACCCTTATAATCTTCATTTCTACTGGAAACCAAGGTATTAATTTAGCATATAGGACATTCCCTTATTAATCTTTATTCATCTTTCTCTTCTCAGCTTGTCTTTCTTTCCTTGTTTCTCTTGTATATAACTGGTGAAGACATCATTAGCATTTGTTTCTGTTTTCCTTCCAAGGTAAAGCTTAATTAGCATTTTAACTAAATGCATTTATTTTTTTTCTAACCTTCAAGACAGAGCACTCTTAGCTTATCGCACTCTTTTTGTGCTCCAATTCTGCTTGTCTTTTTGACATCCTGTCTGATATATTTATTCATTTTAGTGGGTCTGTAGCCCATTCCTAGCAATTTTTTTCTCCTTGCTTGGAAGCCTGTTCTGGATAGCAGTGGCATTTAGACCTCATGTAATTCTGCTTGCACTCAAATCTGTAAGGTGCTCCTCCTAGTCAGTCTCGCCAATTTGTACCCAGTTTCTCAAAATTTCTTCCTACAAAACTGAAAATCTGGTCTTATACATCATATAATCCAACATGGTTCTGATTCAACTGCTTCAATCCAGCTTTATCTCCTACCACCAGGTCTTTTATAAGGCACTTGTTGCTTTCCGAAATTAAGTTCAGTATGAAATCCTGTTAGCTCATTGTGGTGGGTTGACCCCAGCCAGCAGCTAAGGATCCACCCACTCAACATTATATAGTATGGAACATCCCTTTGGTGATTTTGGGTCAGCTGTGCTGGCTATGGCCCCTCCCAGCCTCTTGCTCACCTCTTGCCCTACTCACTTGGAATTGCAGAGCAGGAAAAAACAAAACCCTGATGCTGTCCGTCACTGCTCAGCAATAGCCAAAACACTGGTGTGTTACCAACATTGGTTTAGACACAAAGCCAAACAACAGTGTATGGGCTGTTATGAAGAAAATTGACTCCATCCCAGCCAGAACTGTAATTAACAGAGAAATCAATCAGCTGTCAGATTCAACATTTAAGATTCTAGCATCTTCATGTTTTTTAGAATTTCCATATCCCAGATCTGTCTCTTACATAATACTCATGGCTTCTGGTTTTGTAAGTTATATATTCTTTAGGGACTACAAATTAAACTATGGTCAAGTAAAACCCTAAATGCCCCAAATCCCAAAGCAAATGTTAAAAGTGAATATCTGGAGAGTTTTTAATATGTCAGTTTTCAAAGACATCTCATTGTGTTGTGGGTCCTTGAGTTTTAGACAAATGATATGGCACAGGGGTTAATTTGACCCCACATCATCTCACATTTTATTTTCTTTTATGGAAATTTCTTGGGGCACCCTGCAGTCTGTACAAGGCTATTCTGTTGGACAGCAGCTTCTCCCTTTGATTCTTCAACTAGTGTAGGTATAGAAGGGTTTGCCATAACTATGATCATGGTGACTACTGCTTTTGACTACTGCTTTTCTTCTATCACGTGCCATGGAGAATGTGCTTTACAACATTGTACTAAAAGCAGAAATTATCTTTACCATCTTCTGTTCCCTCAGATGAATATTTAAGTCTCACACCAACAAGTTGTCGTTATTATTTTGGAAGTAAAAAGAGTAAGGAGGATATTTATCTATAATGGCAAACTTGCCAGTGACAGCTATGTTAAGAAACGTTAACTCTTCACAGCTAAGAAGGATGAGGCATATCACTCATTTTGCACCATAATTTAAAAATCATGTGTTCTTTTGCTTTGTATTTCTGTAAATCAGCATTGTGTATGATGTGCTTCTTTTATTAAGGGCGTTACTCACATCTTGAAGGCCAAGGTTTTCTGTGTCGGTCTGGATGCTCTGAATTATCATTAAATTTCAGTCTTCAAGACCCTGTACATGCTCCTGAATTGTGTAGGACAAAGAAAATGCACTGTAGTTTTTCAGTCTGAACCATTACTGTAATAGTTAAAAAGATGCCTTTGTAATACTAATGTTAATGAAACAGGAGCCTTTGTGTACACAGTCATCAAATTCTGTCATTATTTGTAAAGTCACTGAAAATGATGTGGAAATTTTCCAGATCTTCATGGCATCCTTCTTTCTCCATCACATGCACTCACATGCACATAGACTTAGTCAGGTTTCAAATATCCTCAGCAGCAATGAACCCAAATAGCAGTGACGCATACACTGTTTTGTTTAGCTGTTCCTGTAGAAGAATTAATACTGTATAGACACAGAGTTCAAAACAGGAAATACAGATGGTGCAAAGACAAATGATACAATGCTGTTTGTGGGAAACAAAACAAACAAAAAAAATCAATCTTAAGGCATCTGATAGTGGGAGTTCTGCGTTCTGTTGTCCTTAATTGCACTGAGTCTTAATGACGCTCATGTCTTTAGTCACATTTCTCTTACCAAATCACCCCATTTCAACAAGACTACCTTGGGATTCATTACTGTTCAGTATAAGATGGAGTATTACAATTTGGCCCTAATTTAGTAATCACTTAGTTGAATATATGCATTTTGAATGATAGCTATGGATCTCCTTTTTTAAGCACATGCTAATAATAGTTCACAGTGATAATATTAATTTCATTTCAGTCATAATATTCATTCAAGTTATATTCATTTGATAATAGCCACTAGCAAAGCCATTCATGCTGTGGAAGTAGTGGAAAAATAAAGACCATTTGATTCAATGGGTTATACATTCTTAATGTGTAGCACTGCTTACTTGTAATAATATTTCAATTTCTTGCTTTGAGAACATCTCGTCTACCAGTCAGAACCAGAATCTGAGTCTAGATATAAAGATACTGATGTTCTTGCCTACAGAGATGGCAGGTCCTGTCCTGCCATTGATTTTGAAGCAGACCCCTCCCATAAATCCATTATGTGAAAGTCAGTACTGTATATAAGAGAAGAAGGAGATACTCTATGAGAATCTATTACTGCGACAAATTATTAACCTATCCCTAAGCACTTGCCTTTAAATCAAGAAAAATAGTTGCCAGGTACTCCCAGTTAACTTCATGGTAGTGGTCTGCATCTTCTAAGTCATCTTGTATTTTGCATTTTGGGGTTTTTTTTGCTTCTAATTTTTAAGAACCGGACTCCAGTCTTGTAACTGTAACTTGCCACTTGAACTTTGTCTTTGAACTTCATGCCAGCACTGTTAGACTTACAGAAACAGTGAAAAGAAGGTATAATCCATCATAGAGGACAGCCATTTGTTTTAAATCAAAGTTCTCTAATTTTAACAATAAGCCTAAATGTGGAAATAAACAAAAAAAAGAGTGATATTTTTGCTTAAAGTGGTTAAGATGCCAAAAAGCTACTGATTTCACTAATCTTCAGTCTCTGGAATACAGATTTCAAAGAAGGATGAGGCTAGATGACTTCACACAATTCTCAGAGAATTTATTAAGGTCAAGACAAGTCTAAATATCACACTTGATCCACAGCCTGTTCAGAAGTAGAATTAGCATGAGTTCACTTTTCTCTCTGCGACTACTTATCTCCTCACTTCAGAGCACATAACAATATAATAAAATGATAGACAACCTGTGTGAATAAATAACTCGACATGTTGCTGCGCATTTTGAAAAGAAATTAGAAATCCTTTAGAGCTATGATTCTGTGTTTTTATTCATTAATACTTTTCTTCTAGGGTAATCCACATGCAAATGGAACAATAAACAATGAACCTTCTGTGCCATGGGAGCATATTAAAGTAAGTCTTCAGGGAGTCATGTTCTGTTGCTGGAGAAAACAGACCTGAGTCAGCACTCCCTTCTCTCCTTTCCCCCCACCTTCCTTCCGTTCTTCATGCTGTCAGGAAATGAAAACTATTTCAGCATGTTATACAAAATGTGCAGAATTTATGTGATCATTTCAGTCTTGCTATATCCCAGCCATGAAAACTTATTGATAGCATCACCAGACGTTTCCTAAGCTATTCAGAAATTATCACCTGTCTTCCCCACTTTCAATCTGATGAGATGCTAGAAAAAAAAAAAAAGGGCTGCACTTTCCAGAAGGACAAGTTTGTCTGCTTTGGTTCTCTGAGAGTTACCCACTAGTTTAACTTAAATGCTCCCTTATGTTGCTTTTCTGTTAGAGTCTTTTCTGTATCCCAGAAGGAAGGAGAGTAAAGAAGATAGAATCTACTTTTGACTCAATGGCCAAATTGAGAGGCAATGTATAAGTAGATGCAAGATCTGTATCAGTGAGTGGATGCAAGGGTTAGGGATTCTTACCAAGCCCAAGCAAGTTTAAACTAGTTTAATTTAAATGCTGAGCGTGGCAGAAGAAGGTGCTGTATCAGGTTAGATTCCCTGGGACTAACTGAGGACTGATCCAAAATTCAAAGGCTTAATGGCCTTTGAAGCAGACCTTGGATTCCCGCTTGAATCTAATGATGTGGTTAGCTGCCAAACCTGGTATGCTGTCATTGCTGGCTGATATTTTCACATGTGGTCAAGTAAATAGCTTGATTTCTAGAAGCGTTCAATACTCATTGCCCCTAAAGACTTAGTGCCTGTGTAGCTGTATAATATATATATAGGCTGTTCCAGCTTAGCACTCAAGCAAAAAATTTCATTCACACTGCATACTGTGTTCTGCTAAAAACAAGCAATACTCAAGTATATGAATGAACTTTACATATAAGATCTATACACACGATAACTCATTCAAACCTTTTTTTTTTGTCCTCTCTTCTCCTTCTTCTCTCACTGATTCTAGACCCACTAATTGTTTTGGAAGTTGAAGATTTTTAAGCACAGGTGAAGACTGGCATGGATGACAGCACTGACAGCTTTCCCCATGTCTTTACCAACATATTGCGTTCTTGGGATAAGAGAACAGTCAAACTTCTCTGCCCATGTTTCTCAGAGCCTTTGTTGAGATTGTCAACAAGGTTGCCAATTAGAAGCAATTGTGACATTTTGTTCATGTGTGCGATACAAGACCTGCTGACTAGGAATTGCTGAAACCACCAGCTGATTTCACAATATTTAAACAGTAAATTACCATACCTAGCATTTTTGTCAACAATCTGAGGGATTGATTGATTGGGTGTGTACATCCTGCATAGTGGTTATTGTCAGCTATAACTCTTCAAGCTGTAACAGGGGGAACGCTGCTTCTTATTTACAAGGATATCAAGACACTTGCAGATGAAGTGCTCAGGTAAGACTGGCTGTGCTCACCTTGAGTGATCCACTTGTACTCTCTCAGACCTCTTGAGTACAATGACAGTGATTAATGCACAGGCTGTTTGAAAAAAAAGGCATGATAGGAAAGCAGTGGGGAAAAAAAAAGAAGAAAAATGCTGGCAGGCACAAAAGTGAGAATGAAAAACTCTGAAAGCCGACTTGTACTCTGCATAAAAAACATTCCTACCCTTTATTGTGCCTATGAAAATGCAAGGGGATGGCAACACTGCTGCATGGGAAGTGTTAGCGCTCATTTAATAGAAACTAGTCTTGGAGCAAATAAGAGTATCAGAGTAGAGCACCCTTAAATCCTCTGATACTGAGCTCTCACTACTGATGGTGTATACACATTTAAATCAGTCAATATACTGCATGTATTATACTGACGACTCAGCAAAGTAGAGTCTACCATTTAGTTCTTTCTCAATTGTTATTTGCTTTGTGGTACTCTGTCAGAGGCCTGATTGCTGACCAAAACCCATCATCCCCAAGGACATTTGCAATATTGACAGTTTCTTCTCATCAGTAAACCCCTGGAGGAAAGTGGCAAGAATGTGCATTCATTTCTACTGGTGTTTTTTTTTTTCTCTCCTCCTGGGCCACTAACTCTCTCTTAGTAAAGACCCCACACCTCACCCTCATTTTCTCTCCCTTTTCCTTAGCCATGATGCAGTGAGAAGAACTGTTAAGACCTATTTTTAACACATTTATTCTGAAAATATACTGATCTTTCACCATGCATATGTAAAGAATGGGTTGATTTTGAAACTCTTCACGTTTGAAAACATAATGCCACTTCTAGTTTCTTCCATTTTTTTGCTTCTGTATAAATTACACAACTTTCTCTACAATGCAAGAGCATCTTCCCCACAATTTTCCTATTCCATTCTCACTTTTCTGCTCTTTTTTTGGTGGCTCGTATGATTGCTTACAAGGATTCACCACAGCCACAATATCCTTCAGGAGGAAACTGAGATCCCAGCACTACACTTGAAACACTAGAGGTTGCTAAAGCCTGTGTTTGTTCATTGGGTTTTCTCAAGTGAAACAACATGAGGCAACAATTCTTACTGAATTGAAGTTAATGGTAGGAAAATTCCTCCTACTCTAAACATACCTAAATTAGCAGTAGAAAATTAATTCTCTAAATTCTCTTGCTCTCTGACTGTTAATAAGATGCAGAACAAAAGATCCCGTTCCAGTGTGTAAAAGGCATCTATGATAAGTTCAGGTTATCTAGTTACAGGAAATGGAGGATAAATGCAAGATCAAGGATTTCATCTTTAGGATCTATTTACATTTTGTCAAACACAAAAGTTTCTGACTTAGTTGGTTGCCTTGTTTTAAAATACATATTTTAAGAATACTGCCAGAAAAAAAAAAAGAGTATATCTAAATTTTAAAAAGTAATGTTATGTAAATAAACAATTTTAAGACCAGATACACATACTGTATACACAAGATTGTGCCTCATGTCAGACAGTCTCCAGAAGACACTTCTCCAGATGGCCTTTTGAATCTTATAGTGTAGGCTTCTCTCTGGGTTGAAGAGTAACTCCTGTTAAAAATTGAGCTATCTAGTGGTGACTTAAGTATGTCTCCTACTCTCATACATGCAAGCCTTCAGCTAACAAAGGTCAGCCTAATGCTTTCTATTACTGTTCTTCTGGTTAGCAAAATCAGTACAAGCCTGATGAGGGGAGACCGTACTGAGGCACTAGTCATGACTATGGTAATCAATTTTCACAGCTGCATGAAAATCCGAACTGGAGTAGTTTTGTTCTCCAGAATCCCAGGTCCTGGAGTCAAGTTACTATGCAAGGAACTCATATAATGTTCTCTTGAAAAAAAGACTGTTTAGCCAAAAAATTATAATGTGACACATAACTGTCATGTCCCTCAAAATGAAAAACAAATAGGAAGACACCCAGATAGGTTATTTTTAGTAACTGCATGGTTTCATAGGCTTAATTTATAAGTAGTGAGCACTTGGGGCTGCCAATCTGTGAATAGTCTTTGGAAGAGCGAGCTGCTTGGGCCCCTTTCCAACCTCTCTTCCTGACAGGAATTTCTATGAGGGAGATAGGGAGTTTATAATGAACTTGCCCTGACATCTGTGCTGGGGGAAGCTAATAGGCCACCTTTGTTCATAGCAATTCCAGTGGTTTCCAGTAAGTTTCCAAAGTCGCTCAGTATATTCTTGTTTCAGGAAGGGAAAGCAAAATCATGAGGAGAGATCCTGAGTATGGTAGCAAAAACTGGCCCCCACTTCCAGGAGGATACACATGCATGGGAATGGCAGGACCAGCTGGCTGGATGAGGCTCCCACTGTGGCAGGCAGGATGTCCCATGTGTTGACATCAGATTGGAAGGTTGCCCAGCTTGCGTGAGCCCATCACATAGCTTCTGAGCAATAGCATGAGCTATATTTAGAGAGGGAGAATAATAGATGAGACATATGGTGCCTGATTCTCCTTCAACCTCAATTCTACTTGTATACATGAACAGACTCCCATTGATTTCAGTGGCTAAGACTCCTTCATTACAGCACCTGTAGCATGACCAACTTTACAATGCTAATGGAAGTGAAGTTCAGTCTAAGTTAAAAGCACACAGTTTTGTTCTGTGTGCAACTGATGTTCTAAAAGTAGCAGGGGAAAGATCAACTGTCTTAGTTCTCCCCTTCCTGCAAGGGCCTGTTAACACATTGTAAGCCTTTTCCGCTTGACTAACTAAGACATTGATGAACTTGTCCAAAAAATTTATTTTATAAATAAACTATGTTACTTTGGTTGGTCAGAGTTGAGTCTCTGGTCAGAGACTAAAGCAAACTCCTTTTGATGGGTTAGTCATTCTTTGCACTTTAAACCTATGGAGTTGGAGACAGAAAAGTTGAAAGCATCTTGGGCTGAGTCTTACAAGAGCTATGGATAGCAGTGCAAAATTATTTACAATGCAAATGAAAATCAATTTGTGCCTGTTCCTTGGCCATTACGTGAAACAGACCCTGCTTTGTAATGCTGCTGATCTCTGTACAGTCATAAAACAGAGCTTTATTTGCTTCTCATCTCCAGCTATTAACTGCTACAGATGTCAGACAATTATGCAGAATGAGTGTGCTGCGCCTTCGTTAGTTTTCTTCTTTTGTCTGAGTTGATGATTTTGAAAGCTGCCCAGCTATCGTAACTCCACTCAAAGTGCCTAAGATCAGAAACAAGCCCAGGGCAGCAACCTGGTATGATACTGGCATAAATAAAGCATTTGGTGACTCATGACCCATCTGGATCAGAAGCCCTCAAGAGTGTTTCATGCTAAGATAAATAAATAGATCTCTGAAGTTAACTGATTGCTCCATGAGAGCAGACTCAACACTTAGTGTAACATTTGCCTCAACAACACAAAAGCAGGCAGAGAGCTGCCCTGCAGCTCTGCTGTTCCAGACAGAGGAGAATCCAAGCAGGGCTATGCCTACTCCCTACCACCTGCTCTCCCCACCTTCTCTGAAGAAGACATGTCAGCACAGGGCAGAAAGCACAGCCTTAGGCTTCTTTGAATTATACAGAGGGCTAAACAGTCCCCAGCTGGCCCAGGATCAGAGGAATGGACTTAAGTTGCTTAAAGCTACCTTTCTCACTGCTTACCAGATGCTTTTCAGCTGTGCAGAGGGCAAAATAGGTTCGGTAGAGAAGCTGCCATTAAACACAGCTTGGGATTCTTTCTCTGACTCCTTATGTCGTGATGTACCTTCTGTGACCTAGCTAATGAGGAAATCCAGTTGTACTGTACATGCTTTAATATGTCCCCTCGCTAAGCCTTCAGCTGCTCTTCACTTCATGCTGTACTGATACCAGTTCTCAAGTAAAATAGAGTGAGCCCAACAGTCATAGTAGTGATTTTAATTTAACAAGGCATAGGTTGTGGTCATCTTAGGGCACAATTCATACCTTCTTAATTTGGAAGACACCAAGTATAGGCTACACACATTTGAAGTAAACAACGACAAGCCATTATCATTAAGGGTAGCTATAACAAAGTGGCCTTGTTTGTCTTGCAGTTCCCCGCACTCATACATTTTAAATATTGAAGCTTGATGTGAACACTATACGTCAGTGATGGAGGACAAGTCCCTTTGAGACAAGAAATCACTTTATAGGCATCAATTTCTGGGCTATGCTACGGAATATAATAATGGAATATATAATGCAATGATTTTAGCAATTCACGAAAGTTTCACCCACTTGGATACTGGTAAGTGTGGGAACTTAACTCTTTTAGGCTATGGTGAATTACTAGTGGAGTAATTTTGAGAGATCTTTGTGTTGGATCCTGTTGCAAACAGAAGATGCAACACAGAACCACAGTCATGGTTCAAAGTTATTGAAAAGTTATTTTAAAATTCCGAATCTGCTACTCTGAGTCCAGTAGAACTTATTCCTGAGTGGGCATGACATTTCTGTATTGCTCTGTGAATGAGAGTTTATGTCAAGATTTTCAAGATGCTCTAGCCTTTTTACTGTCATTGCTATGAGATCACTGCCCTTCAATGCCACTGCCTTCCCTGGTGTACAGGCTCATGATAATATACTTTCTGTTTCATCTGAACACTCTTTCACCTTGGATCTTTCTTTCCATGTATGAAGATCTCCACACAACCTGAAAAATTTTCTCATCTATGTTAAACTACAGAATAGCATCACCAGTCAGTCAGAGCTGGCTTAAAAGTGATTTTTTACTATTTCCTTTGAGCACTGTTTGCCATGATCTCAACTGGTCTGCACAAAGGCATGGGACCTGCTCAGATTCTGGAGAAAGCATCCATGCAGAGATCCTCAATGAAAAGGAGAAATCCCATCTATCAATCTGAGCACAGAGAAAAGAGTAAGGACCTGAGATTATCCCAGAGGAACCACAGTCGATGCCCTCTGCCTCCCAGGGAGCCTGGCTGCAGCCTGAGCTGGGAGATTTCAGATACCAGGTGGATTCCTGGGTAGTATCTGGGCCTATGTTTTGTATAATGACAATACACCCCTCCTAGAAAAGTGGAAAGCATGAGGACAATAGTCAGACCACTGCGTCTGAGTGGGCCAAAGTCAGAAGGTAATGTGGGACAAGTAATTTTCTGGGAACACTGAATTCTTGAATTGCTGGAAACTGCTCCCAATTTGTGGATCTGTGCTTACCAAACTCACCCCGAAAGGCTGACACATCACATCATGTCCAGTCTCATCACACCAGTAGGCCTGTCTCCAGGTGCCTCTATGCTCTGGGATGTGATGCATCTTCCAAAGTCATACTTGAACTAGATGGGAGCAATTTTCGGAATGCAGATGCTGGCACTGACAATGAATCAGACATTTGTTACTCCAAAGAGATTTTAATTAAAAGAGAGATGGCCTTTATCCATCTCCCTGGTAGCTTCCAGAAAACAGGTAAGCATGAATCATGCTTCTAATCTCAGCTGTTGCATTAGGCATTAAAGAACTGAGCATGAGCCAGGGAAATAGCACCCACTTTATGTTGTAACTGCACAAGTTTGCTACTTCACTGCTTCTGCAACTGTCCCATGCATTAGAAGTGTTGGACTGCACTTTTTTGGCGCTCCCTTGGCTTGAAGGGGAAATTTCGCTGACTGGAAATAGGATAGATTGGTTTCTCACTATTCGGCAGAATATTAGTCTGCAAAGAATGATTATCTTCAGTTGGCCAACTTGCCATCCCAGGGAGCATGTCTACATGACCTGTCATCTCCAGTCACCTCTTTTCTCCACATTGTAAATTCTTATTCCCCGGGCATAGTGGTGGCTCCCAGTAACCTTTTAAAAACAGAAAACGATCTTCCTTGGGACTCATCCCCACAAGGTGGCGGGGTTAACATTCCTATGCATAAACATAAGTAACAAACAAAATAAATGAACTATACACTCTGGGATATGCAGCATTAGTCCCTTGATGGATGCTGGTTTCCACAGGAATTGCCATGCTAATTTGGAAAGGGTATGACTGGGGGTACACATGAAATATGTGTCAAACTTGCACTGCCACAGGTGGCAGAAATGCGTAGATCCAGTATTAAAAGTCATGGAGCCACAGTCTCATTGTCAGTTCTTCTCTGGAAATATGAAAATCTTTGGAAAGGAAACTAAACACAACACAGATGTATTCATGTTGCAAGCTGCAAAAAGTTTGAAAAGTCTGATGGTTTAAAACAGAATGACTGTGAGTTCACATATGCAGCAGAAATACAGACAAAGCAGTACACATCAGCATGTCTTCACATGCTCATTGTTGCTAACAAAGAGATCTTAAAGATACTGTCCTGAAGGATCTACAGTATTTACAGCATATCTGATAGCTGGACTTGTGCCAACGGTGCTCACCTGGTGTATAAATAATACAATTTCCAAGACTAAACAAAATTTGTTGTACTGGAGAAAACAATGTAAAAGATTTTCCTCTCTTCTTGACAAATAGGCACTTAAAAATTCTAAGTTTGTGGCAATACAGTTTTTCAGTGTTCCTGATATGTAATTGAATGAGCCAAATTGTTAAGCCTATCATGTGCTAGGGCAGTATACCCAGTCAGAGTATTTTAGCAAGTTAATTAGAATCATGATAGGAAAGCATTATGTACATTTGTTTTGCAGGAATACTTTATTCAAAGCTGTGTAAGAGCTGAATGGGTAGATTTTAATCTAGCATTTCAAATTCACTCTTCTCAGAGGGCAAAATTATGATATCCACCTATAGATAAAAAGGAGTTTATGTGAAAGAGAAGCATGAAAAGTTGGAAACTTAAGTAAGTTAGTTATATTCAAGTAGCTATGGACAAAGCCTTGAAGGCCTTTTTGGCCTTGTTTGATACTAGACCAAATAAAATATCCAGACCCTGCCACTGCTGCTTCCTGGCAGTTCTCCTCTTTCCACAGCAGGCTCTCCCTCTCCTTCCTATACCATCTTGCCTCTCTCCCTCTACTTAAGTAGAGGCAACAGCAGCAAAGAGCCTGAGCAAGGGGTAACCGCCAAGATGTGGCACAGACATGTCAAAGGAGGCTCAGGAAGGTCCCTCCCCCATGAGAGAATTGTCCTGATAAAATCCTTCTGAGCTTTCCGTGGGTTCTCTCAACACAGTTTAGGCACTTCTAAATGCTTTTAAATAATTTTAACTTGTATGAGTAAAAATAACACCTCTCTGGGCCAGATAGTAAATCTCTTTTCAACAGAGAACGCCTATTTGGGGACAGGTTCCTCAGGTTTTAGGAATTCTTTATCTGGACAGGTAGAAAGCTTTGAGGGGTAAGAAACTGCTTGTTTTGAGTAAGTTTTTATAAGAAGCTGAAAAGCAGAAAAATGAGTTTGTGCATCATAGTTACTGATGTTTTCTTTGCAATTCAAAGCAGTGCAGACATCCAAAAGGTCCTTTGAAAGAACATTTAGAAAGCCCCTGTGGTCTTTACCCTGCAAAACACATCACAAAACACTGCAATAAGGTTGGATTACCATGAATGCCTATACTTAAGTTAGGCAACCCGTTTCGGTGTTTCCCCTCTAAAGTAGCATGTCTAAATTCAGTCCTGTGCACAAAAAATAAAGTCTTCATCTTGCAAAAAAATATACAACTTCTACTATGCGCTTTCATGCCAAGGCAAGTTGGGGAGATAGCAATGGGCTCTAACAGGCACTCCCTGAAACTGCTATGTTCTTTACTTCAGCCAAGGAGCATTCGGAAGATGTGACATTCTTTTTCTCCACTGAAAAACATCAGAGAATGTCAGGGAAATTACTCTCCATTTGATCTTCCTAATATCAGCAATTTGCTGGTTTGACATCATAAGAGTGAGCACAGGGTATCTTTGACAATGAGATAACCATAACCCCACCATGAGGAGTGCAGCTTGCAGGTCAGCACAATGCCAGTGGTGTGGACTGGAGCAGGCTGAGCACAGTGCTGGGGTGAAAGTTGGAATGCTCTGTAGAGCAGGTGGGCCCCTGGGAGCTTTGAAGTGAGTGGGAGGAAGGGCCTGACAGAACATTTTTTTGGGAGGCTTTTTTGTTGTTGTTGTTTGCTCTCCCCCAAGCCAACTGGGCAACACAGAGCAAGATGCAAGGTTTGGAGCGTGTGTGAAGGGTGAAAAAGGAGCAAATAAAGAACAGGCTCCAGCCTTAGGTAGGAAAAGGTGTTGGCACCCTGGGGAATATGAGAGAAGAAATGGAAACAAAAGGCACAGTTGTGCAAAGCCTTGGAACTGAAACAAGCATGTAGCTCATCTTTGATGCCCCAGGTAAGTGAAAACTAGTTCAAATTCTTAGTGCAATAATACCTTGCTGTCTTGCTGTCTTACCCAGACAGACACTGTGCCCTTTTGCTTCTGGGAAGCCCATTAATATATATAGAGAAAATATAAACGCAAATGACTGCACACAAATTCCCTGCTACAAAACTGTGGTCATTATAAATTAAGCAAGTATTGGTGGAATCATCAGCTAGAAGGAAGACAAAGTTTTTCACATTGCTTTATATGACAAAAGGAGCATATTTCTCCAAAATTACTCTCTATATTTCTTGGCACCAGAATGCCTTTGAAAAATATACCAACAAATCTACAAGCTTATTAAATATTACCTTTAAACAGTTTACTGTCTTGCATGAGATCTCCTTTGTCCTTGGCTATCTTAATGATGGGTTCTTCACACAGCCAATGCAAGGATTATTCAGTGTATGTAACTGTAGTTAAAGCTTAAAAAAGTCTTGCAATTCCTTTCATTCTCAATTTTTAACTGAAATACTGTCTTTCAGGGGAGGCTGAAAATAACCTTCAGAAAACGACACAAAGAATTACCCTCTTCCAAAACTCACTTGTGGGCTTGGGATCACACACTTATTTTGGCAATAGCAGTACCTATTCCAGTTAAAAAGTCATCATTTACTCTAAATCTAACTTAATCAGAGCCATTTAGTTAAGTGAAATAGCACAACTGCAATTTTGAAAAAAATGCATTTCATTTTATTTCTGTAGAACAAATGGCAGATGTAACAAAAAAGAAAAAAGGAAAAATGGCTAAGATAAATGATTAGTTACAAAACTCAACAGATCTACTCTGCAATGAAAAATGGCTTAAATACATATGAAATGTTGTTTTATGGGGAATATTTAAGGAAGTAAGATTCTGTATTTGAAAATATTCTGTTTCAAGAATAAAATGAGGAAGAAAATTAATATTATAGCCTTCAGTAAAATTATTTTAGAAATCACATTTCTTTTAGACCCATAAATAAGAAAAAGCCTTCATAATCCTCCATTTGTTTTATTATGTTGCTTCAAGGTAAAATATAGTTTCCAATTCTTCATATACTGCAACTTCATGTACATTTAAGTCTGAATTCCCTGGGTTTAATCCTTCATTTGAGAATAGCTTGATGATTGTATCTTAATATATAATCAAGATTATATATAATTTATGTGGGGAAGTGTATTCCTAGCGACTTAAAAGGAAAGTAATCCAGAAATACTACATGATGTCTTTAGTGCTGACTATAATTCAAGTGGAATACATTTCTCAGTTTTCTGTGCTCTGCACTTGTAGCTGTAATACTGTAACACAGGCTGATAGTTAATTTATTTCTATCTTCAAAAGCCACAACAGAATTTGATAAAAAAATTACCTCCATCGGACAGCTAGAGATTGCTGTGACAGTTTTCCTAGTAACTTTGGTTTTCATTGAAAAAAACCCATAGTCTCTAGTGCTGATTAGTGCAAAATCTTTTGTTAACTCAATTTTTGCTAAAAAAGAATCAGTAATAGAACATAAGCATATATCTTACATACTATTGCAGACTACTTTCTGTCTTTAGATATATAAAAAAGGTAGATGATATCTATTTAGCTCAAATAAGTTGTTATATGTGATGTCAAATATTTATAAGAAAATTAATTTGAAACACTACCTTTTTATATGACAAACAGAAAGCTTTTAAATGAGAGAGTTATGGCAAGCCATATTCCTTCCATGTCTGGACAATCTGGACAATTTTCCAGGAGCAATAGCTAAGTCTATGAAGATCTATATTAAAAAAAAGCATGGTAGCTTTATTAAAAAAGATTTGTTATACAAGAAAAATCTCTCCCTCTCCTTATTTTATCTTCCTATGCACCTCTCAAGGCTTCTGACTCACAAATTCAAAATGGCAAATTTTCAAAATTTTCAAAATTGATAATTTACATTCTGAAAATGGCCAACTTGACAATATAATGTAATTTTTGCCAAAGTTTTCAAACTTTTCTTTTCTGTTCCAGTACAGAGTAGAAAGCACAGAGTGGAAAACCTTGAAAGCAGCCACACATTTACATTTGCACCAAAGAGGGACACAGCCTGTCAGTGCAGAACTTTCTGGAAGCCACATTTTTAGAGCCTTTAGTTCTTACTCTGTACGGACTACGTTAGACATTCATTCAACAAGGTCCTCAAGGCACAAAAATGTAGCTTGCCCATATGATATTCTGAACTAGTACAACTATGAGTCTCTTTGGTAGAGAAGTTAGTTAAGATGTGTGGGTTGTATATTTCTGGAAGCCTAGTATTTATTAAGGGATAAAGAAAAATGAAGCATTGTCAAACTTTCTTTAAGAGCTCAGTGATTAAGAACTCTCCTGTACCTCTGCAAACTCCAGGGTTATCAAAAATACAAAGCTGACAGTCGTTGTTATTTTTATAAGGTATAAGGAAAAATCAAATGGGCAGAGCATATTCTGCTGCTCTACCAGGAATACCAAAGGAAATGAGCCTTGGGAAAGATGCAGCAAATAAAACCACAGACAGGTTGCATGAGGATAACACATGAAGGCATGTGGCTCCAAGGATGGTAAAGAGGTGTAGGAAAAACAAATACAATTAAACTCTACTTTAACAAGACACAAAAGGAAAAAAAAAATCCAGACCCCTGAGGAGCACAAAGTAGGTCATCAGATCAATTACATGTATGAGCTGAGAAGTGGAAGGGAGTTGCCAGAAATAAAGGGTAAGTAGTTCTGATGGTGACTCAGGGGATGGGAACTGTAACCTAGCTATAGAAAACAGGATGGGACAAGGCTTTTCTGATTGTTGTGATAAGGATATTCTAAAACCTTCAGGGAAATCAACCTAATTGTAGTCCATATAAGAACACAAACCAATGCACTGCTATGAAAGCAGATCAGTTCAGAGAAATGGAAAGAAAAAATGAAGATGGAAATAATACAGATAAACTTTTCAGTAGCACACAGTGTAATGCATGGGGACAGGCTGCTGTTTCTAGACATAAACCTGTGGACATACAGGTAGGTTAGGAAGGAGTTTCCACAGAACATCTGAATTGCCTTTGTGACAAACATTAAACAAACTCAATTTCTGCTAAAAGGAAAGTCTCATGGTTCTTAAACTGTTGGACATTGCTGGACATTATAAGATAAATTTCAGCTGAACATAGGCAGTGAAGTAATGTAATCTCTGGATAACTAAAATAACCTCAGTTTATGTAACTTCAGAAGACTCAGAGGATCAAGACCTCAGAGAAGAATAATTATTGAATTTTGCCTGAAATTCAGAAACGTAATGAGACAAGGGCAGTTAAGAGCAGACCAGCATGCAGGGAATATAAACATTGTAATCAAACTACTAGTCTTTTTTCACAGCAGTCAGCTTGCCAGTACATGTCAGCCAACATTCAGTTTCTTCTAAATGCTGAATTTTCACTAAAGATTAAATTTGTGATTATTCAGGAAGCCTGTTTTTGCTTTTTTTAAAAAAACATCACATAGCAGATACTTCCGCATTGAAATAGATGAAATTATAGCATCTTAAGGTCAGGGCAAATTAAAGAATTGGGAAAAAATTTAAAACTTATTCAAGTCCTGGGGGTCACTTCGATGATCCAGAAAAGCTGGAGACTGAGTAACATTAGCTTTAGTATACCATACTTAGTTACATTTTCTTACAACGTCTGCTTTTGTAATGAACAGCTTCCATAAAGTCTTGGCTGTACACAAACCAACAGAAAAATTCAGAACAAAGTCTATGAGGAAGGATACCCCATTTTTAAAGTTTGCCTTTAACCCCTTTTACTCCTGACCTCTTCTCTGAAGGTATGCCTCCTGCTAATCATTGTTAGTTATTAATCAGTGCTTAGTTCTGAAGGCACATTTGAATTAAAATTTATTTGTCCAGCAGGCAGTTTCAAGGCTAACCCTGCCATCATCTTTTGGGAAGTACTTCACTGCACAGAGAGTGTCTTAAAATTAATATCCACTCCCACTCACTATAAAGGTTGGACCTTTATCTTAGTATGTGTCTCTTTACAGAGCAGATCAAACTTGAACTTGCTGTTTCATGAAATACCAGCATTTAGAAACCGGTTTCCAAGTTCCTATTTGAATATTACTTGTAAAAAGGAATTTTGGCAAAAAAAAAAGTATTATTTGCAATGTTTCAGTTTAGAAAAGATCTTCCAAATATGAAAATGCAATTTTCATTTCAATGAATATTTGGTTATATATAATGTATGCTAAGTCATGCCATATTACAGATTTCAAGCAGTAGGTTTTGCTAGTCAATCTTTTCTATTTAATTGATCGTATTTTTACTTCGGAAAGCATTAAGAACACCTTCTACTTAATATGAAAACATTTTTGCTTATTTTACTAAGTGAGATTTTTTGTTGTTTGTGTTGTACATAAACAGTTCTATATATTGTAATTTAAGTGAAAAATAACAGGCAAGTGGCTTATCACATCACCATACATTATCACCATGCAAACACAGGAGAAAAATAAAGTCAAAGTAAAATACCTTTTGCAACAGAGCATCATATAAAAAGTGATTTAAGATTTTTTCCAAAGTAAAAGAATCAACTGTATATGTGAAGTTTCATCAAAATAGGTGTGAATTTCCTCAAAAAAGCTTATATCTTCAAAATGTTTTGTCTGACAGAAAACTTTTATGAAAAGTTTCAATTGCTGAACGCAGGAGCTTTCCAGCATTCCGGCTTTCCGACCAAGTATAAAACTGAAAGACTTGTGTCTTTTTAGAGGGAGGACAAATTTCATGTGACTAACACTGTAGTCTTACTGATTTTGTCCCTTACTGTGAAACAGATTTGCGTGCTTGCAATGTATCGATGTCAGTGACAGCGTTGCAGGGGAGGTTGGACTAGACGATGGAAGGGACCCTTCCAACCCAACCCCTGTGATATGTTGTTTTCAATTTAAATTTTTAATTTAATTTAGTTTGAATTTTATTTTAAATTCTCACTTGTTTGGGAAACCCATTGAAAAAAATGTGAAATTGGAAGCTTATTGAAGCTGAAAGGAGCTTTTCTGTGGCCTGCAATGTGGGTTTACAATTCTCCTAGGCCTCTGAGTCTGCCAGTGTCTGAGGACAAGATGACTTCCTTCTGTAAACTGAGGGAAACACTTCAGCAGAAATTTTGAAGACTTGGGAAACAGAACTGCAACCAATGAATAACCAGAAGTTATTATTTCAGGGAAAGCATTTGCTTTATGTTTCTATGGAAATGGTTGTGGAAAAGCTACTGTTGCATTGTAATGAAGACCTAAGCCTGAAAGCCGCTGTTGAAGGGCATGGAGCTGGCAGCATGCACTGGAGTCTGAACCACTTCTGCAAGTGGTCCGAACTGCCTGGTCTGATGCTCCTGGGCAAGGCAGGTGCAGCCCTCCGGCTTCGACTCTGGCATCCTGAGCATTTTCTGAACCCCATCGTGTTCCTGCGAGTATGACTGAGTTCAGAGGGATAGTCAGCTGGTGATTTGTATATTGTAGTGTTTAATAGTGAGATTTCTTTTAAAAGAAGAAGAAAATACCCTTTCTTTTCCTTTCATTTCCTCCTTCCATCGTTCAGTAATGTTTACTCAAAATCAAATGGTAGATTCAAGTAGTTCAAGTTGTAGAAATGGTGTAGGTCTATTCGATCTTGTAGCTTTATGGATGAAGCTTCAATTGGTATAAAATGGCAGAACTTGTTTCAACTTTTAAAACTCCTAAAGAACACTTCTGTCCTTATGTTCGAGAGCAGACATGTAGAGAAGAAACTTGAATTAGAACTTGCAATAAAAACTGAGCTATCTCAACTCTTTCTATAGGACTCGAAGGGTTAAAACATTTTGGCTACAAAGCTGATGATGTCTAGAGATATCCTCCTGCAGAAAGTCCCCAATCAGTTCTGCTTTAAAAAGCTGTGAAGACCAAGAAAAATATCAGGCTAGCAGCAATGGGAGGGTAGAGGGTAACAGTGAAAACTCAAAATTGCTAGAGCTCAATGGAAATATGAAGATCTCACTCCAGATTTCTCTCAGTTGTTCTACACTTTTTGCACTCCTTTAACCTGATCAAAAACCTCCAGACCATCACTGCACCAGAGACTACAGAGGCTGATGGAAGTGTGTGACCCAGAACATACCAGAGGACTAGATCTGACCCACGAGGTCCTTTACAATATGCTTGTGACAACAGTCATAATCCATTGTCCTTTCAGGTTCTGTTTCTATGAAAGAAAAAAGTGCATACACACAGACACACACATATGGATACGATATGTGGCAGTGGCAGTGCATATATGTATGTGTAGATACGCAAGAGTCACTACAAAGGAAGCACTGAAGGTATGTTGAGCATAAACTCTTTTGACCAGGCCCCAGAAACCCAAAGAGCTTGCAGCTTGGCACCAGGGTTGTACGTGTACTGCCTGCTCTTGATCTTTGGGAGTTAGTCAGTACACCTTGGGCAATATCACAGTCTTTTATCCCTCGTATTCCCGCTATGCTGAAGCCAAGGAGAAGGGCTTGTGCAGCAGGCAGCAGAAGTGACCCTCAGCAAGTCTCTGCCACAGGCAGGAGCTCTAGAAACACAGTGTTGCTTTTCTGTGCAAAGGCATAGAGCAGTGCTATTCAGGTTAACTGTAGAAGAAATAGAAGTTTTGCCAATTTGCCTAGTCAAGGATAAATGCAAATGTCCCTGCATAAGGACCAGGTAAAAATTACTGGAGAACCTTAATATTTAGCTAGGCAAGCAAAAAACATTTTGCAATTTGTTTAAAGTACTTCAGTGAATAATCCATACTGTTTGCTTCAGGAAAAATGTTTGAAGCCTAGTATGCAAATGTAGAAATATTTCCTCATTTAAATTTTTTAAGGGGCATTAAATCAAAACTACATCTTGGTCAGCCTTGTGTACGGAAACTTTTTGTTGATGTAAGAAGTCCTCCTGTTTAAATAAAGTGGTTTTATTTTTTTTTTAAAATAAGTACATCCTGAACTTTAGAGCAAAAGATGGTGTATTAAAGTTGGTTATAACATAGCCTGCCATTATTCTAGTTTCTAGTTTCTCCACACATCCTCTGCCAGTGTACTTCCTATGCAACAGCTTTGCTATTCCAGTCTTACCCCCGGTGATGACTGCCAATTGTGCCAAACTATGCACTTCATCTACAAGGCTTCAGCAATTGAGATTAAAAAGTACCTACCTCCTCTCCCCAAGGAGAAGGGGGCAAAACTGGGTCCTGGGAGAAGGTGCACTTTACCAGCAGTTTCTTCTGTTGCAAGGGGGCTGTTGTTTATCTGCCAGATTTAAAAGGGCAGTTGAATTTTTATCTGCAGTTATTAATCAGCTGGAGTCTCTGCTAAAGTTTAGTGAAATGTTCTTGTTGAATCACTGATATGTCAAAAAACCAATACACTGAAGACGTGGCATACTGGAAAAATTGCGCTAAAGACTCCCAAGTCAGATTTCTTCCGACAACTATAATGTAGCTTCAAATTTTCTGCAACAACATACGGGGGATTATTTATTAAAAATAGAAAGGAATGCACAATTATGGAAATTGAGAGGGAATTTTTATATTTTATGCCATTGTTGGTCTTTTATTACAGAAAATATTTTAGTTCAAAGTCTGTTGTCAGGTAGCTTAGGCCTTATACTTAGTGACATCTTGTCACTGCTTCAGTAGGAAACTTTAATTTCCTATAACTATTATGAATCCAAGAAAAATAGTTTTTCTTTGAATTTGAGCATTCCCTTTCAGCTTTTGCATTCCAAGCATTTCAACTCAGGAATCAGTAAGTGAACTTTACTAGTAACAAGAGCCAAGATTGTTAGAACTGGTTGATTCATTGTAATTGGTAGATATTATGTGATTTGGCACCAATTGCCACTAAAAATCCCTTTTGCCTAGCCTTTTGCCTAGTATTGAAATTGGGTAAAATGAAAAAAATAGGAAACAAAAAATGTAGATGTTGAAAATTGAACTTTTTTTCCTATGACAGTGATAGAAGGCCTGTATGATTTATTTTTGCTAGCAAAGCTAAAATATGCAGCAGCTCACACAAATGTCAGCTAAGTGGCTGCTGGAGAGGCCAGAACAGCTGCTTTATAGATAACTTAGTGCAAAAGATTAGGCTGGCAGTTAACATGGCAAAGGCAGGTGATGCTGTAGGTATGTATCTACACTGATTCAAATTTAGTTGCTTCACATCAGAGATTAGAGGTCTGTAGGATGTGTATTGACTGGTAGCTAGAGAGGGAACTTGTATTTCCCTTCCTCAGTATCAGATGGACCTTGGTTCAGCTTCTGGGGATCATTTTGGTTCACCTTTGGGAGGGCAAAATAGTTTTGAAGAAACTTTTGTGGGTTTTCTTTATAACCAATCCCTGGTCATAACTTCTCAAATTAAATTATTTGTGTAGCTGAAGCACCACTAGCTCCACTATTCTCACAGCTGATTCCTGAGTTGAATGGCCAGCAAATTGTTGACCTGTAAGGCTGTTCTCTTATGAGAATACACTCCTGGAAAGTGTATTTAAAAAGGACTTCAGTACAGATCACCCTGTAAATGTGACACGAGTTCATAGAGGGGACAGGAAAGTGGGTAAGAAACAATTCATGGAGAATGGGAACATTGAGACATACTGAATGAATATGAGGAATCATATGCTAAGACATGGTGAATGAAGGAGTGTGGAAGACAGCCATATTCACTGAGTGGCTGAAAGCAACTGGAGTAAGATGTGAGGCCAGGACTGACGTTCTTACATTTTTGGCAAGCTGGTCCCTTACCACTCCTTCCCAAAAATTAGACCTTTATACCCAATGTCAGCATGGAGGCTTGAAACAGGGACAATCACTTCAAAAAAGAGCCCAGAAACCCAAAGTGGCTGAGAATTGCAGGCAGGGACTTCTGCTGCCCTTTTGCAGCAGTGAGCCTGTCTGCTCATCTCAAGCAGGATACAAGAAGAACATAACAAACAGGGTATGAGGCTCAACTGCATTGTTGCTGCTGCACCACACTCTGGAGTGTCCTAACCATCTATGTACTTGGTATGATCCTGTGGAGAAGGGAGGTAAAATGGAATACGCTCCAATTCTTTCTTTGCAAGCTTTTCTGCTTTGCAAAAAAAAAGTTAAGGTGGCTTGGGTTAGTGAGGTGTCTGGTGATGAAGGAGTCTACAACCCTTATGTACTTTAAATAAAACAGACATTGAATAAAATACTTGAGCAGTCCTTGGACCTGGGACTGCAATTTGAGATTCCCTCTTCCCAGGTGAGTACTGAAAACCACAAAACTGGGGTCTTGCCCACTCCAGGCTGTGGATCCTGAACTGCCTCTCCACTTCTGTCTTCAGTATTTCTTACTGGCTAGCCATCAGTGTCTCAAAGTGCTGATTCCTCCTGGCAGGCTCCTAGTAATTTTTGGACCTCATTCTAAGATGTCTAATTCAGCTGCTGCAGTATTGCAGACAGGCTTAATGCAGGCTGCTGGACTCCCAGCTCAGGGGTCTCAGGTGCCTACCTCTAAATCACTCGTCAAAGTCTAGCCCTGTGACTCCAATAGAACACTGCTGGAAACTGAATAAACCGCCTGCACTTGGGAGCAGAAGGTCCCCATGTTTTGCCGGTACATCAAGGAAAATTAATACTCATCTGGTCATTAAACTCAAAATGTGATGAATTCTCAAAACAAATATACAGTACATGGTGTTAGGCCAAAGGCAGTTCTGGTCCCACGGTATTATTAAAGTTTCAACATTTTGGCCCCTATTGACTTCTTTCATGTGATTCTTAGAACTATTACTCAGATGGTCCATGATAACTGGCAGGTGCTCAATGGCAATATATAAAGTACATATTTTACTGCAGTTTCTTAACTGGATAATTGATGGATTATATGAGCTAGTATGAAATGAACACCAGCTTGTCCTTAACCCCTCCTTCTAGGCTTGAACCTTTAATATTGATGCAAAAGAACAATCCTATAGCCCTTTCAGTATTCCTAATGTCTCTGATAAGTGCTGTTACTATTAATTTTTTTCTTTGTAAGCTGCTAAACCTTAAGAAAATCAGAAACATTTATGTAGTCTTAGTAAAGATGGAGGGTAGATTACTGGGGACCCAACTTGTGAACCAGTTGACTTCTGTGTAGTTTCTATTGTGTAAAGAGGAAAAAAACCCACCACCTGCTTCATATTGCCCAACTGCAACAAGGAAAGCTTTTCCACTGGCTAAGTGGAGAAAGCACAGTGACCCTACATTGTACCCCTCCAAAATCAATGGCAAATCTCTCACTTCACCCTATAAAATGTAGCATAATTTTTTGGATCAGTGCTTCCCTGAAAACTGCCTCTTCACACATCTGAGTGTTTTGAATTGCATTGAACACAGGAAGCTTTTACCATTCCTTGCCTTTGGAACATTTTCATTAGGTTATCACCTGCACAAGGTCCTATGCAACTGATTCACAAGCCTTTTTGTTTGCCATCTGTATAGGGATGAATTTCAGCCCTAAGTTTTAAAAAATCATTTTAACTCTTTCTTGAAGTGTAAACTAATCCAAGTCTCAAAGCTCTGTTTCCAACTGCAAAAAATGGGTAAAAGAGAAGAAAAATAACAAGGTCATATAATCTGTTTCCCCGTCCTTGATGAAAGGGTAAGAAATAAAGCACAATTTTCCGATCCATACTGGTGCCTTCCAACAAAAGGCAAAGGCTCTGAACTTTCCACCCCGTATGCAGTATTCAAATATGTGTAATGTATTATGTTAGAACAAGATGGTCAACTTTAAGTGCTGAAAAATAGTGAGTCAGCCTCTTTCCTCATAACCGTCCGGGTTTCAGTGAATAAAAAATGTTTGCCTTTAATTTGCCTTCCTTTTTTTTTTTTGTTGACCTTTTGAATGTCATATTTTTTACTTAATCTCTTTAGCTGCAAGGATAAGATATATTTGTGTTTAAACAAAAGCTGACATTCTCACATAATAGGATGAGTTCAAGCAATGAGGCGTAAGAAGAAACAACATATATCACAAGAATTTTATCACAACAGTTGGCAATGCTTCTAAACTATGCACAGTTCTTGCTGATTTGATCCTCTTGAATACATCCTCTTATATTATATATATAAAGAGCTGCTAATTATTTACTTTTTTTAGCACAACCCAGTATAAAGATCCCAGTAAAACTTATGTAATAAACCCTATCACTCCATATGTAAAGAAGCTTTAGAATCTGGCAGACAGATAACCAATATTCAGAGGTGTTCCTCCTTTTTGTCCCATAGAATGATGCCTGGATCAGACAAGAGGTAACAATACCCATTTTCTTTTAAAAATCCTCATCTCCCTCTGAAAATCCCCATTTCCTTCCTGGTATTTGCATAATGAGCAAAATGTGTGGCAGTCTGCCAAGTTAAGTATTGGCCACACTAGTCAAGCTGAATGGGAACGCTGAGAGCAGGCTGTCTCCTTGTGAGGGTGGAAAAGCCTGAATTTCTTAACAACCTCTTTTTTTAATGCAATATATAATACAAATAATTACTCTTTTCTCTGGAAAAATCCCCCATCCTCACTGTACTTCCTTCAAGCTGGAGAAGATCCAACTAGACTCCATCCAATCCACTACATGGCCCTGTGGGGAAAGCAAAGCACCCCCTACTGCTAGATGATGTAGTTGGTTGGAATTTAAGCAGTTCTTCATGGCTGAATATTTAGGCTTCACTTCCTATTCCTCGTACATAAGTTCCCAGACCTTGCCTGAAGACTTACTTGCAAAATTTAAAGCAATTTGATGTTATAGGTGAACACCTCAGGTTTTAGAAGAAACCAGGTTTACATTACCTTACACCTCAGTTCTGCCCAAATTCTTTTTGAATTATGATACCCTCTTCAACTAAGCTAGGTTATAATTTCTAACCAAAATGTCTTCCAAAATTCAAATGAGAATGTGAGAAAAATTTTTTTTAGAAAGCTGATCACTGAAAGTATGATAATACTATGGTTGTTATTATGTGAGCTAAATAAGCCTTGATAATCTGTTAGGGATATTCTTCCTATAGTATTCTAAATTTTGGGTTGCAAAGCAAGGCCCTGCAGGTGAGGGTAGAAATTTGACATACTTGTCTGTCACTGAAACTCACCACCTAGTCATTCCTAGAGGTACATGCGTCCTTCCTAATTCTTTATACAGCTGTCCCAGTACCTCAGAAACTATAGTATGTGTCTATATTCAATCTTCTCATATTCTTCCTTAGTAAACTTCTTTAATATCCCAAAAGCAAATGCATATAAATAAATTTTAAGAGTAATGGAAAAACTTTACTACTAACGATTTGAAGCTGTCAGGATACAGAGATTCGTATGTGCTATGAGTACCTGCTTCAATAAGATGGTTGCTACTTCCTCTTAAGATAATGAGTATTATATGGAAGTCTTGGGAATGAGGATATTGTCACTGGTCAATGGGTGCAGCAGAGAAAACAGGAAGGCTCTTATGTTTGTACTATACTTAGAGCCAAGAGCTAGTTTCCGTACTAACGACAGGAAATGTTGAGCAATAAGAGTCTTGCTCCAAAAATGACATTGAAAATTAGATGTTGTAATGCTTCCTTTAAATTATAAGGTGAAGGATATAGATAAATAGCAAGTGAAATAGTGACTAGTGAGTTAGCCTTAACTGAGTAAATAATTTCATTTAGGAATATAGAAAAGTAATTTTATTTTTATGTTTCCAAGTGGGGTCCATGAAATAGTTCTGTATTCTCTATTCAAAAGCAATATTGCTTGCCCTTGATATCTGGTAAATCTCAGTAAAGGATGGTCATATTAAACACAGCTGGCTTTACCAAAGCATTGTTCAAAGCCCTATGGGCCAGGTTTTGGCCAACCAGTCAGCACAATTAAATTGTTCATAAAGCTTAAATCACATGTTATGCTCATTTTACACAAAGTGCTAAAGTTAGGATAAGGTAGCATTTTTGGCCTAGATATATTAGGGAATACTTTCATTATGAATGAAAGGCCAGGCCTTGTTGTTTCCCTTTGGAGTGAAGGGAGGAGAGGATGCTACTGAATCAGAAGGGAAAGGATTCATTATTCAGCTTGTAAATAAAAAACTCCACTGAATTATACTCATTTAACTATTTAAGCACTTAAAGACAAAACAGATTGGTACCCTCTGTGTTTAAATAGAGCTGCTATATTCCAGATATGAAACTCAGTTTATTGTCTTCTTTGAGGAGAATATTATTTTGATTAAGAAAATGGATTGACTGTAGATAATCACATTTTTAGGAGGAGGAGAAAGAGGATTGAAAACAGATTTAATTATTATTTAATAGCACTACAATATTCTCTGACAACATGACATGTCAGAAATGAGACAAAAATGAAGGAAAACTGAGAAGAAGAAAGAAACAAAGGAAGGAAGAAGAGCCAAAGTTCAGAACATCTAGGAACTTAAAAGGGAATTACTTTTTCTCACTTAGTGATTGGGATTGTGGCAATTGAGATGGTATTCCTCTGATCAAATGTAGAAAGCTGCACTGGATATGGTAAATTAAGAATTAGTCATCCCTGGAAGATAGACTTCCAGAAAGCAATATATGTAATCCAAAAGCAAACAACTAAAATAGGTCACATAAAGTTTTTTCCAGTGTGTTTAACTTTGTACCTAAGTTTTGGCTATTGAATATACCATGCTCAGACATGTAAAATTATGTGAGAATCCTACTCCTAAAGATCAAAGTAAAGACTAACATCTGATTGTTGCTTAAAGAATGTATTATCTCTCTACTTTTGCATAAAGTTCTCAACAGCTATAGTGGGGAAAGGCAGGGTGTGAAACTTCAAATTCATATCAGACCCTATGGATCATAAACTCAGAATCTATTTTACTTTTCTGAAAGAACTGTATCAGTTATCAGGAAAAAAATATGTAGGGAAATTTTGGGGTTTAAATAATTTACTGATAAGATTATTCCTTGCTCTTGTATTATGCCCTGTCTTATTTTCATAAGAAAAAAAATTGCACTAAATACATTACTTACAGCTTTCCAGTGCAGCTGATGGATCTTGTCATATTGTAGGAAAACATCGAAAGTGGAAAGCGGCTGTATGGAGTCCTACATGACAAGTTGCCGAAGCAACTGAAGTAGAAGGTGAATTGAGTCAATTTGCAGAGGTAAAAGCCATCCAGCTGACCCTAGACATTCATTCATTGCTGAATGAGAAAAGTGGCCAATGCTCTATCTCTATACTGACTCATGGATGGTGGCAGATGCTCTGTGGGGATGGTTAAAACAGTGGAAGCAGAGCAACTGGCAGCGCAGAGGTAAAACCATCTGGGCTGCTGAATTGTGGCAAAATGTTGCTGACCAGCTACAAAAACTAGTCGTAAAGGTACGTCATGTAGATGCTCATGTACCCATGAGTTGAGCCACTGAGGAACATCAAAACAACCAGCAAGTGGACCAAGCTGCTAAGATTTTCCAGACAGATTTAGACTGGGAACATAAAGGTGAACTTTTTTTAGCTTGGTGGGCCCATGACACTTCAGGTCATCAAGGAAGGGATGCAACACCCCGTGACCGAGGGGTGGATTTAACCATGGATGGTATTGCGCAGGTTATCCACGATTGTGAAACATGCACCGAAATCAAACAATGGTTGAAACACAAGTACGGAGAGGCTTGGCAAATTGACTACATCAGACTCCCCAGGGTAAGTGTTACATGCTTACAATGGTGGGAGTGAACACCGGATGGTTGGAAACCGATGCCGTACCCCATGCCAACTGTCCGGAATACCATCTTGGGCCTCGAAAAGCAAGCTTGGTGGTGACATGGCACTCCAGAAAGAGTTGAGTCAGACAATGGGACTCATTTCAAAAACAATCTTATAAGTACTTGGGCAAAAGAACACGGCATCGAATGGGTATATCATATCCCCTATCATGTACCAGCTTCTGGGAAAACTGAGCCATACAATGGACTGTTGAAAACCACCCTGAAAGCAATGGGGGGTGGAACCTTTAAAAATTGGGACAAGCATTTAGCACAAGCTACCTGGTTAGTTAACACCAGGGGATCCATCAATCAAGCTGCTCCTGCTCAATCAGACCTTTTACATACTGTAGAAGGGGGTAAAGTCCCTGTGGTGCATGACAGGAATATGTTGGGGAAAACTGTTTGGGTTTTTCCTACTTCAGACAAAGGCAAACCCATTCATGGGACTGTTTTTGCCCAAGGACCCGGATATACTTGGTGGGTGATGCTGGAGAATGGAGAAATTCAATGTGTACCTCAAGGAAATTTAATCCTAGGTGAGAATACTCAATTCTGAGCTGTATGATGTTAATTGTTATATAATACTAACATTATTCAATAAGTGTTTTTCAGGATAAATAGTGGTGATGAAACCTGAGCTAGCTTCATCAAGTGATGTCCAGCAAATTCTTCAGAATGGACACGCTACCTGTGGATATGGACCATAATGAATTTCATATAATCTTTTCTGCCCTGAGATTCTGCTATGATGAAAACCTGCAATTATGGACTAAATGAACTCAATGAACTTTTGTGTATAAAGATAAATCATGAATAAGGGACTTATGTGCACATATATTTGTATGTATTTGATGGATAAGAAGTGATAATAATCAGAACACAATGCAAATGGTATGGAATAAGGGGTGGAATGTCCTGGTTTGAGGTAAGACAGAACTAATTTTCTGTTCAGCAATTTTACTTTTTTAGCTGGGCCTCTTCTAAGTAACTAAACTCTGAAATTAACAGCATATTGTTCAGAAACTGTTCACTCTCACAGTGATAAGACCTGAACATTCCAGGGAATAGTGTGCAGAGAGGCCCTTGCTTATACTTATTGCTATAACAACCAAGGTCAGGTAAATTTGTTATTTGCCCCATTTGAGGGTCGGAAGTGGAAAAGCATAGAGGGGTCCCACTTGTAGGGAGGAGCGGACAGGACAGGGGACCCAAATCTGACCAACAGGGTATTCCATCCCATCTGCCCCATGCTCAGTGTAAAAGCTGAGGGATCAAAGGGTCAACTCTCTTTCTTCAATGGCCGATGTCCGAGGAGGACCCTGTCTGTTCGTCTGCCTTTGGTCCTAATCCGAGCATTCCTGACTCCATATCTGAAATCCATCTCCTGTCCACCACCAAGTTCAGCCTGGGACTTTTCCCTGTGCCTGCTGGTGACACGATCTTCATCCTGGGAGCTTGATATGGTTTTGTATACACTGTATGCTTTTTTTTCTTTTTCTTTTTTTTTTTTAATTTTCTTCTTGTTATTTATTATTTCATTATTTATTAATATTTTCATTAAAGTAGTTTAGTTTTTTCTAAACTCATAAATCTCTTTTATCTCTTCCTCTCCTCTCTTTTCCTTAGAGGGGGGAGGGAGGGGACATCTATCATTCTGATTGGCCAATCCAGTCAAAACCATGACAATCTGTCATTCCAAATACAATCTGCTTGAATACCAAACATGTAACTCACATTTGTAATCCATTCCACAGTCAACTATTATAAAATCTATTAAAGCAAGGTGCAAAATTTCTTGAAAAAATCCCTCCCATTCTAGATTAGGGAGACATCAAGCACAATATTTAGATTGTGGTGAGGGACACAATATTCTCTCAGCCCAATGTGACTTCTGGTGTGATAAGACAAGATGGGAGTCCAGAAGCTACCAAGAAAAGAGAGAAGCATTTATGTTGCTTTCAAAATGAAGATAAGCATTTGTAATTGGGCAAGTAATGTGCTGAGGAGTGACATGACAAGCAACTGTCATGGTTTAACCCCAGCAGGCAACTAGGACCACACAGCCGCTCACTCACTCTCCCCAGTGAAAACACTATTTTCGTATACAAGCACTATATAAGCTGGTAGTAAGAAAGTCAACTCTAATCCAGCTGAAACCGTGGCATTCACCACCCCTTATTCCATACCACCTAGGTTCCACACTATCCAATACAACCTCATTGACCACCACCACCCCCCTTCCCATCCTTTAATATAATACACAGGTATCTAGTCCATAGACCATCCCTGTGTAATGTCTGTAAAATGTCTGTAAATGTTCGCAAAATATTCACAAAATGTCCATTGAATTAATCCAGTCCATGACCCTGGGCTCCGTCTGCCACGGCAGTCACCCAGGACAGGAGAGATGGTGTGTTGCACGGGGTTATTGGGCACCAAAGCCAGCTCAGGTTGTGTCACTACTGCACTTACACAGCTTCTTGTAACGCTTATTCTCCATTTGTTCAGGTGGTTCCTGATATAGCACTCCTATAACATGCAACTCAGATTGTGGGTTACAACAATTTAAAGGTATATCCATTATAATGCCTACCCCTGACCCAACATGAGTCCTTCCCACAGGCAGTTCTTCATTAACTGCTCCAGCGTGGGTCCCTTCCACAGAGTGCAGTCAGTCCTTTGGGCATCCACTGACAGCCCCCATGGGCTGCAGGGTGACAGCCTGCTTCACCGTGGTCTTCGCCACAGGCTGCAAGGAAATATCTTCTCCAGTGCCTAAAACAACTCCTTCCCCTCCTTCCTCACTGACCTTGGTGTCTGCAGACTTGTTTCATCTTGAGTCCACACTGGAGTTCCAGCCTGTTGGCAGCACAGGAATCAGCAGCCCTGGCCATCTGCCAGCCCAGGTGCATCACCATTGCTGTTATCAAAATGTTCCCAGACACAGCAAAGTAAATGATAAGCAGTACAGCAAGCAGTGAAAGCAAAAAAACAGCCACTAATGATCACAAGACTAATTTACAGTACGGCAAACAAGCTTGGTGGCAAGCACAGGAGCCTGCCAATTAATCACTAAACAGCAATAACAGTTTGAAATTCAGTCTTACATATTCCAATCAAATCTGTTGTTATCTTGAACCCTTCCAGCTCCACATTGGGCACCAAAAAGACTGTTGTGGTTTAACTCCAGCTGTCAACTAGGACCATGCAGACACTCGCTCACTCCCCCCAGTTGGTATGAGGGAGAGAATCAGAAGAGTAAAAGTGAGAAAAACCTTATGGGTTGACATAAAGACAGTTTAGTAAGTAAAGCAAAAGCTGGGCATGTAAGTAAAGCAAAGCAAGGAATACATTCACCCCTTCCATCGGCAGGCTGGGGTTTCGCCATATCCAGGAAAGCAGGGCTCTATCATCTGTAACGTTTACTTGGGAAGACAAAAGCCATCAGTCCAAACACCTCCTCCTTCCTTCTTCTTCCCCCAGCTTTATATACTGAACATGATGTCATATAGTATGGAATATCCCTTTGGTCAGCTGTCCTGGCTGTGTCTCCTCCCACCTTTTTGTGCACTCTCAGCCTACTCGCTGGTGGGGCAATATGAGGAGCAGAAAAGGCCTTCATTGCTTAGCAATAATAAAAAACACCAGTGTTTTACCAACACTATTTTCATCCCAAATCCAAAGCATGGTACTATACTAGCTGCTAGTAAGAAAGTCAATTATACCCCAGCTGAAACCATAACAGCGACAAAGATATTTTAATCGCATTAATATCTCCATATTTCTTTTGGGTGTGAGTAGTCAACTCATCCTCTTTTCTCTGCATCCTTTATCCTTCTATTACTAAGAAAAGTTCCTCTCTTTGGGATAAAGTGAGCAACATTGCATGCAATATTTAGTAAGTGGCTAGATCATTGTTGTTACACCGACAATACATCTTTTCTGAGTGGCAGTAAATACTATAGAGCCCATTGTTGGGAATATATAATTAGGATTATGATCCAATTTTTCATTAATCACCATCAGGTTGTACCTGCCATTTCCTTGCCTGGTCATTCGTTATTGTGAGACAGTTCTTGATCTGTTTGTTTGACAAGTCTGAATAATTTGCATAACTTGAAAACTTTACCACCTCACTATTTCAGATTGTGTACGTATAATTCAAGTATCCAGGTCTTAGCAGTGAGTCCTGGGGGATATCATGGATAACTTTTTTCATTGTAAAACCAGATCTTTCTAACCCTACCCTTTATTTCCTATTTTCAGCTGTTGTTAAGAAGATACCATTTTGTGGTGATTCGGTTCCTTTTAACTACTTTTAGTTTTATTCAAGAGCTCTCTGAAATCTAAGTACCTCAATCAGACATTTCCATATACTGTTGACTTGTTCTAAAATCCCAAGTAGAGTCCTTGTTCTTGTTTGAAAATTATTTTGTGTAACTATCAGCCAGGCCTTGTTCCCATAAGACACAAATTAAAATTTGAAGGAAAGCTATTTTTATCCTGTTGTTTTGTGGAAACAAGTCATGTATGGTTATTTGGTTTGCCTTCCAAAACTTCTTTAAAAAAGGAATTTCAAACATATTAGGCAACTTTTAAACCAAATTAGAATGGTAACATTGGAAACCTCGAAGAGAATGAAACTCTTAAAGTTACTGGTGCATAAATGAAGTGGCAGCAAGAGAGCAGCGAGATTGCATATTCTGTATCTGTAGGAAAGACTGCAATAAGGCATGAGGGAAGGAATCTTATAACTACTGCAAATGTAGATCCACCACCTTTACTAGGCACTAGTACTAGGCACATGCTTGAAAGAAACCTTGAAAATGAGGGAAGCATTACTCAGGCTTTTGTTTAAAAGGAAACCAAGTTTCCTCAGTGCCAGTCCTCAAGGAACTGCTTGTTCTGTAGCCAGGAAATGTGTGTATCTTACACATGATATATGTGCCTGCACAAGAGTTTAAAAAAATTCTAACCAGGAGCTCCTATTTTTCCATTCTGAATGATCCAACTGCCTCTTGGGCAGATACTTAAAGGAGCCGATATTGTAGAGTTCATTAGAAGGAAATAAAACAGTTCCTTATAATTGTGCTGCAGTCTTCATTTGGCCTTATTGCTGCTATAGACTATGGGATACCAAGTCTCAGATCAAGACCAGCTGGCTAGAGCTTGTTTGGGCATGGTGGCAGCAACATTATCGGTTTGGAGACAGCAACTAGGAGAAATGTCACAGATTAGCCACCTTATCTGGTAATATTTGCCTGCTACTTGTTACTCCTGCAGTCTTTCAGGATCCTCAGATTCTACTCCAGACTAAGATGTTTGTAGACATTTTCTTTTTGCTATCTCAAAATTTATACTTCTTCCATACGTTCTACAATTAATGATATGATGGAATCATTTGAATAATTAAAATTCTGCAGCTGACTTTTAGGTAACTAGGTAGAAATTTTAGATTTTTAACTCATAGAAGTCTAAAAAGTTTGCAACATGAGAAAATGTGACGTTGCCTTTGTATTCAGGCAATACTGATATACCTACACCTGGCAGGAAATCTACAGATAAGAAGCCCATAGACTGACAGGAGCCTAGTTGCAAAGAATGACCATGACTGATCTTTGAAAGGCATCTTTATGTTGAATATGTTTTATCTGGAGGCATGCAATAAGATTCCTCTCTTCCCAGCTCTTTGCTTAAGTGGCTTACAGATTAAGAAATCCTACAGACAAATAAGAATTTCAGTTGGGTTGAACTGGAATGGTGAGCCATCATTTTATACTTAAAGTTTTGATGGAATTTTAAATTTCTGGTAAAACTTCCCGGCAGTGTTGCTCACTCTACCCTAAAGAGATGAGATTTTCTGTATATTTGAACTATTGGATAAAGGATAGAGAGAAAGATGATGAGTATTATGAGGTGTAAAGAACAGCTGCTGTATTCAAGTGAGACTAGATTGTCTAGGACTCCTTAGGGCTGACAAAGAAAGCTGTAATGCATGATTTAAGTGGTGATTTTTCATATCTTGAAAAACTTTCCCTGAGAACAGAGAAGCACCACTGAAATTATCACAGATAAGATTTAAAATAAAAAGGTTGTATAACCAGTCTAATTTCCATTCATTATGTTCTGAACCTTTTCAAAGATTGTCTTGCCTCACAGGCATTTGAATACATAGGGATATACTTTCTGACCAGATTCATCACATTATTTACAGTGGAAAAAGTTTCTCTTCCCTGCCCTAAATGTAAATTGAACATAGTGGCACGGTGGCAAGCATACAAAAAAGTCTCCATTGATGTGATGAACTTAATGTGAATTTTTAGTGTTGTGACCTTTAAGAGCTAGAAGCAGTTCCTAGAAGATGGTGAATCTCTACAAGTATCCCCTTTTTACAAGTCAATAAAGCTACCAGAGATAGTCAAGGAAATCAGTCGCATGTTGTTATGGTCCTGGAATTCTGCCACCACACTCAGCTGTAGCATCCTACTGCCGTCACATGTTTAGCTCTCTCAGGACATAGGCACACAATCGTTTTGAAAACAGCTGGAGTGGTTTCAGATGTTCCTGCCTTTCAGCTCTTTCTTACTGCACTGTGGCTGGAGATTTTAGTCCCTGCTGTGATGTGGCAGAAGAGGAGAGACTGAACCTCTGTCTGCAGTGTAGACTCAGTCACTTGAGTGCCTTAACCAACTCAGAGGATGTTACCGTGCTCTGTATTGCAAGTGACCTGATAAGTTATGCCTTAAACAAGCAGAAGCTCCCTGCAAAGCTCCTGGCCATTTGGAAATTGTGGGTATATTTGAAATAGAGTAGACTCTAGGTTAGATGATGTTCACAAATAAGTCCAGTGTGAAACATGAGATTCAAGTCTACAACAGCTGACTATTCTCCCTTCTTTCTTCTAACACTCTGTCCTTTTCCTTTCCCTCCCTCCCTTCTTCTGACAATATGCCAGCATCAGCTCCAGTTAAAGCATCTCCTCAAAGCTACTACTTAAATGTGTGGCAGCCCATGGATCCAAGGAGACCTTTGATCACCATGTGGGGTATGTTCATGTAGAAAGATTCGCACATTCATGCATTTTGGGTCTCACAAGACTGTGTCTTCCCATTAACTCTGTATGCTGCAAGGTTTCAGCTTGACTTTGACAGTACACTTTCTTCTGGAAACAACAGCCAATGTGTCCCTTCTTTTGCACTTTCAGCCCTTGAAATCAAAAAGCATCAACCATCCACACTCCATCACTGAGGCTGCCCAGCTGAGATGCTGGAAAAAAGAGTGACTGCTAAGACAAGGGCCAAATCACCTGCCTAAGCCTACCGGAATTCACCTTTTTGATGCAAGACTGTCTCCGTCTCTGTCTCTCAATGGACTGGAGCAGAATAAGCCTCCTTTCAGACTAAAGCAGCTGCTATATTCTGAATTCTCACTGCTTTTCACCCAGAGAAGGATCCCCGCTGTTTCAGGAGCATACTGTTTCAGGAGAATCCTCAGCGACCAAATTCCACTTGTCATCTTTGCACTACAAGCTCTGCAGAAGTGACAAAGACAAGATGAAGAGCAGCAAAATGACCAAAATTAATGTGATACAGCACACAGCAATAGTATACCTTGACCACATCCCTAAAATGTTAGCAGACGTCATATGGGAAGCATAAATAACACACAAATAGTTAATGGAGTTCCTTACTGTCTTCAGTAGATCTAGGCCAAACTACAGTTAATACATTGCTGAAGACATATTCTAGTTATGTAAAACAAAAGCATCTTTGATTTTTTTTTGGTCTGAAATAGATCTTCAATCTTATCTATAGAGAAGAAGCAAATAAACACTTGAGTAAACACACAAAATCAAGGAAACATGCAGTTAGTACTTTCTGAGGTCACAGGCAATTAAGGAAAGCAAACAAATGTCAATAGCATAGTTTTTTCCTTAAACTTCCAAGTTTGGAAACGTTTTTAAAGTTAAAAAGGAAAAGGAAAAGGGAAAAGAAAAGAAAAGAAAAGAAAAGAAAAGAAAAGAAAAGAAAAGAAAAGAAAAGAAAAGAAAAGAAAAGAAAAAAGAAAAGGGATTAAAAAAATATAGTTTTTGAGTGGAAATGCCATACACGTGAAAGTGTCCACTAAGTACATTTTCTGTTTTTCTTCTGTTTCCTTTTGGACATAAAATACCTATGAAATAATTATAATTCAAAGCCTGTACACTAGACATTTCACTTTTGTGTTCTTGCTGTCATTGCCAATAGTTTGTTCTTTGAAGGTCTAACCTCAGGTGCCAGTCATAGCCTCTTAAGACTAGGCTACATCCTCTTGATCACCTTCCAACAATAAAATTCTGTAAAACAGTTTCTGTTTTTTAAGACTTCAGTCCCATTTGGAGGTTGGAGTGAAAGGAAATTTGGAAAGAATGAAATTCAAATATTTCTGTGTTCACCCAACTCAGCACAGTCCCTATTATTTAATGATTCACAGTTTAAAGTTTTTGATCCTGTTTAATAATGTTTACAGGAATTAATTACATTTGGTTTTATTTTAAACTTTTTATTTTTCATGGATGAATGTTTATTCAGAGCTTTATCCTAAAAGAAATGTTTAAAGAAAATGGCCTATCAAGGTTTTCTAGGTGTTTGAATCAGTTACCCTGAATCAGTATTTAAATTAATTTCCCAACAATGAGTTTGACTGGCAGACAATTTCATAATAAAGTGAGGTAAACAAGCTGTTTAAAAATATGTAATTTTAAAAAAGTTGCACATGTTGAGTTACTCATTCCAAAGCACATTTTTATCAGAGAGCTAGACTTCTTTTGCACCCACATATATATAAATATGTGTGCAAACAAGGATGGACATACATATGCAGTCACACAAAGAATGGGTGCATGGGATCAGAGAAATATATCTTTCATTTTACTTGCTATTGAGGTACTTTTCCTCCAAGTTTCCCTAGCTTCCTAAGTTTTTCCTAAATTCCCTGCAGTTACATTTGGTTTGGTTAGCTCCAACCTTGCAAGGAGCTAAAATCTCTATAAATGAGAATTGTCATGTTTTTAACGTCTTTTCACCGAGTTTTGTCCCATTTTATATGCATTATCATCCACAGGAACTTCCTGTTCCAGAATTAAAGCTCTCTCAACTCAGACTACTAATGTGGGATGAACAATTTCCAAAACCAGCGTTAAAAAGATGAGGGTGAAAATAAGGAACAATAGGAGGAAAAAAAAAAAAAAGATATAACATAAAAAAAATGCATAGAAGTATCTCCACCTTTGTTGATAATTACCTCCTTTAAATCCATTCATACCATGTGAAGCCCACAGAATGTTAAGCAATATTAATCAAACAGTTCAATTTCTGACTTCCAAGGAAGACAGTATTTGAAAATGCATAGAGTGTCTTGCATATCTGGATTATTTCCTACAAAATGTGGATTCTAAAAAAAAAAAACTAGGTCGAGAATTGTGTGCAAAAAAGAATGAGAGCTGAAAGCTCACCTCTTTCACTTGTAGCATGACTGGAGAATACTCTGAAGGAAACATTTAAAAAAATTTTATCTTTTTTTTTTACCACTTTGATACTAATGGCCTTTAGCGAGAGCCATGCAGTTTAGCACAAAAAAATCAGCATGAATTCTTTGATTATGG
Organism: Limosa lapponica baueri; assembly: GCA_002844005.1. Taxonomy (NCBI): domain Eukaryota; kingdom Metazoa; phylum Chordata; class Aves; order Charadriiformes; family Scolopacidae; genus Limosa; species Limosa lapponica. Next base: position 278,561 of record KZ506138.1, on the reverse strand, counting down.
TGGCAGGGGGAATCAGTTTTAGCTCTTTTCAGCCTCTCTGAAAACAGCATAAGATCTTGCCAAGTTAAAAGTCCTGTAGCTCTTCTATTTAATTCTCATAGCTCAGATATGGTTCAAAATAATGAGGGTGAATACATATTTAATGGTTTAAAGATAGACTAGTAAACTCAAAAGATTGACTTCAAATATGATCTTTTATCTAACTGGCAATTTTACTGCATGTTAATGTTGTGCAGAAGAATATGACATTTAAATCTGTTTTCTTAAATCAAAAGAAAGAAAGAAAAAAGAAATTGTGTACCTTATAATAAGGTATATTCCTAGTTTAAACAAAAGTATTTTTAGCAAAAACAATAGTGGAAACTTTCAGGCAAAGTCTTGAATTTTCCAGCTCTTTGAGCTATGGTTCACACTGGCATGAACATGTTTTTTCTGGCTCTCAACTGAACACATGTTGAGAGCTGATGCATCTTTTCTTACATTTGTACCAGTGAATTGTTTCAGTGAATGCTGCACATACATCTACAACTTAATCAGGGAGTGCGAGTCTCTGTATAACTTGAGTACAATATTTCAATGTTCTGCATCAACACATGTTTTGTCAACAACACTCCATTACGGTTTCTGGATTCTACCTTGAAGAGCCAAAAAATGAATGAAAAAAGATAAATTGCCATATTTTTTTAATCATCAGTTTGTTCTGTTCTTGCAAAGAACAACTATAAGCTCCAATTTCTTTCCTTTCAGTCAGATGATAACTTAGAGTGTTTTCCCATATTAAATTCTCTGCACTGCCTTCCAATTAAATTCTTTTGTTTAAGTGCTCTGCCAGTCTGGTTACATATATCTCAATGACCTGTTGATTTCCTATGTGCTGGTTCTGGCCGTGCGGTCCTCAGATTCAGATACACAGCAGCTGTTAGGAACAGTTAACTAGATGCAGTATGTTTCTAACAGATCGTTTCAGGAGAACAGTCATTTAGTACTTAGAGTGAATAAATCAGCTTGACCATATAAAGTTCTCAGATCAGATCTTAGGAAGAACACATGAAAAATTTTACATGGACACGGTTGTTAAGCCTTGGAATGGGCTGCCCAGGGAAGTGGTTGAGGCACCATCCCTGGAGGTATTCAAAAGACGGGTTGACATAGTGCTTAGAGACTTGGTTTAGTGATGTGGTTTTTTGTTTTTTTTTTTTTTTTTTTAATCAGAGTTAGGTTGATGGTTGGACTAGATGATCTTAAAAGTCCCTTCCAACGTAGACCATTCTATGATTCTATGATTCTATGACTGGACTTTTACCTTGGAGGCAACTTGGAAAAAGCACAAAGTTAATTCCTTTTATCCACAGCTGTAGCTCCTTGTTTCATCATCAGTTCTACAATTCTACAGCAGATCTTTGTGTGCTAGAAACTAAGGCAGGAGAGATTTCCTTTTGTTTTATTGACCAGTGCATCTCTTGATCGTACCACTGACTTCCCTAGGTTGGCACCTTGGGTAGACTGCATCTAGGACTCTTGTTATGTAGCCTTAACCTCCTTTGTAGCCTCCTAGCTATCCACTTTGCTTCAGTGCTGCCTTCCTTTCATTTTCTACATAAATTATTTTCTTTGAGTTACGTGTCACTTGTTTAAGTAGAAATAGCATTTTCATTCTGTTACAACAGCCAGTAAAAATAAGACTACCATATTTCAATGTTTCACTGTGCTTATGTTTATTTCACCATTAGCTTTCCTTGCATGCCTATCCTGCTAAGTCCCTGTGTACTATGGACAAGATTTTTAAAAAAATCCTGTTAGGCCTTTACAATAAACTTATTCGTATTTCATCAGAACATGGGTGTTGAAGGTATTAAAACCTTTCATTTCAGTCTGATAAGTTGACACCAAAAAGTCAGGCTCTGTTTTTAAAGAACAGCAATTGTATGTAGTTTGAGGTATGGGGGGGGTTTGGATTGCGAGTTAATCACTTTATGCAGACACATTAACTATTGACATTTAGTTGGGGTTTTGCCTTTTTCTTTTGCACTTTTTTTTTTGCAAAACTTACTTGTTTTAAATCAATCAAGTCTTAATTTTGAAAATGTCCCTCTACTGTGCTGGTTCACCCCCCAAACATCTGATTCAAGTGAAAACTGAGAAGGTCATGGTGTCTGGTACAGGCCGCCCAATCAAGGAGGGCCTATTGACGAAGCCTTCTTACTCCAGCTACAGGAGACATTGCAACCACAGACTCTCATCCTGCTGAGGGACTGACATCTGCTAGAAAAGTAGCACAGCGAGCTGTAGGCAATCCAGTAGATTCTTGAAGTGCATGGAGGATAACTTCTTAAGCCAGGAAATAGACAGCCTCACCAGAGGGGACTGCGATACTGGACCTGTTAGTCACAAACCCAAGTGAGTTAATCGGTGACATCAAGATTAGAGGCAGTTGGACTCTGGGCAACTGGGCTGCAGGTCAGGCAAAGAGTAAAGTCAGGACCCTGAATTTTAGGAAAGCAAAATTCTAGATCTTCAAGGAGTTAGTCCATAATACTCCCTGGGAAACTGCCCTCAAGGACAGGGGAGCAGAGCAGAGATGGCAGATCTTTAAGGACACTTTCCATAGTTGAGCGCAAGAGCTCTCGATCCCCAGGAGTAAGAAATTAGAAAAGGCAGGCAAGAGACTGACATGGCTGAGTTGAGACCTGCTGGTCAAACTAAAGGGCAAGAAAGAGATGCACAGGCAATGGAAACAGGGACAGATGTCCTGGGAAGAGTATAGGGACACTGACCAGTTGCATAGGGATGGGGTTAGGAAGGCCAAAGCACAGCTGGAACTGAACTTGCCAAGGAACACAAAAAATAATAAGCAATTCTACAGGTATGTCAACCAGAAAAGAAAGGTCAAAGAAAGTGTACCTCCCCTGATGAGCAAGACCAGCAAACTGGTAACAACAGACAAGGGTAAGGCTGAGGTACTCAACAACATTTTTGACTCAGTCTTCACTGGCAACCTCTCTCCCCACACGTCTCAAGTGGATGAACTGCAAGATGGAGACTGGGGGAGCAAAGTCCCTCCCACCATAAGAGAAGATCAGGTTTGTGACCACCTGAGGAACCTGAACGCACAGAGGTCTATAGGACCTGACAAGATGTATCCCAGAGTCCTGAGAGAATTGGCTGATGTAGTTGCCAAGCCACTCTCAATGATATTTGAAAAGTCATGGCAGTGAGGTGAAGTCCCCAATGACTGGAAAAAGGGAAACATTACACCCAATTTTATAAAGGGTAGAAAGGAGAACTCTGGGAACACTGACCTGTCAGCCTCACCTTTGTGCCCAGGAAGATCATAGAACAGATCCTCCTAGAAGCTATGCTAAGGCACATGGAGGACAGGGAGGTGATCTGAGACACCAGCATGGCTTTACCAAGGGCAAGTCCTGCCTGACCAACCTAGTGGCCTTGTATGATGGAGTGACTACATCAGTGGACAAGGGAAGAGCTACAGATGTTGTCTCTCTGGACTTCTCTAAGGCCTTTGACACAGTCCCCCACAAGATCCTTGTCTCTAAACTGGAGAGACAAGGATTTGATGGGTGGACTGTTTGGTTGGATGGTTGCATCCAGAGGGTAGTGGTCAGCGGCTCAATATCCAGGTGAAGATTGGTGACAAGTGATGTCCCCCATGGGTCTGTATTGGCACCAATACTGTTTAGTATCTTCATCAATGACATGGACAGTAAGATCGAGTGCACCCTCAGCAAGTTTGCAGATGACACCAAGCTGAGTGGTGCAGTTGACACACTTGAGGGACGGGATGCCGTCCAGAGGGACCTGAACAAACTTGAGAAGTGGGCCCATGTGAACCTCATGAGGTTCAGCAAGGCCAAGTGTAGGGTCCTGCACCTGGGCTGGGGCAATCTCCGGTATCAATATAGGCAGAGGGAAGAAGGGATTGGGAGCAGCCCTGCCGAGAAGTACTTGGAAGTATTGATGGATGAAAAGCTGGACATGAGCTTGCAGCCCAGAAAGCCAATCATATCCTGGGCTGCATTAAAAGGAGTGTCACCAGCAGGTCTAGGGAGGTGATTCTATCCCTCTACTCTGCTCTGGTGAGACCCCACCTTTTTTCCATTTTTATATATGGGGGTTATGCTTCTCCTTTTCCAGACAGTGTGAACTTCACCAGACTGCCATGACTTTTCAAATATAAAGGAAAGCAGCTTAGCAACTTCATCCGCCAGCTTCCTCAGGACCCATGGATGCATTTCATCAGGTCCCATGGACTTGTGTACCTTCAGGTTCCTTAGATGGTCTCAGACATGATCTTCTTCTCTAGTGGGTGGTTCTTCATTCTCATAGCCCCTGTTTTTGCCTTCTGTGACTTGGGCAGTGTGGTTAGAGCCCTTGCTGGTAAAGACCGAGGAAAAAGTCCTTTAGTACCTCAGCCTTCTCCGTATTCTGGCTGACCAGGTCTCCTGTTTCCTTCCAGAGAAGGCCCACATCTTCCCTAGCCTTCCTTTTATCTCTGACATACAGAACTTTTTCTTGTTGTCCTTGATGTCCCTGGTCAGGTTTAATTCTATTTGAGCTTTAGCTTGCCTAATCTGGTTCCTGACCTCTTGGTTCCAAACTCTGTAGGCCTCTTTTTTGCTTTTGAGTTTTTCCAGGAGCTCCTTGTTCATCCATGCAGACCTCCTGGCTTTTCTGCTTGATTTCTTCTTTCTTGGGATACACCACTCCTGAGTTTGGATCCTTGAATACTAACCAGCTTGCTTGGGCCCCTCTCCCCTCCAGTGCTTTTTCCCATGTTACCCTGCCAAGGAGACCCCTCAAGAGGCCAAAGTCTGCTCTCCTGAAGTCCAATGTAGTGAGCTTGTTGCACACCCTCCTTTCTGCTCTAAGGATCTTGAATTCTACCATTTCATGATCACTGCAGCCAAGGCTGCCCTTGAGCTTGACATTCCCCACCAGTCCCTCCGTGTTGGTAAGGATGGGGTTCAGCATGGCTCCTCAAGTCGTTGTCTCCTCTACCATTTGAAGAAGAAAGTTGTCGTTTCTTCCTGGATTTCTTGTGCACTGCTGTGTTGTCCCTCCAACAGATATCAGGGTGGTTGAAGTCCCCCATGAGGACCAGGGGCTGTGAACACGACGCTGCTCCTATCTGTCTATAGAGGGCCTCGTCCTCCCTGTTACCCTGATCAGGTGATTTGTAGCAGACCCCCACTATAGCTTCACCTGCTCCTGGATTCCCTTTAGTCTTGGCCCATAAACTCTCCCTTGGCTCTTCATCCATCCCCAGGTGGAGCTCCATGCACTCCAGCTGGTCACTGACAGAGGGCAGCACCCTCTCCTTGTCTCCCCTGCCTGTCCTTCTTGAAGAGCCTGTATCCCTCCATATCAACACTCCAGTCATAGGAGTCATCTCACCACGTCTCAGTGATGCCAATGAGATCACAGCCCTGGAAGCGTGTGCATGTCTCTTAACTCCTCTTCCTTGCTTCCCATGCTACATTTGTTTGCATAGAGGCACTTCAGCTGGGTGCCCAATGAAGCTGACTTACTGGCTGGAGTGGCTGCATTTCCTTTGTGCTGCTCTTCAGGTGGTCTTCCTTTGAGGTGTTTTATCTGTGATTCCCCAATTCCTATTGCCTCAGGAGCCCATGGCTTATCTCTGTAGGACTTCAAGTGTGCTACAGCGTGTCCAGCAGATCTCAGAGCAACAGGTTGAGGCCTTCGCAACCCATCCCTCAGAACTTGGAGTGTCATCCCTTGGCTTTTCATGAGCAAGCCTGACAATATTCCCTTCCCTCAAAAAGTCTAGTTTAAAGCTCAGTCAATGAGCCTCATGAGCTCAGGAGCGAACACCCTCTTCCCCCTTTCAGAAAGATGAAGCCTATCCGACACCAGCAGGCTTGGTGCCATGTAGGCCATGCTGTTGTCAAAAAACCCAAAACTGTGGTGGTGACACCAGCCACGAAGCCATGTATTGACAGCCAGAGCATGTCTGCTTCTTTCAGAGTCACTGCCTATAACTGGGAGAAGGGAAGGAAAGATAACCTGCACCCCAGGTTCCCTTATTAACCTTCCCAAGGCGCTGAGGTCTCTTTTGATTACCCTTGGGCTATGTGATGCCACTTCATCACCACCCACATGAAAGAGCAACAGTATGTAATAGTCTGAGGACCGAACCAGGCTAGAAAGTTTCCTAGTGATGTCCCTGCCCTGGGCCCCAGGGAGGCAGAGTCTGCCTCAGACCCTAAGAAGAGTCTGCCTGGCATATTGGACCCTCTGTTCCCCTCAGAAGGGAGTCACCTTGTTTGCATAGAGGCAAACAACTACAACCCATCTCTTCTTCCTCATGGAGGTGGTTGTTAAACAGGGGGTAGACCTTTCCAGTCCTGGAAACTCTTCTGGTGTTTTCCTTGTGTTTTTTTTTTTCCTTATGTGCTGAACTACCTTAAAATGTACTTACTGAAGTATAATTTATGGATATAAAGGTTTAGTTGCTATTGTATATCTCATGAAAGATTAAGTAATTTTTAACAACATGTTTTCTTGTTTGGTTATAAATGAATCACTAGAACAAGTAACAGTTTCTAATTTGGTTGATTTCAAACAGAGAGAAAAATAATTCTATTCCTCAGCTGTATATAAAGAATAATGTTGACGTGAAAGTTATACTGGGAATGTTAGATTCAGCTGTCCTAAATTACCTTCTTACTATAAATATATATATACCATTTTGCAAACTTAAAACAAGAATAATTGCTGTCTTAGAGAAATTACAATCTGGTTAAGATCTTCGAAGTTTTAAATATTAAGATTTAAGAAATGTCCATGTTATGATATTATCTTGGGATAAATATAAATTCATCTCCATCTTTGTTCGCATGTGCTTAAGCAGAGCCTTGGGTGTTTCTTTGATTTGAGGTTTCAGAGTATGTGGATTTAAATACCCCAGCAGCACTTTAAAAATGTGTAAAATTACAAAAGAGTGTATAGTACAAAAGAGAACATTTAAACTTCAATAACAGAATATTCCTGGTAAAGGTAATGGAATGGAGAAGATACAAAGGAGGATGGAGGAAAAGATACAAAAAATTAATCTTTTATAGCTGGTAGAATGTGAGAGAGAAACTATACTTTTAAGAAATTAGATATATGATGAAGGGTAACTCTCTACATAAAGAGACCAGAGTGGGCTGAGTTAAAGACATTCTAAGCCTATCCAAATAAACCTAGAAGTCAACACAGGTAACAAGGAGGCTTTGTAAACATTTGAAAACAAAGATGAGAAAAGTGAGTGGGATGTCAGAAAAGAGTGAAAGCCAGTGATATAGCCTGAGTAGAAAACTGACACATTCAGAAACAGTTTATATACAACAATTGCTGGTTCAATCTTTCCCAGGTTTCAGTCTTAAAGGTCAAATTTTCTTCAGTAAGATAAGTAATCTTATTGCTGATGTTGTCTTAGTTAACCCAGAAAATGGACACAAATGCATATTCCAAAAATAGCCCAGTCTAATGTCTTGAATTACCTCTTTGCAGCTTTCTGCCCACATAATTCATGCCAGGACCATAAGTAATTGGATGAGAAAGGCTCACATCCTCGAGTCCTGAGGTCAACTGAGCGACACCACTGACTGTCAGTATGAGTTTCTTAGAAGGGTGATGGCCAGGAGTGGAGCTAAACAGCCAAGAGAAGTATGTTAATGGTGGGGAGAACTTAGTGTTAAAAGCACACCAAATCACAGAGGTATAAAAGACATTTAAATCCTTTTGTGTAGAAATTCTAGTTTGATACAGAAGCCAAAATCAAGTCTAGTCAATCAGCCAACCCCATTTTACAGAGGTTTTCTTCATTTTCTTTAGTCTCCAAAGTATTCCAAGTCTCAAGTTTTACCAGCATCCAAATGAGAGAGGCAGATCTTGACAATGTGGACAAATATTAGAGATGGATGAAATAGTTAAGATAACATAGGGATCAGCTCAAACCTTCACTAAAAAAGCAGATGGAGATTTTATGATAATTGAATGCATACAGTTAATTAAATTTTTTCTTCAGTTTCATGCATGTCTGCACTAGTTCTTCAGTGCAAAAATACTATGACTAAGACAACATTAATAATATTTCCAGTGGGAATGGACTGCATGAACATTTTTACATATAACTTTTTTCTCATGGGATTTCCAGTACTGATATTTTTAAGCAATGGGGAGTTTGAGTAACTTGGAAAGAAAATCTGAACAAACATTCAGACTTTTGGAAGGCTGAATTTAACCTCTTACCCTTCCTTTTTTGCTTTTGATGTCTATCTAGCACATGAATAATCAGCAGGAGAAAAAAAGGGAGAGGGGAAGAAGAAAGAATTTCACATTCCTATATTTTGGCCAGCACATTCCTTGGGAGCATAAGTGAGGTGGTTTAAAAAATGCCAAAACATTGGAATTTATGTGATTTTGGCATGTGTAGCAATGCACTTTGGATGCATTAAAAAGAGTGGTTAAAGGGCGTGCCCTTTTTTGGGGTCAGTTTAATCAATTTAACTCTTCAAAGTCCAGTATGTGTTTTCATAGATTACTCTGAACTAAAAGTCACATAGAAGCATATATAGACATCATATCATGCTGCTGTTTATGTGCCTGTCAGGAAGAAGTGGGAATGCACGTGACACAAGACATATAATGCATGAAAGTGAAGATGGCATTGTGGCTGAGGCACAGGGTTAAGGGCCAGGAGCCTTGGGTATAATTCCCAGCTCTGCCACAAATGTCCTTGTGGCCTTGAGCAACACTTGTGACTTCGTGACACTTAACCTCTCTGAGCCTCATCTGTAAATAATGCTGCTTTTTCTCACAGGGTTGTTGTGAGGTCAAATTAATTATTAGCTGTCAGGCATTTTGTTATTCCTGTACAGAAGGCACTATTAAATACAGTTTATTCCAGTTGTGCTGACACGAAGAGGGTGCAAAGAAAGGGAAAATCTGTGAAAGGGATCAACACCACCCCCTACTGCCTCCAACAAAAAACCCAAACCCAAACAACATGGGACAGCTACCCCGCTAGACTTTGACGTCTTGACTCCCTGCACCCCTTTCACATGTACTGGAATTCAGTTCTTCCACTTTCCTTTTGTGTTTCCCTTTCTCACTCTTCCTCCTGTTCCTACCTGTACAGCTGCTGATGTTAAGTACCCCACATTTGACAAATGAAATTAGTTTGGTTGTTAGGTCTTCATCTAGTCATGCTCTGATTCTACTGAGTTCATTGGTAATGTTTCCATTGCAAGAGGCAAACCTATGGACAAAAATATCTGCATTTCTTCTCCTACTAGCATGCATCAGCTCTTCTGGCCTATATCCATTAAATGGCCCAGCAAGTAGGAAAAAAAAGTAGGGTTATTCATGATGTTTAAAAAAATCTTAAAAAATAATACAATCCCTAGCTACAAGTCCACATATGGTAGTCTGAAAATATTTTACAGTAGATCATATATTTTTATTTTCTCTACACATGGCTGACCTTCCATGTTAAAATTTGCAGGATCAAATTCTGTGTCTATTTCAACTTTGTGTGATGTTTTTGGTTGGTTATGCACAATATATTTAGAAAAGGAATCATGAGGAGTCACCCCTGGCTGAAATTCATTGGATTTCTAATGCTCTTTTGCTCTTTTTTTTCTTTTTTTTTTTCTTTTTCTTTTTTTGTTTTTCTTTTTCTTACAGCTTACCCCTGTAATTAGACAATGAACACTTGCACTCCTTAATTCTGGTGTTTTAGAAAGATGACACTGAAGACTTACACTCTATCCTGAATGTAAATCACTACAGGTGATTTTTACAGTACAGGCACTTTGGAGAAGTTGCACTGCAGGGAAATGCTAAAGATAGAGAAGGGAAAGTCTGATAATTTTTTAGTCCAAAAGGCAATTAGAACTTCCTGTGTCACCGTACATGCAGATCAGTATTTTCTTCATTGTTTCTCTTTTTTGAATAGGAAGCAAGTAGTATCTTTTTAGAAAGATAGCAATTCTAGTCATCCTATTCCCATAGTTAAATTACTCACACTATCCAAACTTGACACCTCATTTTTTGTCAGAATGCATCTCCAAATATTGATCTGGTTATGTCTTTTTATGATAAAATAAAGTGTTGTTTTCTGTTAGAAATCCTTGCACATGTAGACACTTCAAAACTGTAACCAAGAAACTTCTCGTTCTGAATTTCTTCTTAGCTAATCCAAGGAAACTGAGCTTCTTTAGTTTATCACTACAAGACATACTTCCTAGTTTCTAGTTCATTCTTGCTGTCTTTTCAGAAATCTTTCCAATTTTTTTTTATGCGTAAAGAAATATTTTCTTAGGGCATTCTGCAACAATGGGGGTGTCTGCTGTTCCCTCAGATATAAAATGCAAAGCTCGTTTTTCAAGCAATGAAATTCCTGCATATGAGAGATGCTATAAAATCTCAGAGTGTCATTAAGATTTATGTGCATTGTTGCTGCTGAATGGTAGGCTTTAGTCTCTCTAATTATCCATGGAGCTTATTCACTGACCAAATTTTCATCAAGTGGATTTATTAAGTTGAAAATTACAGAGAATGAATGATAAAAGCAAAGTAGTATACTAGACTAATATGTAGCATAACACGTATGCTGTGTGGTAGCTGATTGATTATAGCCAGTAAACCGATTCTCCCATTTATTTTAGCTTCTGGACTCGTTAGCTTCATTAATTATAGGTAGTTTATTTTAGCATAAAAACTGATGAGAAGTCTCATTATTCATTTAATAGAAAAGCAGGATGACAGAGAAGCTGAGAGAGGAACAATCATCACTTTACTCTCATGGTGACCAATTCAAAAAGGCCATCTGACAACATTTTCCTTAATGTTATCAATCAGGCATTTAGAGCTGGATTTTCTAAACTTGGCCTCCCAGTTACAGCCACAAAATACTCACGCAAAAGCACCCCTGCATGCTGGAAGAGAATTGTGCTCTCAGCACACATACTTAAGTATGCAAAATGATGTAAAAATAGAACTAAATGCAGTATAAGGAAAGGACTGAGCTAGAACAGGGAAGGAAGGAAACATGAGAGGCTGGGTAGACAGTGTGCAGTTCTTAATGATAATTTTAATTTTCTTAATAATTACTTTTCAGGTTACTGCCTGTACTTTTCAGGTTACTGCCTCATTCTGAAAGGAATGATGTTGATATTTTACATAAGTGGCATATTTTATCCATTTTTATTTATTACTATTCTAAAGTTTATTTTCTTCTTCAAAATCCAAGCTAGAATTGACAGAATTCCTTATTTTCCTGATTAGATCACTCCCTACCTATTATGTCTCATAAAAGTAGCTTTATGTTCCTCCATGTGTCTAAACAACTTTATATCCAACTCTTAAATATAAGCTTTCTGAGATGAGGAAGAGGCATTTCTTATCTAGCACGAGAAGTAAAAGCTCTTCCTGACACAGAGCACATATTAGTGAAGCCAATATTTTTTTTTAATGCATTGGAAGAGAGATGCAAAAAGACTGAGAGGAAGTGTTCAAAGTAAGGGAATTCAAGTCAAAAAAGTTAATTTTTTTTTTTCAGTACTAAGCTTGACAACAATGTTTGCTTTCACCATTCAGTCACAGGTTGGGAGGGTAGAGGTGATTATTCTTGAGAGAGTAGTATGAGATGAGAAGCCACTCTATCTGTGTGCAGCACTTCCAGCCACAGTGCTCCAAGCTCCAACATGCAAACCATTTGAACCATTGCTACTCTCAGTTCTGTTGTACCGGAGGACCAGAATGCTTGATGTACAAGAAGATGCTCTGAGTTTGTTAAAGGCAGGCATTTGCAAAAAAATGCCTTATACTCAATGTTTCCTTTTTTTTTTTTTTAATTTTGCATGTGAAGATTTGTTTCTTCATTACTACCTGCTTATTGCCCTGCCTTCCAGTTTTTCAAAACAAGTGAGTCGTTGTGACAAGGCACGCTGAAAGACATCTTTCATTGGCATCTGAACTCAGTGAAGATTAATTTTTACTGAAATGTTCTTTGGGCGAGCTCTTGCCTGCAGGGTCCTTTCCAAAATACATACTACAGTGGTATTAGGGATATATTCTCCATGCTGCCTTCACAGATACAGAGAGAAAGCTGGCCATCAGATTCTGTCCTCCTCTTGCATCCTTCCCATCCCACTCTCATACTCTTTCAGAGCTTTCCCTTAGTGTCAGGGCAAGATAAACCAGCAGTTCACCTACATTTCACTGGTTCTCCCCGGAGGTGATGTTCTTTGAGCTTGTGAAAATGGGAAGACACAGATCACGGAACATATGAGCCCTGCCAGGAATGCAGTCAGGAGAGTTTCTTCCAGCTAAAACACAGTAAAATTTAGCATACAACAAACTGGATACATTCGTCTTCAAATACTGTTTACAAGAGGGTCTAAAATCTAATCTAATATGCACCTAATCCAGTGCAGGTACTACACTGAGTCATAGGTTAAGTCTTCTAATCCCTTCATTATGTATTTGTATATTGCAGGCTCCAATCATTCTTGCCTCTGTTTGTTAAAATAATAATATGTTGGCTGCCTAATAAACTGGGGATCGGTATGTTTCGATAGCAATTTTACATAAGTAAGCATTTTTCCTTTTGTAATCCATTGAGTTCGTGGTATAACGTTATCATATTGAAGATCTTACATTGTTCAAAGTCAGAATTTTCAAGCCTACGACCTAAAAGTAGGTTCTTAAAATACAAGTTTAAGACATCTAAACATACTGCCTGCTTTTAGAACCCCTGAGTTATTCAATCCTATGGCAATTTTCAGGTTACTGGTATGTTTGCTTATACTCTTGTTAAAAAAATACACATCTAGGCACCTTGTTCAGTGCATCCATAACAACAAGTGACTACAGGCGCTAAAGGCTTGGAAGACTCAATTTTTATCTCAGAGTGACTCCAGTCTCCAGAAACATTGTATCCTATCTGTATTTTACAATTAACAATCAGAGTTTATTGGTATTCTGTAAACAATATAATGGGATACTAGATTGTACCGGCTGTTAATGGTGGGCCTGCTTTCAGATACCTGCCTGTTCATGTAAAAAGGGAATCATGCCAACTATCTAACAGATTTCAATCCTCTCTTTTGATTTTTTCTATTTTATTTTCTTCTGGAAACTCTTTATAAAATGCTTGCTCTGAGGTTATTGAAAGGCCCGCTCTTTGTGTGCTGTAGTTTTCATAGTAACAATAATAATATACATGCACACACACAAAATAATTGGAGGAGCAAAAAAAAAAAAAAGTTTGAGAATGCTCCTTGAGGTTTCAAGCCAAACAACTTTTTTTTTTTTTTTGTTTAATCTTATTCCATTCCTGCTATTGTATCCCCTTGTATAGTGTTAAGTATTAGAACTAAAAGAAAACTTGCTACTCTTAAATGCAGGAAGATGACATATGTTTTAGAGGTTCTTTATCTGAATTAAGTTCATACGTTGCTGCAAATGCTGAGGTAGCAAAAACCTCAGCTTGGACTTGGCATGATATCCATCTTTTTCCGCCTCCCTTTTCGGAACTTCATTAAGGATGATATTTTTATGGACTGATATATAACAGGACATACAAAATTAGCAGGGTGACTGAACGGGAGAGAGAATAGAAGGAACTGCTGGTATAAAAGAGCCTTTAAAGTGAGTGTGCGAACTCAGACATCAGTAGGTTTTAAAATGGGTAACGTGTCTTGTACCCAGAAGGTGCTTAGTGTCCTCTGCTGAATGAAGAGCTGGTGATGAGTGCTAGAGCAAGCGAAAGAAAATACTTACCTGCTTTAACCATCAGAGAAAAAGAAAAACACAGAGCTTAAGCAAGCAGGAGAAAAAGTGAAAAGAAGAGGAAAACCACATCATTTTTTTTATTTTAGTGAAAAAAAAAAAAAGAGGGCAGTGACCCAGTCTGCAGTACTTTGTGCAAAAGAAAACCCACTAATGTTGTCCTAACTTCTTTGTTGGAGAGATAGAAAAGCAAGATAGATAAATTCCAAGATGTCACTCTAAAACCAATATAAGGAATTCCAAAGAATGCCAGAGAATGGGCGTTTCTGTCAGCTGGAACCTACATATACTTGGCAGCTTGCTTGAGCTGACATTTGATGAGTAAATGTAGCAAATAAATTAAGCAATCATAACCAACAGCAAAGCAAATCCTATATAACTAATATCCATTTTAACAAGCTCAGGAGGAAATCTAAATGGAAAAGAAGTATGTGCTGAATAGCTAGAAATCTTGTGTACATTGTGAGTTTTTCCAGGCAGCATATGTCTTGTGTGTTGTCTCATGTATGGCATCAAGTAAGCTGTTGGCAATTTCACAAATAACAATAATGTTAAGTTGAACTAATGATTTTAATATATAAGTTGTTTTATTTACAGTAATGGTCTCTGTAACAGAAAAAACCAGGCTGGTAATCAATAAGAAGAGAGGATTTAATCCTCACATACCCGTTTAGTCTTGATTATGAACTGCACAGCATTTTGGCTGATATGAGAAAATTCAGGAGAATCAGCAGGATCAATAGATCAGTATTAGTGGCTGTAACAGCACAATTTTTGTCAGGTTAACAAGCAGAACAACTGTGGTTTTTAGAGGAGAGTGGTGCAGTGTATTTGTGCTTCATGGCTTCTTATGAGAGGGTCACTGTTAATTTAACCACAGGACTCTCATTTTAGGATATGTCTTTGCTATACTGGCTAATATTTCAATCATTGCCTTTAGTAATTACTTTTGCTACCATTAAATGCATTAAATTTAAACACAGTATGCATATTCAAATGTAGCTGTATTTTTGGGGAGGGATGAGTCTGAGTGGTCTTATATTCCACCTAACTGTTTTTGTCTGGCAATTCAGATATAATGTAAAAATACTGAAATGCCACCTCTGGGGTTTTGTTTGTTCATTTTTGACATTTTGAGGAATACTGTAGGGGTCATTGAGTATAACCAATTGATTATTGGAGGAAGTGTTATGGTGCCAGTCACCTCTAAGTACCCAGTTTCACATGGGGACACAAGCTAACATCATCTTCCAGAATAAAACTGCCTTTTCTTCTCTGCCTATCCTCCTAGCAACACCCTCAGCAATGAACTGTTACTCCCTTGTAACTCCTGTTTTCAAGGAGAAAAACAGAAAAATTAACACACTAAATAAGTTGACCAAATACATTTACTGTAGACTCTACTGTCACAATGAGTTACAGTAACATAGGGAGATAAAATTAAGTACAAAACTGATAAACATGTTATATATTTAAAGGAAAAAGCTTTCTAGTTTTTGACTGTCTTATTGAAAGGAATAGAATAGGAGCTCCCTGTGCACCTCCCTAACTTTTTCACAGTAAATGTCTGGCTTTATCAGCTACCACCTGTCGTCCCCTATTCAGCCATGATTATTAAGTTTCACACAGCATGTGTTGTGCGTGTGAGTTCCTGATCTGGCAGCATGATGAGAAGCAGCCCCCCTGGTTTTGTGCAGAATAAGGGTGTCTTCAGCGTATAATCAGTTCTGAACTTTGGATCTAGACAGCTATTCAGAGCTGCTACACAGCAGGCCTGATTTTAAGATAATATTCTGCTCAGCAGTAGGAAATCTCAAGCGGCACAGAACCCTTGTGGTGCAAAGAGGGTAGATAAATGCATTTTCACTAGCAAGCAGTATTTCAGCCATGAATTGATTGCCTGTGTATATCCATAGTGAGGACGGGAAAAAAGGACCATGACATGATATCAGATCCTATGGACCTGCCAGTAGGCTACAATCCAATCTTTGGTATGTTGGTGAAGGATATTTGGGCAGGTTTCTTTTGTTTCTTTGGGCTCTATTCTAATGTTTGCCAACTGGTCTCAATGATGTGATCCATGAAGCTTTGAGAAATAGATATTGGGAGTGGCTCAATTTAAATCCAATAAATTTAAGATTTGTTCTAACGCTGATCTTCTGCTACAGCAGGCATTTACATTGAAACTAGAAGCATGACATATATGCTAAGGTTCAGATGATTACCATGGGTTTCACTGCTGATGTTAGTGGAGTGTAAAAGAGGGACAGGACTGAAATATTGGAAAGGAAGACCTTAGAGACCAAAGCATAATCTTCAGATGCTCGTATTGCTACGCACATGCTGCCCTGCTCTGAATCTCAAAACCTAATCCCAATATGTTTCTGCTCCATCAGCCTCCTCATTTCTGCTATGGGACACACTAAAAAGCACTGAGTTACTAGACCAATTCTTCAGATGAACTGTTCTCTCGTTTGCCTCACTTACCATACTCACCTCAGAGCATGCTTGCTTGGATCAGAGTTCATAGAAGAGGAGGTAAAGATTGGCCAACAGGTATTGCTTTACAAATCCAAAAATTATCTCGTTCACCCAGAATGTAGAAACTTCTTATCCCTCCTCTATGTCAAACAGGGTTAGGATTTGAGCACTGGCCTCCCACATCCTAGGAGAAGGGCTGTAGCCCCTCAGCTGACTCCAGAAGCTTCTCATGTCTTGAGGACCCACATGACAGCATTGGGTGCCTAACTCTATTTGATGGACATAAAACCTGCCTTTTTCTCTCTCCATCTTCCTCAATGCCTCCTTGCTCAGTGTTAGACTCTGTTAAACCTATTTTTAGGCTACTTGATGTTCCTTTCATAGCTGTGGCATCTCAAAACTGTTGTGTCCAATATAACAGAAATAATTCCCTTGGGCTTCATTGTACCTAAATCACCATTCAAGATTTAGCCCCAGATTAACAGAACTATTCAGAAGTGAAATGTCAACAGCAACTCCTCAATTGTTAAAGAAATGGGGGACATACTGGTGAAGCCACATTCATACTGAATTTTGATGAATTTTGGTTTCATTGTGAATTGCAGGCCTCAACTCTTACCAATGTGAGAATACATGAAAAAGTCCATGTCAAAATAAATGGCATCAGACTGTCTCCAAGAATAAATTTAACCTAACTTTAACAAGCTTAGCCTACTGCTGTCTTCATAAGAAATAAATTATTCTTTGATTTATACAGCTACAGATTACAAAAAGTACATTCAGAGCCACTACAATGTCACAGCCATGGTCACTGAAGAATCAGGTTGTCAAGCACAAGTATGTGACTCAGGAGACATTGATTGTATTTCTGATTCAAGCACTGACTTACACTCTAAACCTGGTCCATTTACTTGTTCTGTTTTCTTTTTGAAATACAAAGAAAATATTTGAATAACTCAATCACCTTGCCTGAATGGAAAGAAACACGGAAACACAAATAAGATATTACTTGTAAATAAATGCTAACTACTTCACTATAGAAATCTCCACTTAATTTCCTTGTTCTGTAATTTCTGAAAACTAAAAACATTGAATTAAAGGCACTTTAAAGCTATTATGCATGTGATGTCAAGTAAGAAGATAAACTTATCAATGACAATGTTCTCCAAATAGTTTCAACAAACAACATTGCACAGGGACACAAATATCCAAACTTTCTGTGTTATATTTTCCAAAGAAAATTGCAGACACTTAATTTTTAATGGGCACAAAAGGCTCAAGAGCCAAAGTTAACTGAAATATATATATATAGAACACTGGGGTTTTTTCCTCTTTCTTAATTACCAGATATCTCCTGGGAATACAATACAGCTGGGAGGGAACAGTCTAGGAGTTTCTTGGAGTGTGTTGGGGATAACTTCCTGATGCAGCTGGTGAGGGAGCTGACTAGGGAAGGAGCCCTGCTGGACCTGTTGTTTGTAAGCAGAGAAGGATTTGTGGTGGATGTGACAGTTGAGGCTACCTTGGGCACAGCAATCATGAAATGAGAGATAGTTTTTGATTCTTGGAGAAGCATGGAGAGGGGGTTTAGCAGAACTGCCTCTTTTGACTTTCAGAGGGCAGACTTTGGTCTTCTCAGGAGCCTGATTGACAGAGTCCCTTGGGAGGCAGTTCTGAAGCACAAAGGAGTGCAGGAAGGCTGGACGTTTTTCAACAAGGAAATCTTAAAGGTGCAGGAGCAGGCTGTCCCCAGGTGCTGAAAAATGAGCCATCAGGGAAAAAGACTGGCCTGGCTAAACAGAGAGCTATGGTTGCTACACAGGAAAAAAAGGAGAGTTTATGGCCTTTGGAAGAAGGGATGGGCCACTCAGGAGGACTACAGAGATGTTGTGAGGTTATGTAGGGAGAAAATTCCAAGGACCAAAGCCAAACTAGAACTTAACTTGGCTTCTGATGTTAAGGACAATACAAAAGCTCTGTATAAATATGATAGCAATAAAAGGATGAGTAAGGATAATGTCCATCCTTTCTTAGATGGGGGCGGAAACATAGTGACAAAGGATGAGGAAAAGGCTGAGGTACTTAATGTCTTCTTTTCCTCAGTCTTTAGTAGTAGGACCAGTTGTTCCCTGAGTACCCAGTCCCCTGAGCTAGTAGATAGGGGTGGAGATCACAACGAAGCCCCCATAATGCAAGGGGAAATGGTGAGGGACCTGCTACAGCACTTAGACATACACAGGTCTATGTGACCAGATGGGATCCACCCGAGGGTAACAAAAGAGCTGGTGGAAGTGCTCACCAAACCACTTTTCACCATTTATCAGCAGTCCTGGCAAACCGGGAAGGTTAGCATATGTGACACCCATCCACAAGAGGGGCTGGAAGGAGGAACCATGGAACTGCAGGCCTGTCAGTCTGACCTCGGTGCCTGGAAAGGTTGTGGAACAGATCATCCTGAGTGCCATTACATGGCATGTGCAGGACAACCAGGTTATCAGGCCCAGCCAGCATGGGTTCATGAAAGGCAGGTCCACCTTTACTAACCTGATCTCCTTCTATGACAAGGTGACAGGCTAAATGGATGGGCAAAACGCTGATTACCTGGACTTTAGTAAAGCCTTTGACACTCTTTTCCACAGCATTCTCCTGGAGAAGCTGGCTGCTCCTGGCTAGGATGGATGCACTTTTCACTGGGTAAAAATCTGTCTGGATGGCTGAGCCAAAGAGTGGTGGTGAGTGGAGTTAAGTCCAGTTGGTGGCTGGTCATAAGTGGTGCTCAGTATCTTTATCAACAACCTGGATGAGGGGACAGAGTACACCCTCAGTAAGTTTGCAGACGACACCAAGTTGAGTGGGACTGTCAACCTGCTTGAGGGTAGAAAGGCCCTTCGGAGGAATCTGGATAGGTTTGATCGTTGGCCTGAGGCCAATGGTATGAGATTTGACAAGGCCCAGTGCCAGGTCCTGCATTTGGGTCACAACAACCCCATGCAGCACTACAGGCTTGGGGAAGATTAGAAAGCTGCCGGGTGGAAAAGGACCTGGGGATGTTGATCGACAGCCAGCTGAACATGAGCCAGCAGTGTGCCCAGGTGGCCAAGAAAGCCAACAGCATCCTGGCCTGTATTAGGAACATTGCAACCAGCAGGACTAGGGAAGTGAACATTCCCCTGTATTCAGCACTGGTGAGGCCACACCTTCAGTACTTTTGGGCCCCTCACTACAAGAAAGACATTGAGATTCAGGAGCATGTCCAAAGAAGGGCAATGAAGCTGGTGAGGGGTCTAGAGAGCAAGTCTTATGAGGAGCAGCTTGAGGGAACTGGAGTTGTTTAAGCCTAAAGAAAAGGAGGCTGAGAGTAGACCTTATTGCTCTCTCCAATTACCTGAAAGGAGGCTGTAACGAGGTGGGTGTCAGTCTCTTATCCTATATAACAAGTGATTGGACAAGAGGAAATGGCTTGCACCAGGGGAGCTTTAGATTGGATATTAAAAAAAATTTCTTCACAGAAAGGGTTATCAAACACTGCAACATGCTGCCCAGGGAAGTGGTTGAGTCACCATCCCTGGAGGTATTTAAAAGATGGGTAGATGAGGTGCTTAGCCACATGGTTTAGTGATGATTTTGTCAGTGTTAGGTTGCTGCTTGGACTAGATGACCTTAAAGGTCCCTTCCATCCTAGCCAATTCTATGATTCTATAAGGAAAAACTTCTTTATTTTGAGCATGACAGAGCACTGGAACAGGCTACCCAGAGAGGCTTTGGAGTCTCCGTCTCTGGAGATGTTCAAATGTTTTTACTTTTTATTTGTTTGAATACCAGAGATTTGGAGGAAAATGAGGTAGAATAATGACACCCTTGAGACTACAGATAGGAATAATTGCCCTTTTCAAAACGCATAACTGCATGGAAGTGGAATGAAAGGGTGTTAAATTGGAAAAGTTACAAAGGAGTCGTGATTTTAAGCAAGATTATCTGTGCTGACAGATCAAGAACACTGTTTTCCAGCAAGTAAGTGACAGAAGCAGCCTGTATGAAGAAGTATACATCCAAGCAAAATTAGTTAACCATAATTTTGAATTCAATTATATGCTGAGTTAAAAAACAAAACAAA